>WTXG01000026.1:0-361207 GCA_022496185.1 Multifurca ochricompacta | reverse complement strand
TCAAGCTTACATCTCCTTTGCCCTTCGCTCACAGCTCACACTGACACTTACACTCACGCTCACTCTCTACTTTGTTGGCCTCTTTTTTTTCCGCCCTTTATGTCTGAGGTTTCGACTTTACCTTCCTCATCTTATCTCAGTCACACATCTGGGCCATCAAATACAAAGCCTTTGGCTTCTGCCGCAGATCCGCAGAGTTGCTAAGGCAGGCCGCATTATCCAGCCGGAAGCTCAAGCGTCGTAAGCTTGATGCGAGTACATCTATCGCCTCCCTTTCCAGACCTTTCTCGCGACTATTGCTTCTACACCTTTTATTTCTCTTGATTATGGCCAGGAAGAACCCACGTCAACAATTTCCACATCCGACCGTCCTCCTACTCCGGTTATGGCCCAATCTTCAACCCCCACCCAGGCTTTCGCACGCAGGTCCCCGCCTCGTACTCTCCAAAGTGATAGTTCTAGTGTGGCTGCTCCTCAAACCCCTCTCGGCGATGATACCTCAGCGAAGGAAGAGGGTGAGATCAGCGATAGCGAGGATCCACCCTTCCGACCACCATCCAAGCTGGTCCCTCCGCCAATAATGGGAGCAATAAACGCTACTAAAGTTGAGTCTTCTGGCGTTCTACGGTCTCCGTTTGTCATTGCGTCCCGATCGCCCTCTGTTAAAGCTGAAGACGCTTATCAACGTGCTACTCTTCCCGCCTCTGCCACAACACCTGTTGGGCGGTACAGTATAGAGGCTTTCCCTGTAGAGCTTGAGTCGGAGACATCTTCGGAAGGCTTTAGACTTGAGACTCCCCTCTATGTGCTTGATGCTCATCACGTGCGCCCTGGCCTTTCTTGTATGTGGATTTTGAAATTTGTCTCATCCCCTCTGTCTGACTGATTCCGGTTCACAGTGACGCAGAAACAGTATGACACCTCCAAAGAAGTTATCCTTGACATTCTTGGATACGGCGTACCGCCCGAGTACCTTATAGATTGCGGGCTCTCTAGAGAAATCATCTACTACGTTTTTACGGAACTTAATCTTCGTCTCCCGAACAACCTTGATGTAGTGGGCATCCCTCCTTACCCACCACCTCAAGACGTGATCGCATCTATTCTACTCTCTCAGCCTAGTCATTCATACTCTCCTTCGGCCATTCCGAGCAGATCCAACGTTGATGGTGATACCACACAGCGTAGCTCCCTTGGAGCCCCCGGTTTTTCCGTACAATCAACTGTATCACTCGGTGTGTAAGCCCTACCGTATACCCTCAGTCAGGAATTTGATCACCCCTTGTAGAACCCATCCCGCACGTTGTTCCACCGGCGACGACTTCGGCGTCTCTCGACAGCTCGACGTCCACTTCAATACTTGCTCTCAGCGAGTCCACTCTAGCTGTAATGGAACGACAGCGAAAGCAAGAGTTACTCGCAAGAAAGGCCGTTCAAGCCTCCAGGAAGCGTAAAGAGCCTCCTACGGTTACTCAAGTTTTGACGTCACCGACAAGTACTGCATCCAAAGGAGCCGACGCCTCTGCTAAACTTCCTGCTTCTGCCGCGAGCGTAGAGGACTTTTTAAATAGCATTGGACCCCCCCTCTCTGATACTGCCAACTCCAGGGGCGACCTCGACGCCGAAAATTCATCCGGAGACATGAGGGCGTCATCACCAGACCCAAACAGTATTGATGAGACGATTCCAGGTTTCGGAAGAACTCCTTCCTCAGATTACGAGCTGCCTGAGCCTTTAGTGGACGTGACACCTGCGCCTCTACCACCAGAAGCTTTGTCACTTCTTAGATCTGCTAGTGCCTCAGAAGCAAACTTCTTAGTCGAGAGGGAGCAGGATAAAACTTACCCAATGATGGATAATACTTCACGAGTCTCGGAGAACTCGCCTATTCCTTCAAGGGGTGACGGAGTAACGATACCGCAAAAAACAAGAGACCTCGGACGTGACTCCCAGCGATCATCCTCCACTCCTCAGTCGACTGCGGCTATTCCTCGGCGAGGTACGAAGCGCCCTGTTGCTGCAGATTTCGACTCGGAGCCTATGCCAATGGCCTACACGCCTTCCGTGCTGTCACGTACTGGGTCTGGTGCGGGACACAGTCATGTAGGCGCATACCACCCAAATCCGCATGTCCGACGTAAGATGAATGGAGTAGCTGCCGGCGGATTCGCAAGCCTAAGCAACTCACGGCGATGCGTCATCGATGTTAGCGATAGCGAGGACGACGCAAGTGAGGAGGAAACGCCTCTAGTGGCAATTGCACCCCATGTGCCACAGTCACAGGGTGCGAGCGGGTCGCAACCGACCGCACGTGATACGGCATTAGCTCTGGAGCTCGAGATTGAGCGTATGCGCAAGATGATACGGGAGCGGGAGGAGATGAAGTTGCGTAAACAAGCGGTACGAGAAAGTGTGTTACTGGTTTATTTTACAAAGCTTACAGAGGAGGGAAATGCGTAGATGGCTTCAAGTCGCCTGACGGCTGTTTCCAAGGAACCGACAGCGGTTGACGTTGATGTTAATGTTAATGTTGACGTTGATGTTGACATTGACGTTGACATTGACACTGACGTTGACGTTGACAAAGACGAGAGAAAGAGAGCGTCTGAAGGTCAAGCTCAAAGGACCGAAACGGAAAGCCTTCACCACCCCCACCCAATGGTGGCATCGGCATCGGCATCGGCGTCGGCATTATCCACATTTGAGACGACCGGCGTAGTGGAGATTTCAAGATCTGAGACCGGCAGCGATAAATCGTCGTCCGAAAATGGTGAGTTCCTTTTCAAGTTGCTGGTTGCTTGGGTGGGCTGGCCGTTTCCTTGCTCTTCTTTTCTCGGGATCGGAAGCACGGAAACGGAAACGGAAGTTTTGGTCCCAACTGGGCGCTAATCACGTGTATGGATGTATGTATATGACCGGCCCGGGGTGGCGGGAAGGAACCCCTATCTATCTACCTATCTATCTATCTATCATCCATTCATATCCATTTCCATCCATATCCATATCCATATCCATATCCATCCCTCCCCTTCCCTCCTCCCATCATGTCACATGCCATGCTCTGGCCGGCCTGGCACACCCCCTCTCTGCTTGCCTGCCGTCGCCGCCCGCCCGAATTTTGCTTCCGCACGTCATTTCCCCACCGTTTCGTCTGCTAACTTAACTTTAAACCCTGATTTGAGGCAGTGCTGGCAAGTTCTAGTGCACCATCATCCTCTCATCGCAAGCGCGAGGATGTGGATGTGAATGGCTCAAGTTCGATATCGAGCACCCCTTCACCTCCTGATCTTACACCCCTATCCTTCGAAGATAACGAGAATGACGATAACCGTGAGCAGCAAGTAGCCACGCCTACAACTCCGACCGGTCACTGTCCCTTTCTCTCACACACTTCTTGTATTCCAATCACTGACTTATTTGTTCATGTCATTTCCTCTTTCTCATTCGTTCATTTCTCATTCCATCACATCATCTCATCGTCACATGCTTTCCCGCCCGCCGCCCACCGTCCACCTTCCTTCTATCCCGTTCCGATTCCGATTCCGATTCCGAACCTTCCAATTGCAACAATTGCAGATCAATCCGTCACCGTCACCGTCACCACCTTCACTCCCACCATCCCTTCTGCAGCAGTACCAGGTGCAGGCGGCGGACCAGGCAAGTCTCCGTTATCTTTTTTATGTGAATTACCACGGAGGCATCTTACCTTCCTTCTTCTTCCTTCCCCCCCCCCCTATTCTTATTCTTATTCTTGTTCTTATTCTTATTCTTATTTATTCCTATTCTTTATGTTGTTACACGTTGGCATGTTTGCTTCATTTACTTCGCTTCCTCTCTCGATCCCTTCTCTGCGGATCGGATTAAGATGCTTACATGACTTTTAATGCCGAATCTCGGCAAGAATCTGCGGCAAGGATTTTCCTCTCACTTTTTACACCGGCAGTAGCCAACCTTCTCTAACATGTTTTTCTTTTTCTTTTTTTTTGTTTGTTTGTTTGTTTTTTCTTCTCTTTCCTTCGTGGTTTTCCACAATTTTTGTTGTTGTATTGTTTTCTCCGCTTTACGTGCATCCCAATCTCCCGTCCACCGTCATCTTTTTGGCCATTCTCGAATTGTATCATTCTAGGGTTCCTCCAGGGATTCCACACCTTCACACCTTACCGGGTCAACTCATCACCGGCACCCTCTAGCAGACGGACCGGAACGAACAAGTGTCGACGTCGTTGCGTCGGCCCAGGTGCGTTTCACGTCCTTTCGGCACCCCAGATTCTTGTTGCCATGCAGGAACAGTATTTCCTTCTTCTGTGGTGGTGCTGACAAAGTCGTAAAATGTTTCTTTTTTTTTTTAGCAGGTCCCAACCAGCTCGCAAATAAAGGCAGATTCAACGTTCATTGCTTATAACTCTGTGTTGTCTCACTATCCATTTCTCAGTGGACGCTCACTTGGTCCACAGGAGATGGTTGATATGCCTGATCTCAATCGCTTGAAGATGCAGGCCGCGGCTCGGCGCATTACGCAAAACAGCCGGGAGAGTGCACGGATCTGTCAATTCGAAGTGCCTGGTGGCGGAGAATGCCGTGACGTGGATTGCGGCGATTTGCATCTGAGCCAGCTCGAGGTAGAACCCAACGGTGCGCCACATCCTCTCATATTGTGTTCATGCCGCCATTGTCATCATCTTATCGACTACTGTACCGGGTCGATGTCTGTGGTTGCGGCTGTTTTTTTATTTATTTTTAGATGACGAAACTGTGCAATATCTCTGTGGGGATCAAAATGTGGCGCAACTGCTTCAAGCGCTTCAAGCGGCGCGTGCTCGGCGGCCAGAGGCGACATTCGATGAGCGCGTAAAAGAAGCTTGGGCAAGCATGCGAGACCGACGGGTTCAAGTGACCTTAGACAACAAGTCATAGCAAACACGAAAATTTTTTTTTTATCTTCTTAAATTCCTGACAATTTTGTCGTTCTGTTTCTATGAGCGAGCGACGAAATGAAGTAACTGGTGTGTAGAAGAGGAATTTAAAAAAAAAAAAGATTTAAAGATGAAGGTCACGTCTCTACGGGCGGAGGATAGACGTGCGTGGACTTTGATTGCATCTCGCTTGTGTCTTTGGTCTATGTCCGGCGGCATTAATGGTTTCGATGGTCAAAATGCGGACGAGTCATAAGAATAAAGAGCGCTAAAGCGCCACGCAGAGTGCCGAGAGAGGAGCGAGCGCGGATGGAGGGGTATGGGTACCCAGGGTAGAGTAGATAAGTTATGTTGGTTGTGTGATTGTTGATTGTGATTGTGATATAGATGGGCTGTGTATATTGGGATTTTGACTTTCCCTTCCTTTCCTTTCCCCTCCTTCCCTTCCCTTACTTCCCCTTACCTTACCTTACCTTGTCTTGCCTTGTCTTTTCTTGTCTTGTCTTGTCTTGTCATTTCTTGTCTTTCCCTTGCTCTTGTCTCATCATCTCGTCGTCTTGTTGCTGCGGGGTGCGGGTGCTTATTGGAAGGGAAGGAAGGAGAATGAGAATTCTCTTTAAAAAGAGAGTTCCAGACCTGGACCTACCTAAAAGAGAGTGAGCCGGGCTACCGGATATGACCCGGATAAGGGGATAATTGAACCTTGGCGTCTGGGCTAAGAAGTCTGGGAATGGAAGTATGTGATTGTTTGGGGGTGTGCCTGGGAAAGTTCTGGATATAGATAAGCGGTTGTTGCTGGAAAAGGGATCCGATTTCGAGACCCTCTCAGAGCTCCCAAAAGGCCTCTCCATCTGTGCATCCTCATCTGGTCTTGTACCCCCCCCCCCCCCCCCTCAAACTTCCCCCCCCTTCTTGCCTCTTTCGTCCCCCCTGCCTTTTACGGCCCGTCCTCCCCCTCCCCCTTCCTGTCCCCAAGTAAACCAGTAACCAGTAACCAGTAACGAGTAGTAGCCAGCCAGTCAACCAGTCAACCAGCCAGTCGTCGTTTGTTTGTTTGTTTGTTGTTTTTCTCTTTCTCTCTATCTTCCCTCTCTCTCTCTCTCTTTTCTCTCGCTGGTGTCTGGTGTCTGCTCTACTTTACCTATCTGTCCATCACTCACCAGACCAAACCAGACCCTTACCCTTACCCTGCTCCCGCCCTTGTTTGTTTTACCAACAAGTCCCCTCCCCTCCCCTCCCCTCCCTTCCCGCCTGCCCTACCCCTACCCCTACCCCTACCCCTACCCTTATCCTATCCTATCCTATCCTCAACCTTACCATTCCCATTCCCATTCCCATTCCCATTCCCCTTACCCTTACCCTTACCCTACCCCTAAACTATCCCCAACCCCACCAACAATATTTTTTTTCCCTTTCTCGACGACGCGCGTAGACTAGTCAAGTCACACTCCAATTTTTACCCCCTCTTTTTTCCCATCTCTACTCTACCGCGTCGCGCCTTTCCGCGCTTTCTCAATCTTCTTTCTTTTGTATGGCCTTTCGCCGCCCATCCGCATCCACCGTCTCTCCCGTCAACCCATACGCGCCCTATCCACCTAATCCTCAGAACCCAAACCCACCATCTCAACCTTCCGCAATTCCACCTATGCAAGACGACTCTACCAAACGTGTTGACCCGACGTCTCACCCTCCACCTACCGATCAATTTATAAATGATCAAGATGCCAATGACAGTGCTGGCGATGATGACGAAGATGACGAGAAACCAAAATCGGACAAGAAGACAGGCAGACGCAAGATTAAGATTGAATTCATTCAGGATAAATCGAGACGGCATATCACGTTCTCAAAAAGGAAAGCTGGTCCGTCCTCTTTTTTCCTTTGAATTTTATAAATTTATTTTGACTGACTTTTTTTATTTTTATTTTATTTATTATTATTAGGCATCATGAAGAAGGTATTTTTCTCTTTCCAATATTCTATTCTATTATTTCATTTCATTTCATCTTTATTTATTTTCCTTCCCTTTCTCTCTTTCCCCCTCAGGCTTACGAACTTTCCACTTTAACCGGCACTCAAGTACTCCTTCTCGTCGTCTCAGAAACCGGTTTGGTCTATACATTCACCACTGCAAAATTGCAACCTCTAGTTACACAACCAGAGGGCAAGAATCTCATTCAAGCGTGTCTTAACGCCCCCCATGGCACACTCCCTAATACCATGCCCGTTGGTCCTCCTATGAGTCGTTCCGTCCCAACACCCGGCATGCCTGGTGTGCCTTCACATCATAACAACGTTCCTGGTGGTCTTTCCATCGGTGGTGACAAAGTCGATGAAGGCGGTGATCAGGACGACGATAGCGAACGCGCGGGCTCTAAACGTCGTCGTCGGGCATCGACATCCGGAGGTGGTCCTGGTCCTGCCTCGCGCGGGACCCGCAGCAACTCAAACGCAGGTGGTGGCAACCCGTCTGCGTCTCCGCACAGCCCTGCACAAACCTTGCCACCGTCTATCGCGATCCCTCCGCATGCTCAAGGTCCACACTCTGCTCACCCCGGCGCTCCAAACCAACAGATGAGCCTCGGGCCTTCGCCGACGACGGCATCACCCGTACAACAACCCACGTCACCGCATTACACGCATGCGAGCCCAACGCAGCAGTACCATCCAAGTGCTCATGGCCCCACTGGTCATGACCTCTATGGGGCACAACCTGGACTAATGGCACCCCCCGCTGCTCCTAGCTATGGCTTTGGCCAACCTGGGCAGCCTACCGCGCCTGGACAGTGGTCCCATGGGGCAGGAGCCGTTCAGGGTGGCTATGCCCGGCGGTGAACGGATGTGTCTACATTCTACTGCTGGAAGGTGCATATACATTATGTATACGCCCTCCAGCTGACGATGTGAGATTAATACAAATACATCACAAGCTTTGTTCTCTCTCTGGGATATGGCCCCATCCCTCTTCCTCTTTGTAATGATACTTGCGCCGCCCTCTTCTCAGTCTCTCTTTCTTTCGCCTTGCAAGCACTGTTTCCTTTTTTTTTTTTCTTCTTGCTTCGCTTTGTCTTATGTCTACACGACTTTGTTCTCCCTCTTTCCCCCTCTCTTAACGACTGCCCTTTGATGAAATATGCTTCCAATATTTCTACCCTCTTTTTTTCTTTTCTCCGTGCCTCGGTCTGCTCGCTTGCTTGTCCTGTATTACCCCTCGCTGAATCGGTCTTGCACGCGCTTTTCTCCCTTTCTCTTACCGTCTCGTGTAGCCGTGTCTCCAGGATGGACACCCTCCCCCCCCCGTCTCTATCTCATCACTTTAGTTTAGGCTCAATTGTGTTGAACCGCCATATTCGACGACGAATCGGAGACAGTATGTAACACACAAATAGACCCCGCACTGGCACGTGAGGTGCATGGAGCACATGTTAACCTGCAAAGGAATGTGTATATATAAATGGGGCAAGTGTCTTACTAAATTAACCCATCCAGTTTCCCCATTAATTATTATTACTATTATTATTATTATTAAGTGACTTAAAAAAGAAATTAATTATATTCACGTTTATGATGATGATGACACACAGGCGATGATGGGCGGGCGATGATGAAATGATGATGAAATGATGATGATTGATGATGATGATGATGATATTATTATCATTACTATAATGTTATAATGATACCCCCATAAATGATTTCACCCTCCTCAGGAACGGAAACGGGAATTGAAAGCAAAAAATGGGCCTCTCCCATCCTTCATTCAACTCATCCACATCCACATCCACATTTGTTGCTCGCGCTCTCGGCCATTCCCATTCCCTGCCCGAGGAGACAAAAAATAGAAATGAAATGAAACATCTTGTTTGTCTCTTTGTCGTGTCGTCGCGATGTGTCCCTTCGATCGACGACGCCGTGGTACACCGCAGAAAGAAACAGAAAACTGCGTGTACGGAAGCTGCCTGCTCCTACCTTCAAAACCTGCCAACCATGAATAAATTCATTTATTTAATTTTAAAATATAATATAATATGTAAAAATGTACTAACGCGGCTAATCCGAGATGGTGATGTGACGTGATGTGACAAGCATTGGAATGAGTCCATCCATTCATTTTCACTTTCACACATTCACACACAATCACAAAAGTAACAATAACGTTCAATCCTTTCCTTATATGAAAAAAAGACAGGACAGGAAAGTGCGGGAACGTGCTTGCTGTGCTGCGCTGTGCTGTGCTGTGCAGTGCAAACTTTTCGGGTAGACATCTCAACAAATTAAGCGCTCCTTCCTGATTTGTGGGTGTGTGCGTGGGTGTGGGAAATCGTAAGGAGAAAAAAGGGCAATAACCGAAGATCCCCCCTGACCAATTCTTGGGCAAGCAATTGACAAGGACAAGGGAAAGGGAAAGGGAAAGGATAAACGCAGAGTAAGAGGGAAGAGGAAGAGGGAAGAGGGATAGGGAAGGGGAAGGGAGAAGGGGGTGACGAGGGAGATGGGCGAACAATCAAAACAAAAAAAAAAAGATTAAACGGTGACTTGAACGGTGACTGACGGTTATGATGATCACGACACAGTTCGATCCGCCATCGGCGCCCAGTTAGCGCAGCCGCAGCCCCTAACCTCTCCTAGGAGAAGCAAGGCAAGGCTGTGCAAGCCCTATCTGGATGCAACGCACAAGTTCCCCGGACTTTTTTTGAGTGAGAGAGCTGAGTGGACGACCGGTAGACTATCCAGAAGACTCGCAAAGACTCACTTGAACAAAGGGGCCGAGGGCGGAGAAGGAGGAACAATGGGGGAAGGGAATGAAGCCATGACGAGCGAAGCGCTCGGAGTACAAGAGATCTATCATCTGATAGAAGCAACATACGTGGCGTTGGAGACGCTCGTCGTACGCGTGTATATGTAAAAAGCACCAAAGCACATGAAATCCTGAGATCTGGGGGAGTGAGTGAAGGAGGGAGAAAGGCACGAGTTATTTGTTGTCATCAAGCGGGAAAGATCCGGGGTGTGTCCAACGCAGATATGTAACGCCACATTTAGCTTCGGCAGGACCGAGACGGGCATGAGCGAGAAAACCATGAGGAAGCGAAGAAAGGGTCGCCATGGGTCACCATCAAACAAACACAAACACAAACACAAACACGACAGGACAGCCTCGTCGAATGAGTCTTGGCACGTTTCAACAAGGCCAATTTCTCGGAAAATGCAAGAGGGCGTCCGACTGACCACTAGTACTGGCGTCTGCTGCCAGAGTGAGAGAGAGTAGAGAGAGAGAGAGAGATGAGAGAGTAATGAAAGATTGAAAGATCTTTCAACCCCCCACCCCCCCCAATTTTGGACCGTCCCGAACTATCTCTCTTCTCTTCTTTCAGAGGCAGCCCCCTCTAACTGGGTAGGTGAGCCTGGCAACCATTCCTATGTCCCCGACAACTTCAAGGGTACACCCACGTTGCTTACGCAACACGCCACATTCAAGAGGCTTTCCATGCACAGAAGACCCGGAAGGTCCGGCTTAGCCGCTGTCTCGCTAGACCCGCGGCTTCACCGTCCTCAGACTCCGCTGCCGAGGGGTCACCATTCTTATTGGTCTTCGGTCTAGCGCGTTGCTTGATTTGGTATTCCTCCCACTTCTCACAGGCTTTGTCAAACGCCTTACGGTCGCTCGTTCGTGCGAGCGCCGGGGCAGGGGCACGAAATGCGGAGGTAATGCGGGACTTCATGTTGATGCAATCGCGCGTGTCACTACACCCCAGATTCAATTCATCAGTCATGACTTCAGCCAAGAAACGAAGAAAAACGCACAATTCGAACCGGGTTAACAGTACGTCAAACTCCGCCCTCGACATGCCTATAAGCTCCGTGCAAAACCTGTCCGCGCCGACCTTCCCGCCGAGGTGTTCAAAGCGCAACTGAGAATGCTCCTTGTACGCCTGGGCTGGTCCGCGGTTAGACCGCTGCGCGTCTTGATATTCGCAAACCCACTCCCACATGGCCTCTGAACACGCCAGGATCTCCGTGACCCGTGTCGACAGGTGTAAATTCAAACTCTGCAGGTCGAACTTGAGCCGTTGGTTAGGTAAAGTGTTCAACCAACTTGGCGAATCGAAATCCTCCGCTGCTGTATGTGAGTAAGCCGTAGGCGTGGTGCTCGTCAAATGTTCTTCAGACCAGAAGGATGGTTCGTAAGGTCCAAGTGACGACGTGGAGGGAAAGTTGTTTTGCGTCGGGGTGCCAACGTTCCCTGTGGCGCCTGGCAGGTGCAATGAGCTGGTAGATACCTTCTGGCGCGCCTTCACAGTGCCAGGTGCAACGGCTGACTCGTCAAGGACGACATATTGCTGCGTGTGATGCAGGATCTGACGACTGCCGATAAGCGTCGCCGGGCCAGACTTTACAGAGTCTCGATGATGAGGTTTAGTCGTCGACCCGAGCGCGTCTTCCGAGTCGCCCGTTTCCCGCGTAGACCGCAGGAGCTGCAATTTTACCTGTGATAGATCTTGTGGAGGAAACATGAACATAATAGGTGCGTGCGATCGCACGTCTGCCACCGTTCATCATTAAGCCAGACTCATGTGAGGAAGGCAAGAAGGCAACACAACGTACTCTTGAAATAAACAGGCAGTGAATTAGCTAGCAGGGATAGCGGTGAGAGATTGATAAATCGAGCGGCATGCATTTCGGTGTAGATATATTCGAGCAAAGAATGGTCTCGGGGGTTTAATGGAGCGCCAGAAATGGGGCGAGAGCTGTCATAATACAGAGGATTAGAGCTGCTTGATGAATAGACAGTATTGGCATTGCGAAGTGAACTTGAAAGCGTTGACATGCTTGGTATTCCTATCGCCTGGGAAAGAGAGGGCAAATCCATTAGTGAATTGGACGCAATAGCTGCTGTTGTCGAATCCGATTCGTGTGGTGAGAAACTCTGTTGGTCAGGTGTACTTTTACTTTGTAAAACCCTAAACCCTAAACCCTAAACCCTAAACCCTAAACCCTAAACCCTAAACCCTAAACCCTAAACCCTAAACCCTAAACCCTAAACCCTAAACCCTAAACCCTAAACCCTAAACCCTAACCCTAAATAACCCTAAACCTAATCCTAACACAGGTTTGGTCATATGACATGCCGAGTATAATTCTCATCACGTGATTAGCAGTCACGATGAAGTCACGTGACCGTGGGGTTTGGCAGATTCATAAGCCAGGTCACGTGATCCTGGGATAAGTCACATGACTCCAAATCTAGCCTTTTCATGACGTCACCCTACAAGTCACGTGTTCGAACTTTCTTTTCTGCTAAGTAATCAGCTTCGGCCGATTTACCGGGCGCTTAGATAGGGAAATCACATGTCTTGCTGACTGATTGTCTTGGCAAAGATAAGGACGATGACATTGTCTCATGACCTAATTCTCCCACTCCATGACAGGTGTGAGAATTCCTTCCTGGCCCTGTATCTTGATCTTCTGTTTCAGATACATGTGCTTCAAATCTCCATAGGGATCTGGGTAAGTTCTACCATTAATGGTGTCTTTTGCAAGGTTGGTACACAGATACTAATGCTTGGATAAAATTCCATGGGAGCAGTGCCTTCCCCTGGCTTCTGTGCCTTGCAATTTGAAAATGGGGAAATGCGATTCCCTGGGGATTCCCCATGACTCGGGACCACTCCGATCAGTCGGGTCCGGCTTTTGATGTGGGGCTACCGCCCCACATGGGCGCTCCGGCGCCCCCGGATCTCGGCCCGACCGGGCCGGACCTCCGATTTCAAATTGACCCACCTCGGACTCCGTCCGACCCACATCAAATCCGTGACAGCGTGTGAAATTCCTTATCGGCCAATAGCAAAAAGGCCTCATGGAAAAAATAGGTTCAAACTCAGTTTCAAACCCAGATGCTGAAGAGCATATAAGCGAAACTATTGGGACGGTGGTGTTTCCCTCATCACCCCAAGTACATCCTGGGTTTCCTTTTTTGTTGATTAGTCATCCTCCCCTGACTAGTAGTTTTTTATATAAATTCCTCCCTAAACCCTAAACCCTAAACCCTAAACCCTAAACCAATACCCTAAACAAAGGTAGTCACTGACGCTGAGTAAAATTCACATCACGTGATTAGCAGTCACATGATGTCACGTGACCGTGGTTATTTTGGGGATTAATAATCTCAAGTCACATGACCGTGAGACCCAAAGTCACATGATAACTTTGGTCTAGATTTTCATGACGTCACTCCACAAGTCACGTGATCGAACTTTCTACTCTGCTTAGGAATCCGCTTCGGCCGATCTCCCGGGCGCTTAGATAAGGGAAATCACATGTCTTGCTGACTGATTGCTTATCAAGATTAAAGTTTGATGATCTCGGATCTTATCTGATAAATTCCCACTCCATGACAAGTGCGTGAATTGTGCCTTGAGACATGCTTCTTCGCTTCTGTTCCAGAAGCATGTGCTTCTCGCCCCATATAGGTTTATTGTGTCTTCCATCAAGAAGCCTACTTGACATGGGAATTCAGGGAAATGGATAATCCATGGGATTTTCCCTGACTCGGGGATTACTCGGGAACCTAGCCAGTTACCAGGTCCGGCTTTTGATGTGGGGCTACCGCCCCACATGGGCGCTCCGGCGCCCCCTGACCCGGGCCGACCGGCCCGGAACCCGATTTTCCCACGACCCACCTCGTGCTCCGCACTTCTTTCAGGCACGACCCACTTCGAACTCCGCTTGAATTTGAAATTCCTTATTGGCCAATAGCAAAAATGCCTCAAGGAAAAAATAGGTTCAAACTCAGTTTCAAACTCAGATGCTGAAGAGCATATAAGCGAAACTTCTGGGACGGTGGTGGATTCCTCATCACCCCAAGTACACCTGGGTTTTCTTCTTTTTTGCTTGATCACACCTGATCCTGTAGTTTTTTTATACTCCCTCCCTAAACCCTAAACCCTAATCTATAGCAGCTATACAGTGGTTTTATATACAATTTAGATGTATTATATTGCTACTAAATTAGCGTTATCTCGCTTGTTTATGAATGTGATTTGATCACATAATCAATCTGAGATGTATATACTCAATATCTAATTAATGATGCATTTTTGATCTCATCAATTATGCTATCTATCTATCTATATGTGATCACAATTATGTTGGACTGCTATCCCAGTACATGTGAGCATACCTCCATCTGGACTCTGGCAGACCAACATGATGAGATTATAGATGCAAAATAAGACAAGTGGGAATGTGCAAGAGGGTTTTAGAAGTGTAGCATAAATTGTATAAAAACCTCTAAGTTCAATAGGAGTCCTTTTAAAATATTATGAAGTCATGCTTGTATACAAGCAAAAATGATGGAGAAATGAGAAGTCATACAATAACACAATAGCATAACGGGAGTCTGTAGAATGTAATGCAAGTCAATCAACAATTGAATCTTCAGATACAAGTTATTTTCCTCAAGTGGTGACCAGAGAATTAAGCAGGTGCAATTTGAGCGCATTGTATGGCATCACAAAACCAATTTACATTAAGGCATAAATGAAACATCTAGACTAATTAACAGCTCAACGGCCCAGTGAAGTATCAGCTTGCATGTGTGCAAGATGCAACTGCTTCTTGACAAGCATCAGTGTACAGATGGTATTCGCATTGAGACTAGCGCGACAGAGGGAGATCATGTCGCATCCACCAGAGAATATTCTCTCAACAGCAACAGCAGAACCTATGTCAGGTTTGGTCCATTAATAAGAAGAAGATTATTATTAAGTTTAAATTACTCACCAGGAATGCATAGAATGTCACGCGCCAAATGAAGAAGGTTTGGGAACTGCACGCGTCGACCCATCCACCAATGAATTGGATTACAAGTGTCAAAATCTTCAGCAGGGAGTTTGAAATATTCTTCAAGTTCATTGGTAGAGCTCTTCTCTTTTCTGCGATACTGAGCAGTGAAGGATTTCTGAGGAGGTGATCCCAAAATCGGCAGTGATGTGACAGGCAAAGATGATGCTGAAGATGATGTATGATCATCTGCCTTCACATAATTTCTATTGAAATAATCAAAGAGACTTGACTTAGAATGTTCAAGGTGATCTGAGAGTGCTGGATCGTCATCATAGTCCACCCTCATGCCCTCGTATGAGATTCACGGATCAAGCACTAGTGAGATATACAGTTAGTGAGTAACCAATTTAATAATCATTGATGCATGTGCAGCCCAAGTGTAGAAGGGAGATGCGTCATACTGGTAGTAATAATCATTAAGCTTCTGGTGTGCATCTGTGAGACCGAGTTTGATTCTAGGCAACGCCAAGCCAGGAAGGTCATGAAGAGTATTTCTAATATCATCTTGCAAGCCTTGAAATATGGCATGTGTCATTGAAAGCATTGGAATTTTTGTGGCAGACATCTCAGTAGTAGCAGCTTGAAATGATTTCAGCCAAGATGTCACAAGAGCAATGGATTCCCAGTCACTGTTACTGAGTTCAAGGGCATGGAGGTCCTTGTTTCAAGAAACATAAGAGTCAATAGTTTTGCAATAATCAAGGGCACACCCTATAACATGCCAGTCAGAAACCTCATACAAACAACCATGATAACTTATGAAGCATTTGATGAGTTGACAACCATCGGGTTCTCACATCAAGAATGAGTATATGTGGTGCAGTGCAGTCACCTAACATCCTGCCTCCTTCAAGTTGCACAAACTGAATTTCACAAGCCCAAGATTGATGACGCTGGGGGCTTGAACGGACAGCCTTGATTATTTTCCGAAGCTGACCAGAATGTTACAGTTTAGTTGGTGAAGAACGGACCCATTACTTACCCTTCCAATAGCAGGCAGTGCACTGTCAGCTGCATCAACATCAGCTGTATAAGTATCTGTGTCTGGTATGTCTATGACACTCTCATCGTCCTTGCTATCACCTGCTGCATCATTGTCATGTTCACGTGAGAGTGGAATTGTAACGTTGTCTTGGTAGTTGCCGCTACACATGGTGGCTTTTTTCCCTTCAGCCTTTGAGATCGCCCCAATTCCTTCAAGAAGCTCACATTTAAAGATTAGATATGACGACAGTAATAAATATAATTTTATGTAATACCTTGATCACAGCCAAGTGGATGGTATGTGTCACGGCTCTACTTTATTTTTCCTTTATTTTTCCCTTTTTGGATCACATGACTGTGGGAAGATTACCCAGCAGTCTTAACACGTGATCATGGGAATGTAGTTGTGACATGGATCATGTGACTGAGTCACATGTAATAGTCACATGCTGCTTAGTCAGCACAAGAGCCACTCGAGAATTACAAGTCGACTTTCTATTGTGTTTACCACAATAAGCAGAGGCCCCACAGTCTAGACAGTTCTAGACCAAGTGGAGCTGCTATCAAGATAAGAGGAGTCCAGCCTAGAAGGTTCTAGGTAAGTGGAGCTCTAGATAAGGGCCCAGGTTGGGCCATGGCCAATTTTAGCACAGAACCACATGTATCAGTAGATAGACGTGTTCCAGACCAAAGGGCTAGACTACATATCAGTTATCTACTCCACAGTGACGTCATTATGACATCACACTGTGGAGCATGATCAGTCAGCAGAGTAATGCAGCTTACGAATCACAGAGATAAGGCTCAGTCAGCAATACAGCTGACTGATACTTGCTGATTCTTGCTTACACCTACTGCTTACCTCATTACACTGAGAAATGTATATAAGACCCCCTGTAACAGCCTGTAGCCCCCATCTTGTCCTCTTGGGGCTGCAGCTTCTTCCAGTTTCAGAACGCCATCATTGTGGTTGAATAAACCACTGTGGGTGACACAGTTCCTGGTCATTGCTTGATGCATGACGTTTGCCTCTGCAGTATGCCCAATGACTTAGGTCACCAAACCTTTGCCCTTCTTGATTACTAAGTGTACACGGAGCTTCACCTGTTACAGTATGCGGCATGCAACGCAACTGTGCATCTTGCGCCGAGAATGGAACCCCCCATTGTTGACATCGCCACTCCAGGGATTTAACTAGAGTGTTGTTATTGCTAGCATTATCCATTACAAGGGCAATAATCTGCAAATGGATTAGAAACACATTTCTAGGCTGAGGATGGGAAACTCACCTTTCCAATGAGACTGTATAACTCTAGTGTTGCCCAAACTGCCTCTGCCATATTCTCTCCTGAATGCTCCCCAGTAAGCTCTTGGAAGTCAATCAGCAACTCCTCTGGAAGGGGATGATAAGATTATGCCAGTTGAATGAGGGGAAGAGCATGAACCAAGTTGCCCATCATTGGTTACATAGTGTGCAACAATTGCCAAAAATGTGTACTGATTGCTCAATGTCCATGCATCCAGTGACAAGCACACCTTCCCCTCGAGATTCTGCTCATATGGATAAATATGTGGTATGAAGAAAATAAGATAATACTTACTGAGAACATTTTGCAAATGCCTTCAATTGTTTCCTCACCCATCTTCACAACACGCCACTTGATCCCATCACATTTCAGAATATTCAATGGACCACCATTGTGGTGTGTAAAATTCATCATCTTGATGAATTTAGGTTTCTCAACCTCATCAAACGGCTGGTCGCAGGCAACAATCCACTCAGTGAGGAGCCGTTCAAATGTTTCTTGATCCCATGGAACCTGACCATTGCTTTGTGACATCCAAATGTTTGAGAAGTTAACATTACTTACAGTGGCATGGGCTTTCTGGTCTTCAAAGGCTTTCTTGATGTTTTCAGATGACTTACCAAGCTTTCTTATGTATTCAGCTTCAGTGCATCCATCGAGTCACTTTTTTCCAGATGCAATAGCAATCTCGTCAGGTGTTGGGGGCTCATCACGATTCTTAAGGATGTAGTAGAGTTGATACATCGGCCTAACATGGACTTGGAGATTATTTATGAGTACTAAGGGAAGCATCATCCATCAGGAATGATAAGCAAAAAAATGATGAGAAATGCACCACTTAGATTAGATTTCATTGTCTTCTTAATTGTACAAATCTTATGAGCGCCATGAAGGCAATGATAGTGGACATCACCATCTTCTCCTGGGGTATTGTATGGCCCGTTGGTGATGACCTCGTAGAATAGATATATTGGACTCCTTTTTATATTTCCAGTCATCTATAAAAACCCACAATGAGACAATAATGTGAGAAACGCAAGGCAAAAATTGCCTTTTTGGGGTGAGGGATTTTGAATGAGCTTGTTGGAATGACACTGGTATGCGTTGCTGCAGTCCGGTGGGGGGTATCTTCATCTTCAATCTCCTCAACCTCAACAGAACAAGTCCTTGCCTTCTTCATTGGGGGTGTGGGCATCGGGTTCATCTTTATCTTTGATTTCAGGATGTGTGCATGGCCCTTTTTGTTGCTGACCTCTGGTATGGTTTTTGAGGGTAACATATCAGCTAGCTACAAATTGTTAATTCACCTGACCATGGAATCACATTAAGATATCTCATACCTCTTCATTACTTATTTCCATGGCATTGCTAGGATCATCTGATCCATCCTCAGCAGAAGAAGCACTAAAATCAGCATCATCTACATCACTATTGACATCATTCATGACAGCTTGCTTGCACTTCACAGAGGTCTTGTGTTTGAGAGAATGTGCGAGGCACCAGTGGGATGATTGTACAGGATTCCCAAACTCATCAAGCTTCTCCACAGCAATAGCTGTGGCTAATCGTGTACCTGCAGTGGTTTGGACTGGACAAGAGCATTGACCTGGAAGGATAAGTATTTCATAGCTGCACTCAAATTTCACTTGAATGAACTATTTACTACCTTGGTTTATGTGAGAACATGGTCAAATAGGTTTGGGAGTTTTTGATGCATCAAGCTGTTGACCTTCTGGTCCTTGGGCAGGCTGATCTGTCATGGTAGGGCAAAGCTGTAAGACTCCACCACATGGATAGAGGATCTATTTATTGCATCTTGGGGCCTCCTTAATGCAGCAATCTCACCGCAGTCAACAGAAAATTGAGCATTGTCCTTGTTCTTTGGATTAAATCATAATAATAGTAGCTTCATGAAAAATGGAAGCGCACCAGCTGTTGAGATGGGCCACTAGTGACTGGATTGTCAGGGCTCCTGATCTAATGATTATGATAAGATAATCTAAAGTGCATCAGATAGTTGATTCAGAGACATTGCACACACAACACATTCCTTCTTTCTTGTCACATTTAAATAACTATATTTATTCTACTTAATGTCATGCTCCTCTGAGCAGTATAAAAGGTTGCTACTCTTTAAGTGTTCACTTCAGTTTTGACCACATAAACTGAACTGAGTACTAGTTAGTTTATCTTATCTCTTGTCTTTACTATATTTAGCTAACGCTTATCTGCTATCCAAATAGGTAAAGATTCTATATTGGGGGAGTTTTGGTGGCTTAATTACAAGATTAAAGCTCATTTATTCAATGCCATCTATGCCATCTAATGCCATCTATGCCATCTAATGCCATCTATGGCCGTTTTTTGACAGGTTTGGATGGCATTTGCCGTACCCGTAACCGTCCATCTCGATTATTGACTTGAGCTGGTATGGTATGGGTATGGCACCGTACTACAGCACTGTCATACCATAGGGTATGGGTACAGCACACAGCCCTAATGAAAACCCTTGCTGATCCCTAGTTTGGGGGCTTTCAGCAGGGGAATTGCTCACAAGTAATGCAAAGTGATTTCAGTTTTCAAATGGTACATCTCTGAATCTTTGTCTGGCTGACTGTTCTGGTAGGTTTCATTCTGGTGACTGGTAGTTGAGGGATTCATCATCTGTCAAGGAGGCCAAGGGGGTCTGGGGTTCTCATGCTGAATAAGGCATGGTTGTTTTGGGTTCATGCAAGGGGATGTGTTGTTGTCACCTTGCGTTTCCAGGTGAGTAGTACTATTTCTTGTGAAGTCTGTAAATCTGTTCTAATGTCACAGCCAGGTGCTAGCTGTGTACAGGGTCAGTTCATTGTAAGAGTTAGAAAAGCAAGTAGCTCAGTCTTTGGAACAGAAAGACTATATTGCTAGGTAATACCTAGAAAAGCGAGTAGCTACAGAAAGAATTAGTAAAAGACAATGTAGGTATGAAGAGAATGATACTGACCTCAGTCTTTGGAACAGAAAGACTGAGGACACTAACTATGTGAATAGTCCTATAATAAAGTAAAGAAATTTGCATGACACCTCGTGCATTGTGTAGGACAGCCTCAATATGATCGATCTCAGGCCGCCATCTCCGGTATCTATGTGGCTGCGTGCCATGGCTGTATTCTAACACGCCCCCTCAGCCTGCACGCTGAATGCCCATCGCTTCAGTGAACTTCTCATGTTTCTCCCGCACAAGGCCCTTTGTCAACACATCTGCAAGTTGTTCTTCTGTTGGTACATACTTCAATTCAATCTCTTGGTGTTCATGCATGTGCCTCAAGAAGTGGTGTCTGATCTCGATGTGTTTGGTGCGATCATGGAATTCGGGGTTTCGGGCAACTGATATCGCAGATTGGTTGTCCATGTGAAGGGTAGTTGGTAAGTCATCCTTCTGGTGGATTTCAGCTAGTAGCCAACGCAACCAGACGGCCTCCTTCACGGCATGGGCTCCTGCAATATACTTGGCCTCAGTGCTCGATAGCGCAATTGAAGGTTGCTTCTTCAAGCTCCAACTTATCGCGCCTCCAGCTAGCATGAAGACAAAGCCCGAAGTCGATTTTTGATCGTTCACGTCGCTAGCCCAATCAGCATCAACATAACCTTGCAGCTCAGTTCCTCTAGGTGCACCATGTGTGAAGACTAGTTTCGTGCCACTTGTGGCTCTAAGGTAACGGAATGCACGATCTAGGGCTCGCTTATGTTCCTCTCCAGGATTCGCAGCATGTCGTCCGAGTGCAGTGACTGTGTATGCGAGGTCCGGGCGGGTGCCGAGCATGGGATACATCAAGGTGCCAATGGCTTGCTGGTACGCCTTGACATCGACAGTGGGTGAGTCAAGTTTGATTAAGTGCTCATTCGCGAGAGCAGGGGTGCTGATGGGTTGAACGTCAGATTTTCCGTAACGCGCCAAGATTTCTTCAATGTATTTTTTCTGGGAGAGTGCCATCCAACCTGCTTTCTGGTCGCGAGTGACATGCATCCCAAGAATCCAGGTAAGCTCACCAAGGTCTGTCATTTCATAGACCCTTTTGAGTGCCTCCTTATCCTCATTTATTTCCTCCAGAGTTTTAGACACCATGGTGATATCGTCAACATAGAGGGCAATGATGGATGGGGTATTGTTTCTGTGGCGGATGAACACAGCGTGGTCGGCCTCAGTGCGTTGATATCCTATACTTTCTAACTTCGCTCTGATATCTTGGTACCATACACGGCCGCCTTGCTTAGTGCCATACACCGCCTTGACTAGTCAGAGTACCATGCCCTCAGGGATGTCGAAACCCAGGGGTGGTTCCATATATATTTCTTCCTTGAGCTCACCATTAAGATATGCCGACTTCACATCCATTTGGTGTACTTCAAGATCAAACTGCGTTGCCAATGCAAGAATTGCACAAAGAGATGCAAACTTCGCAATGGGCGCAAAAGTCTCGTTGTAGTCAACGCCTTCGACTTGTGTGAAACCCTGTGCCACAATGCGAGCTTTGTGCCTCAAGACTTCCCCTGTGGGTCCACACTTCATGTGGAACACCCATTTACTGCCGACAACTTTACATCCATTTGGGCGCGTGACAACCTCGTAGACTCCCATGCTTTCGAATGATCGCATTTCTTCCTGGCAGGCTGCATCCCACTTGCCAGCGTCGGGTCGCACCATGGCTTCTCTGTAGGTGCGTGGGTCACTTGCTAGGTCAGATGTCGCAATATTGACTTGTTCTGCAGGGTCCCGTCTAGTTGCGTAAGAACTGACAGAATAGCAAGGGTCGTCATCGCGGACAGGAGGATGTGTGGATCGTTTGGGTCGGGTGGTAATGGTGGAGATGGGTGTTGGTTCTGGTGCTGGGGGTTCGGTGAGTGCACTCTCGACTTCGCTATCGCTACTTGGCTGATGTTGGCTAGTAGTTTTCGTTGGCGTAGTTATTGTATGCGGCTGAATGTTACTGTTTTTGCCTTCCTCCCTTGGCTCTGCATGTTCGGCGTTGTCAATTTCAATGATTACTTGTTCATGAGACTTCCCGGCCCCCCTTCATCGAATATGACATCGCAGGACTCAAAAAATCGGCCTGTAGAGCGATGTACCAATCTAAATGCCTTGCGCTGCTGTGCATAGCCAAGGAAAGTGCATTGGAGGGATCGTGCACCCAGCTTGGTGTGATACCTCTCAGGAATATACATGAATGCTCGGCATCCAAAAATCTGCAGGTGAGAGACATCTGGTTTGTTGCCGCTCCAAGCTTCTTCTGGGGTGGTGTTGTCTAGAGCGCGAGTAGGGGTGACATTGTGCAGGTAAGCAGCGTATTCTAGCACATTGTACCAGTAGGTTTCAGGCAGATCAGCATCAAGTAACATCGTTCGGACCCTGTCGAGCAGTGTTCGATTCATCCGTTCAGCAACGCCATTGTGCTGAGGAGTGTCAGGTGTCGTCATCTCATGTCTGATGCCTTTATCTTGCAGGAACTTCTGGACCGTGGTTGCAGTGTACTTGCCCCCTCCATCTGTACACAGCGCTTTGATTCGCCCTCCCGTTTTGACTTCCACGCGCGCAATGAAGGTTTTTAAGTGTCGCATGACCTTGGATTTTTGCGCATGCCAGCTATGAAGACTTTCCATGACTTGTCATCCACCCAGGTTACAAAGTATTCAAACCCTTGGTGGGATCACCATGGTAGCTTTCTGCACACATCGGAGAAGACTCGGCCTAAGACTGCAGTGGCTCTGGTTTCTGTGGACTTCTGGATCTCAGCGCGTGTCTGCTTTCCCTTAAGGCATGACTCGCAGGGGCCAGGTGGACTTGACTCTGAGGTAATGTCCATTCCCTTGACCATTCCCTTTCGAACCATGCGGAGAACAGCATCAGCGTTGAGATGCCCAAGTCTTTGATGCCAGGTATGTAGGTCTGCCTTTGCAACTGTACTTAGTGCGATTAAAGTGGTTTTGTCTTTAGGGCTAATTTCATCTCCTTCAGCTGGGAAAGCGTCCACCCTGGCGATGTGCACTGTCTCTGGTGCGACAGTATGTGTGTCCATGATGTAGAGGTTTCCTTCGAGGCGTCCCTCACAGGTAAGTACCCCAGTCTGACTATAGATTTGGCAGGTGTTCTTAGCAAAGCAGACATCAGCTCCATGGCTTGCGAGTTGGGCAACAGACAGTAGATTTCCATGCAATTCGGGAACGTACAGGACGTCTTGGAGAATTGTGTTAGTCCACTTGTTGTTTGCCCTCATTCGGACATGGATACTACCAACACCAGTGCCAAGAATTGAGCTGTTATCCCTAGGACGATCTTGACTGGGATTGAAAGTGATTTAAACTGGAAAAACCAATTCCTATGGGAACACATGGTACGTGATGCCCCTGAATCAATTATCCATTGCTGATTGAGGTCGACACATGCTGATAGGACTTGTAGCACTTTGAACAGGAGTACAGGGTCTTCGCTTTGGATGGGCTGGCTATCCGTTACAGCGACTTTTGCCGCGGCCTTAGCGTTAGAGGAGGATTGCTGAGCATTAGCACCTGAGTCAGTAGCTTTGGCTTCATTTTCCTTCTTGAGCTTCCAACATTCTTCCACCACATGCCCACACTTTTTACAGTGAGTACACCGTTTCTTTGGCTTGTCCTCTTCTGACTTTCCTTTTCCTTTTTTAGCTGCTTTTGCTGAGTGCGTGAAGTAAGCGGTCGCGCCAAGGCCCGATTCTTGGACACGGCGCTGTTTGTCAAGGATTATCTGTGATTTAACATGTTCAATAGTGAGGGAAGAGGGATTTGTCGTGGAAAGGATGGTTTTTAAGGTGGATAGAGAGGTTGGGAGTGAGGAAATGATTGCGAAGGCGACGAGCTTGTCATCCAGTGGTAAGCCAATGTTAGAAATTGTATGGGCAGCCCTGACTATGGCATTTATCTGGGGCTCCAGGGATTCTGTGTCCGAGAGGGTGGAGCGGAAGACGTCGTTGATAAGGTAGACTATCTTTTGTTCTCCTTTGCCTTCGTAGCAGACTAATAACTTATCCCAGCATTCCTTGGCCATCTTGCATATAGGACAGTACTTAGGGGTTCGTCCTTGAGAGTTAATGATATCTGTGCTTGCGCTTCACTATCTTTGAATGCCCATTCCTCCTGTGCTTCAGGAGGTGCTGTAGGATTTGGCTGAGGCTCTGATCCATCAACCACGGACCACAATCTCCACAGTTTCAAGACCATTTGAACTCTGTACTTCCAGAATGTGAAATTGCCACCATCTTCTTCCAAGTATGGTATGTCATATTGACATGCTCCTTTTGTAGACGGTGCTGCTGCTGCTTTGGGTGCTGCTGTGCTGATTGGGGAACTCATTGTTTATGGTGCGTGGTGGTTTTCTGTCTGGTATGTAATCTGGTTCAATTTAGAGAAACTCAGGTCTCATAATCTGTAAGAGCTAGAAAAGCGAGTAGCTCAGTCTTTGGAACAGAAAGACTATATTGCTAGGTAATACCTAGAAAAGCGAGTAGCTACAGAAAGAATTAGTAAAAGACAATGTAGGTATGAAGAGAATGATACTGACCTCAGTCTTTGGAACAGAAAGACTGAGGACACTAACTATGCGAATAGTCCTATAATAAAGTAAAGAAATTTGCACGACACCTCGTGCATTGTGTAGGACGCCTCGATATGATTGATCTCGGGCCGCCATCTCTGGTATCTATGTGGCTGCGTGCCGTGGCTGTATTCTAACATTCATATCAAGGAGGATCAAGCTTCATAGCCAAGATATCAAGGTCTAGATTGGATTGTTCAAGCCCTGCAAGTTGCAGCAGGCATGCATGGGAGGTGAAATCAAACAAGGACACTCAGTCCTGTCACAAGATGAGTGGGATGAAGACTCCTAAGGTGTGGCTTAGGGGCTCAAGTGGGGGCCTTTTGTCGCGTTGAACGGATACAAGGGGCCTTATGTGCTTGGGCACACAAGGGACTGCAGAGAAGGGAATGAGACTTTTAGTTTTATTATGTTTGCTACGACAAAGTAATACTAACCTGCAGAGAAGGGAATGAGACTTTAAGTGAGATGACCCTTCTCTGCAGTCCTTATATACATGTGGGTATGAGTTATGGGCCCTGGGCTTCACCATCTACTGCACCCCTGCTCACTTGGAACTTCTTGCTCCTCTCATAAAAAGACCTTATCTCGCCACTAGACCTTGTCCTGCTCATACCTATACATGGCCTCTTCCAAAGATCAATTGCCAGTATCCATCTCTCTTCTCACATCTTGGAACTATCGCATCTGGGCAGACAACATTAAAACTTGGCTTCAGCTCAATGGCCTATGGTGTCTTGTCACTGGGTTGGACAAAAGGCCAACTGCGACACCTGAGATCAAGGACTCTGGAGGGAACATCATCTCAACCTCTGTTCTCGTCAATAGCACCCCTCACGAAGCCTTCCTCGGAACCAAGCCTGATCTCTCACGGCTTCGGGTCTGGGGATGCACTGCCTATGTACTGATTCAGCAGGACAAGAGACCGCTTGGGAGCTTGGGCACTCATATGGAAAAGTGCATCTTCATCGGGTACCCTCAGGGGTACAAAGCATGGAAGTTCTATCATCCTGGCAGCAAACGGGTGATAATCTCAGAGAGAGCTGACTTCGATGAAAGGTTCTTCATGCATCACACTGCTTCACTGCCCCACATCTCAACCCCTGATCGCACGCTTCTTGCTCCCTCCCCTATTGCTCTGCCAACCATTTGGGATGATCATACAGAGTCACAGCAATCCATTTGTGGGGGGGGGAGTCCTTCCAATCCACCTGCATCTGTGACATCACCATCTCCACCTTCTGATCTGCCTCCTATCTCCACGTCTTCCGATCCGCCTCCAACTCAACCTGTGACATCACCATCCTCTGATCCGCCTCCTATTCCTATGATCTTATCTCCATTGGCTCCCACTGCCGTTCCCAGCCCAGACCCAGCTCCATCTCATCCCCAGCGCCTCCAACGGCCCAGAGAAATCTGGTTCCCTGAGAAATGGTCAGTCCCACAGCGCTACAAACAGATGAGGGAACCCACTCTGGCCGTACCCTCCCTGGATGCGAATGATGACCCCGACGATCCCCCTAATCTCATAGGGGAATCTGCTCCAATAACCCCCTATCCAGGTGATGACAGCATCCCTGATGATCCCCCTGATCCCATCGATGCCAACATCGCCTCTGCGATCGAGCCCACCTCCTACAGACAGTCTCAGAGGTGTGATGATGCTCAGCTCTGGCAGACTGCCTGCGAAGAGGAGATGGAGGCTCACAGACTCAATGGCACTTGGGAGATTGTCAAGCTGCCTCCCGGAAAGAGAGCAATCGGGTCCAGATGGTTCCTGAAGATAAAGCGGAATGCGGATGGCTCCCTTGACAGGTACAAAGCAAGGATGGTTGCCAAAGGTTATTCACAGCGCCCTGGCTTTGACTTCAAAGAAACGTTCGCTCCCACTGTCAGGTACTCAACCATCAGAACCATCCTTGCCATTTCCGCACTGGAGGACATGGAACTTCGCTCTGTGGATATCTCCCATGCCTATCTCAATGGCGAGCTAGAGGAGGAAATATACATGCAACAGCCAGAGGGATTTGAGGTCGGCGGACCTGAGTATGTGTGCAAATTGAAGAAGTCACTTTATGGCTTGAAGCAAGCCGGCCGAGTATGGAATAGGAAGCTTCACTCTGTTCTCCTTTCCATGGGCTTCCAACAGGTTCAATCTGATCATGGGGTGTACATCTTTCATCATAATGATGTCAAGATTCTGATGCCAATCTTTGTGGACGATCTCACCTTGGCCAGCACGGATGGAGCCAAGATTGATTCCATTATCTGTGAACTAGCTATGCACTTCAAGCTGTGAGATCTAGGACCCACCACTCAGCTTCTGGGCATGGAAATTCATAGGGATCGCCCAAATCGGCACCTCTTTCTCTCTCAGAGTCAATATATCTCCGATCTTCTTCAGGATCATGGGTTGCATGATTGCAAACCCGTGTCCACTCCGTTGGACCCTGGATCTCACCTCTCCATATCTATGTCACCGCAGACTGAACCTGAAGCTGCAGAAATGCGCCAACACCCCTACCTCTCTCTTGTTGGGTGTCTGATGTACCTCGCAGTCACCACAAGACCGGATATTGCCTACGCAGCTGGTGTCCTTGCTAGATTCAACTCCAAACCCAGCCCCCTCCACTGGCAAGCAGCCAAACATGTACTTCGCTATCTAAAGGGCACAGTAAACTATAGGATTGTGTATCAACCAACTGACTCCCCCGAGCCATTCACAACATATTCCGATGCCGATCATGGCGGCAATCCAGACAATGGAAAGTCTACTGGGGGCTATGTGGTGAAGCTTGGGACTGGTGCCGTCTCTTGGAGCTCAAAGTTGCAACCACTGGTGGCACTTTCCACCACTGAGGCAGAGCATGTCTCAGCTGTGGAGGCCGGGAAAGAAATCCTTTGGATGTGACAATTTCTGGGGGAGATTGGGTGCCCCGTGTCCGGACCCTCCCTCCTGCGCATGGACAATCAGTCTGCCATTGCAGTGAGCAAGAATCCAGAACACCACGGAAAGATGAAGCATCTTGATTTGTGGCTGTTCTGGCTCAGGGACGCAGTGCAGGAGGGGCTGATCGAGCCCGTCTTTGTTCCCACTGCGGACATGGCTGCAGACATCTTCACAAAGGCACTCGATCGGGCAAAGGTGCTGAAATGCGCTGCAATGCTTGGCTTGGGCCCAGCATAAGGGTGGCACACTGACATGGGGGAGTGTTGCTTGGGGTCAAAGAAGCACCAAGAATTCATCTCTTGGTTCGGGAATGATCGGGAATTGACCCTATGTGCCAATGCACCACCCACCTCCACAGCTGTGAAGGTATTCATCTGTGCGACATTATTACATTAAGCATATGTGCTCCACAAGTGCTTATGGACATCCTATCTATAATATTCATACCCACATGTATATAAGGACTGCAGAGAAGGGTCATCTCACTTAAAGTCTCATTCCCTTCTCTGCAGTCCTTATATACATGTGGGTATGAATATTATAGATAGGATGTCCATAAGCACTTGTGGAGCGCATATGCTTAATGTAATAATGTCGCGCAGATGAATACCTTCACAGCTGTGGAGGTGGGTGGTGCATTGGCACATAGGGTCAATTCCCGATCATTCCCGAACCAAGAGTAGTGTTTAAAAGTCCGGTCCAGTCCGGTTTTTTCAATATATTTCATGTGGACTGGACTGGCAACTGGTCTACAGTAACTCAAATATACTGCAACTGCAGACTGGACCGCTTAGGACCGGTCCATACCAGTCCGGTTTCGGTCCAACAACCGGTTGCAACCGGTTTTCATGCAACCAGTTCACAACCGGTCTGAACCAGTCCGAACTGGTCAGAGGTCAGTTCCCAGACACTTTCAAGACAAGAGATAAGCTAAAGTTAACCACATAAACTAAACTGTAGGAATATTGGTCATATATCATGGACTGGTTATTACAAGGAAAGATTAGATTAGATAAAGACAGAGCATTCTAATATAGATAACTACCATTAAACACTGCACGGAATGCAGATAGTGATGGATGCATAAGGCTTAAGGCAATCAGAGACACTCAGAATTGTGCATAGAGCAAGTATATTACTATTACTACTATCCTACAAAGTTTCAGATCAGATCTTGCATCTGATCTGAAGTGAGACAAGAATCAGTTACAGTGACTCAAAAAGGTGATTCAATGATGCATCAGATTAAATTGCCTATATCTCCATGAATACCACTCATAATTACATCATTCCTTTTTTGGTATAAAGCTATTATGTACATCTGCCAGGCCTACACCAAACACGTGGCTCTGTTTGGCCTAGCTTTGTTATTAATTTACAAATAACCAGAGAGTGCCAAACATTGAATCACATTTTTGAGTCACTGTAACTGATTCTTGTCTCACTTCAGATCAGATGCATGATCTGATCTGAAACTTTGTAGGATAGTAGTAATAGTAATACACTTGCTCTATGCACAATTCTGAGTGTCTCTGATTGCCTTAAGCCTTATGCATCCATCACTATCTGCATTCTGTGCAGTTTTCAATGGTAGTTATCTATATTAGAATGCTCTATCTTATCTTATCTTTAAGGCACCAAAAAGACCGGTCCAGACCAGTCCATACCGGTCTAGTCCGGTTTTTAGGCAGTCTATCATTGTTGATGGACTGCAGACTGCATGTGTGAAAAATTGGGGCAACTGCAACTGGTGGTCCGGTTGCCATCAGTCCGGTCCGGTCCGGTTTGCGGTCTTTTTTCGGTCCAATGGACCAGACTTTTAAACACTAACCAAGAGATGAATTCTTGGTGCTTCTTTGACCCCAAGCAACACCTTTTTGGTTGGGGATCTATACACCTGTATTGGGTACAGGAGAACAGACTTAGGGTCTGTCTCCAGATTCTAGTAAGTCTTTTTAAGTACACAGCAGACAGACAGTGAGCTAATACAACTATCTAGACCTAAGAGCAACAGCATTGGGATGTCATCATGGCCATGTCATAGCTACATCATAGGGAGGTAGTCTAGATAGCATGGAGAGGGACAGTTGTGTGGATAGGAAGGGGCTGTGTCCCCAATATTTGTACAGACCTAGACACAGATGATAAGGTACTTAGTTATCAAGTGTAGGTTACAAAATTCATTCAAAAAACCCGACATGCAAAGTAAGTCGTAAACACAAAACCACAATAAATGTCACAACTGTTCCAATGATAATGCCTCACAAAACATTTTATATATCATGAACCACTGACCCAATTGACATTATTATAGGCTCTAATCAAAGCTTAGATGCTACACTATCCTCTACCAATTTCTACTAATTTTGGAAAGTATTCTCATTGTGTGGCAGGTCAATCTCTTCAGGATGGCCAAACATTGGAACAGTTTTGTGGGTTACTGTAAAGCAGTTGCTATTGCATAAACAACTGCATCTAAGCTTCTAAGTAAAACAAGGTGAGATAGATAGCTAGTAGTAAAGTAGTATCTAGTATAAGCTGGGCCATGCCTGTTTCTCAGGAAGTATCAGTGGTACTAAGGTAATATAACAAAAATAAGAAGGCATAGTCAGGAAGCAAATGGTGGGGCAGAGAAGTCTGGGGGTAAAGGGAATTCTCTTTAACAATTGGAGAAAAAGCCAGGCTGCCACAGGGGTTGTAACATAGACTCTGATAAAAACATACAATTTGTCATTATGTGAAAAGTTTGGAGATACTTGCTTTATACGCTATGGTTAACACATGAGAGGTCACATCATTCATTTTACACAAAGAAGAGAAAGAAAAGGGGCCCATGAAGAAAGGATGAACACATCATCTATAAAAAATAGTAGGCTTGAGAGAAAGACAGCAAATGGGAACACATGAGGAAAGGAATGGTACTATGAAGCAAATGACAACCGTGACGAGAAAGAAAAAATGCGTGATGATAAACGGGGCTGGCGGACGGAATGACGAATTGATAAATAGAACAATCCCGATCCCTTACACACCATAGAGATTGGAGAGCCAAACTTGCTACCTACCGGCAACAGGAGCAGGGACAGGAGTAGGAGCGAGGGATGCCTGCTGCGCCGGCGAGCTGTTTCCCCCAAATATAGCCTTGAGCGTCAAATCGTTCTTATGCTGGCGAACCCTCTCCGTCTCCTCTGCCCCACCGGTCATCTTCAACTTCTTCCCACCGACGAATCCTTTCAACTCGGCCTCGAACTCATCTGACCGTCCTGCAAGCTCCCGCTCCCGGTTCTTCTGACTCGCCTCGATCGCTTTCAGTCGTCGTTCCGGGTCCACCGCCGCGCCACGAATCTCTAGCATCACCGTGCTCAACCCACCGTGGTCCTTGTCCAGTGGCGGTGGTCTGAACCCGCGCCCTCGTGCTCCGCGCCCACCTGAAGCGCCTCGTATCGAGATCACCTTTTCCATATGGCTGTAGATCTCCGAGACCGCTTTGCTGTCCTCAATCAGGTCAGCTAGGAACTCCTCTTGGTGGTTCAAGAACTGCTGCTCCTCGACGATGCTCTGCAGCTCTTCTTCCCAAGTCTTCTTCCACATCGGCTTGATCGTCTTGATGTGCTCTTTCAAACTCTCCAGCTCTGTGCTGGCGGTTGTGAGACCCTCTTTAATAGAGCGTAATACCTGCGGTTTCGGTGAGACATGCCGTTTGAGGACGTCATCCCTGACGCTCTCCACAGTATCTTGCAGCTCCTCCATCTTCGTAAGCACGTCTTGGCTGCGCGCATCCAGCTTCTTCTTGCCAGCATCGATGTATGCACGCGCCCCAGGCACCTGTACCGACGCCATCTGCCGTACCGTTTGGGTCTGCGTGCGTAACCCACTTAATGTTTCTTTTGTCTGCCTCATAAATTCCGTGTACAATTGCCGCATGGTCCCGAGATCACGTCTAAGGTTTTGTACCTCGTCAAACTGCGTGCGGAGGTCCGATACAATTCGGATCGAGTACTCGGACATGACTGATGAGCCCGTTGTTTGAGGCTGCAGGAGCGACTGGCCCGTTTCTTGCGGCACGAGGGGGGTGAACAGCACGCTAGCCTCAGACTGCGTTGACGTGCCTTCCCGTTGGACGAGACGTGACAATCGCCGTGCAACCTTCTGTAATTGACGATCTGTCGGCGCAGGGGTCAACAGGTCCATATCGTCGATCACAGGAGCGGGAGGTATGATGACCGAGGAGCGGTGGTTCTCTGAAACCGTTTTCCGAAGGTCGCGGAGCTCTTGAGCAAGACCGGAGATCTGCGCATCGATATGTTGTTTAATCTGATCGAGTGCTGAAAAAGAAAGGTGCTCAAAAAACACGCAAAGTGGGCGTTTAGGCGTTTAAAAGAACTACTCACGCTCGATGTTGAGAGACAAAAGGCACCTATCCTTCACTTCGTCAGCATCTTCCAACTCATACTGGACCCCACTCGATGGGTCGCGAATGTATATCGCGGGAAAATCTTCTTGGCCAGGGTTATAAGCAAACTTGTCCACAAACAGCATCCGTAATGACGAAAATGTCAGTCCGGGTTCCATCTGAGCCTTCTTCACCTCACGTCCAGCTTGCAAGAAAACAGTTATGGGCTGAGGGGCACTCGGAACGTTCGGCGCAGGTTCGGGGGTAGATGTCAGACTCGATGACTCGCCGGGCGTGTGTCCGGAGGGTTGTGAGGTAGCAAACGGCGTGCGAGGTAATGGTGGAACGGGAGGAAGTCCATCTACAGCTTCCCCTGAGGGTGGTCCTCGCGTACGCGAGACACTGCGCTGACGTCGCGGTAATGGCTGTGGGAGTGACTGCGGCGGCGTTTCACTGTCTTCATCAGCTTCAGTGAGCACAGCGAGTTCTGTAGCGGTCAACGCTCCCCCACCACCGGCGACAAGAGAGCGACGGTTTGAGTTGCCGTTGACAACGCCTGAGCGCTCTCGTGGCGCGCCGGTCATCTTAGAGATGTTGTACGTTGAGAAGCGCTTTGATGCGCGCCGCTCGAGTGCGTCGCTTTTCAACGCGGCGAGAGAGCTCGCGACACCCAGATTTGCTGTAAGAGTATCGACAGCAGGTAGCTCGGGAAGTGGTGGAGAGCGTGTGTTGCCTCGATCAGGCTCTGACGGGCTTAGTGTTGATTCATCAATGACCACTGATGGGGGCTGCATGGGTTTGTCCACAAGCGAATAACGCTTGACGGTAGCGGGAACTTGAGGCACCTTGGCTAACGCGATTGGCGTTCCTTCGGGATCGAGCTCGAGTTCGGAGAGTTGAGCATTCTGTGGTGGAGTAGCGGGCGGAGGAGGTAAGTTGATGGGTGGACCGGATGGAGGCCGAGGGTCACCCGAATGATGTGAAGAGCGTCCAGATGTCCCCGGAGGCTGCCCGTTGCCCGGCAGAGGAGGGGGAAACACAAACCCTCCCACGAAGTGGCCGTCGCTACTGGGGGCAATTTCATAGGACCCTGATTCTTTCCTTCGTGAGGATGTCGCTGAAGATTGTGTGCTTCTTCGCGAGGAACCATCATCTACGTAGGTGGTTGAAGACGAAGATCTAGTATCACGTCTAGAATGCGTCCGGGAGGAACGAGAAACTTGGACACTATCGGAGCGACTGTGCCCCGACGCATCAGATTTAGGCTTGTTGCTAGACACAATTTCACGAAATTTGGATTGCTTTAATCGGAGTTCTTGTAATAGTTTGGTTATGATGGAGCGTACTTGGGGAAGGTACTTCTCGAGGGTAGCTGAGGATGCATCTTCGGAAAGGCACTCTTCTAAAACTATGCGCAGATCATCGGGAAAACCTAGGAGCTCTCTGCACGGCGATATAAAGATGGGAATCATTGTAACATGACTGAGGAACGTACGACATGTCGATCTCATAGAAAGCAAATGCAGCGACTGCGGCGTTGAAGTCATTACCGAGACGAACGTAAACGTCACTGACGTCCTCTTCTGAAGATTTGGCACTTGACCACTGGGTAAGGCATTCTAAAAGTTGCTTGATGGAAACGAGTAGACGAGTGACAGTAGACTCGACTACGGGCTGTAGCAAGTAATCAGGTAAGCGTTGAGAATTCATGAATGAAAACGACAACGTAACAACAGGGGCTACGGAGATTGTAACATGATTTGTAAAGGGTGATAGCACACCCAACAGGGATTATGCGTATGTTGTAGCCACACCGCGGCGATAACAAGAAGTCTCAAGTCTAACTCACATTTGGACGCATCTTGCCCGAGGAAGAGGAGCTTCTTGTGTGGTCATTTCTAGGAGGAGGTGTACCCGAAGTTGGAGGAGGTATTGGCTGTTTCACGGCCATCTTGATTAAAGGGTTATGGCTATTTTTCGCGCGGTTTGAGGTTTGAGTCGGTTGACAATTGAAAGGAGTGTAAACGGGGCGACGGGAAAACTGGAAAGGAGAAAGGGGGAAATCTATCTATCACTCTTTTGATTATGTCATCATCGCATTGCCTTTCGGTAGCACACTGTCTATCGTATCTATCCATCCCCACCCCATCTTATCAAATATACAATTCTCCCTTGGAAACGGTTTTGACTTGACCAGCAAGCTTGATTCTTTGCTCAGCCACATCCAACAATATCCTAAGGTCACCCTCACGAGCGCTGACCTGTTTCGCAAACACAACACCAGTGAGGTTGTTCATGGACATCCAGTATGGCGTTGATAATGTATGCGCCGTGCCACACACGGGATCCTCCGGAACTCCAGCACGAGGTGCGAACATCCGAGATTCGAATGTGACGCCTGGAACAGACGATGGCGCGACGACGACATGAACTATGAAAGGGCTTTCAAGCTAACACACACCCATAAAGGAAAGGCGAATCGCGTTTGTCAACGAGGTTTGTGCCCACTCACGACCAGACAGGACAAACTCGACAAACTCACCAAGGCATCCGTATTCACCTTGAGGTTCTTCAAGTCCACCGTGTCCACCTCTACAAGCGCATACATGTTCAAGTGTCCCGCCCCACGTCCGGTATACTTAACCGGGACGCTCTTCCCAAACGCCTTTGTGAGCGCTCCGCGCAGCTGGACATCCTCCTCCGGCGATGGAGTCACCGCAATCTCAGAGTCGAGGTCTATCTCAACGCGACTTTCCTCAACTTTGCGCGCGAAAAGTAACTTTCCCGATGTCGCTTCGAACCGTATCGCCGTGAGACCCGCACCCCGGGCGCTAGAAAAGATAGCCGCGGCAGCTGCAAGTGTACCGTGTCCACATAGGGGCGCCTCGATCCCAGGCGTAAACCAGCGAATGCCAAACGTCGCCGTCGACTCATCTAAGTGAGCAGGTTGGTCATTCTGCGTTTTCGGCGCGACGAAGACCGTGATCGGCTGGTTGAAGTTGGCTGCGATCGACTGTAGCGTCGTGTCGGGGAGTGCAGTTAACGAGGGCACGTGTACGATCGCTGCGGGGTTACCGCCTTCGAGCCTATCCGTAAACGCATTTTCGATGGTGAAAGGAAACGTTTGTGGGCGACGCGTATCGATAGTCATCTTTCCCCTGCGTGTGAATGGAGGAGGGAGAGAAAAAAAAATGAACAAATTGTAGTTTTAAAACTGTAATATGGAGGACGTTTCTTGTCGCCGAAATGGGGTACTGTGTACTTGATTTTCCGGGGTATTTATGTAGCGTAAGCAAAACCAATCAGCCTCAGCGCTCGGCGAGCTGAATGACTCGTTACAAGGAACGGGAGGGGTCAGCCCGCCCTTTCGTGACGAAACGCGTAGTGGGCCCCGGCCAGGAGGGGTTGGTACAAGCTTGGAAGAGTTTCTCATACTTTATGACCTCAAAGCCGTGAAAAAACCCATCCTCAAGGCCGCCAAATCGTTACAAGTGACAAACGACTTCCACCCTTGACGTGTTGGACCGCTCGGAGATATGTATGAGTTTAGCGCACCGGCTTTGATGACATCAACCAGAAAGGGATACCATAATAGCAATACAGTATAGTACACGAAGAGACATGCACAAATCTGACCTGGCTGATTACATGCTACATGCTACATATATACGATATTGTTGTGCCATCATACCCGAAACGCCAGTTCTACGACAGTATTAATTAGGCTTAGCCACCACAATCCGCCCACATGATGTTGATCCTTGTCATGATGACTAAATTTAAAAGAATCCAGGGCCCGTGTGAACAGAAGCAGCGAATGAACTTGCTCATTTCTTGGAGTCCAGCTTCCATGACACGTAGCAGATAGAGTACAGCAGTGGTTAGATTGGGACCGTGGGTGAATGACAATGACAGACCGATGGGTATGCTAACAGCAAGAAAGGTACTGGGTAGGACTGCTACCCGGACCTACTTGAAAGCCAGATTGACTGGCGCATGCAGCATGCATGGGAAAGAAGGTTCGATGGCCAACTGATTCACGAGTTGTGTCCCTGAAACCAACATTGATTCTATAACATGTGCAACATATGAGTGACACTGACAAACATGACGACAGTGACAACAGAGTAAAGTTAAAGATACATGCGTCCAAGTTAGTGGTAAGCAAATGACAGCACAATGCACGACAGAGTGAGACAACAAGGTCCCCTTTCTCTCCCCCTCCCTCCCTCGTATAAAAAGAAAGGGCCAGAAAAATCTCAGGTAAGGATAAATAGGTAGATAGATGAATAGATAGAAAGATAGACAGATTATATCTAGGGGGGAAATTAATTCCTCCCACCCTTATCCAGGCCACAGATCCTCCGAATTGAGTAGCACAGTGGGTTGCAACGGGGTCGCGAGGACCATCGAATCGTCATCATCGTCGTAGTCATCCCCAAATACATCCTTTCCCGTTGGCGCAGATGCCGACGCCGACGCCGGTAAAAGTAACTCGCGAAGCGCCACCTCGCGCGCGGTAGATGCGGCGAGCTCAGCCCGCAATCTACCAAAACACCAATGCATAAAAAAAAAAAAGATTAACCCCGCATCCCAATCACGTCAAATAAAGGAAGAAAAAAAAATCCCGCACCGGATGCATTCTTCCTCGACGAGCAATACGCGCGGAAATGTTCGTTTGAGAGGAGTAGCCGCGCGTGGACGCACCCGCTGGGGCAATGGAACACTGCGAGACTTCACCTGTCCACATGTCTGTGTAATCCGCCTCTCTTCCGCGCGCAAGCCCGCAAGGCTCTCCGTCACCGCTGCGATCTGCCTTGCGAGGTCCCCCGCGGGCGATGAGGCTCGCGACGATAATAACGGCGGAGACGGAGATCTTGTAGGACGACGGCCACGACTATGACGGCGCGAAGGAGATTTTGAAGACGAGCTTGCGGGGGAACGTAGGATCAGTGGTCGTGCGGGATGGCGCTGTGGTGTCGGGGATTCTGGAGGTGACGGGGCATGGGGCGACGTTGGGGATGACGGCGGTGGTGTCATAGCTCGAGTCGTACCCAGTTCTGGCGCTACTTGCGCTTCTTCAAGCTATAATGAGAAGCCAGAAGTGAGGGGCAAGGCTCGGGAGAAGTTTTTGGTTGGGTTTGGTGGATTGGGAAAAGTGGTGGTCGCGTTACCTTTTGTACGAGACCGGCTATTTCTTCCGTCAATGCTTCGTTTCGCGCTGCGGACTGCTGCAATACGCGGATGGCGCCATCACGCGAGAGTCGTGGTAAAGGTGACTCTGCGTAGGATGTGGGCGCGGTATCGTACCGCTCTTCGAGCTCAGCCTCGCGACGTGCAAGTTGTGCCTCGAGTTCTGCGACACGCCGCTGCGCTTCAGAGCGGGCTCCTCGCTCGCGCTCACACTCCTCCCGCGATGCAGTGATTAGCGTTACTGAATACGCGCGGGCAGAGGCGGTCCAAGTTGTCTGCGATTGTTCGTGTAGAGTCCGTGGCTTGGGTGGGGCTATTGGTGAAACAAAACTTAGCAAGGAGGGGATGGAGGACGGGGGGGCGCAGAGGACTTGAGCAAATCTTTACGTACCAGCCAGACTCGTCGACGCGAGACCGCTATGTGGCCAAAGGCTATAATCGTTACAAAGTTCGACTGAGAAGAGGTGGAGGATATGTCAAGGTGGCCATGACTGATTGGGCGGGTGAAACGCGCCTTTCTCAATGAGGTGCAGCACGCCCTCGCGTAAACTGTCTCGTTCCGCCTCCATAGCGGCTCGCTCAGTCCTTGCGGCACGCAGTTGTGCCTGAAGAGCAATGCGTTGACGGCGTTCATCAGAAATCTCCTTTACATATGTGCAACGCTCCGAGTCGAGAGTGTCAAGTGTGGCCATAAGACGAGCATGTAACTTGGCGGCGCGAGCGGCATGTGCGGCGATTTGGAGTTCGAGGTCGGCGATCTAGGTGGAACTGCCATACTGAGACGTGTCTGGGGGATAACGGAACGAGATGTGGAGAAGCGAGCGCACCTTATCGTCGTTGTTGTCCGTGTTTGAAGATTTAATGGAATACTTGGGGGGTCCCATGAATTAGCCAACTGCCAGTGGCCAACGTCCAAAAAGCACAAGCACAATAGCAAAATCATCTGGATCTGTTCAGCTCAGTCAACTCTCTTTAGTAAGGTAAGTTGTCGATCGTAGCATGGCTCAATGGTCTAGTAGTATGATTCCTTCTTCGGGTATTATCCGGAAATGGAGGAGGTCCCGGGTTCAATTCCCGGTTGAGCCCATTTTTTTTCCTTTCTTTCTTTCTTTTTCTTTTCATCAAATCAGCCCGTACAGCTGGAAGAAAATTGCATATATGTTTAACTGTTCAACTGATAGATGATAGGCTTTTTTATAAGCCAGTGATGTGTCAAAAAAGTATGTGTTTAACTCCGGTTTTCCGACACTGAAGTATCACATGCGATGACAAACCGGCTATCCTCGTGACTTATTCCCTCGGCCATCATCCTCTTTATAAAAAACCACCATCGCCCCATCCCCCACCTTTACAATTTTTCAACTCTCATATAGTCTACAGTAATGGCCTCAATCACCCAGGGCTCGGTTTCAGCTACAGCCACTGGCAAGGCAGCAGTTCTTGCAAAGAACGACAATGATGTGGTCATCGTCTCTGCAGTGCGATCTGCCATGACTAAGGTACTGTCGAACGCCGTTATCCAACTCTCGTCCTATTAAAAATGGCTATCCAGGGCAAGAAGGGTGGTTTTAAGGACACCCGTCCGGAAGAGATTCTTTCGGGTATCCTTCGTGCGGTTTACACAAAGGTCAACCTCGACCCCGCACTTGTTGAGGACATCAGCGTTGGAAACGTCCTTCCCCCTGGCGGTGGTGCAAGCGCGGCTCGTATGGCTGCACTTCATGCTGGAATCCCCGTCTCTACTTCCATCGCTACCGTCAATCGTCAGTGCTCGTCCGGTCTTACGGCCGTTAACCAGATTGCAGCTCAAATTTCAACCGGGCAGATTGACATTGGTATCGGTACGTGCTAATACGCGATGTTTCATGATTCCGCTCTTATGTGTTGAGTATATAGGTGCCGGCGTCGAGTCCATGACTTTTGGTTATGGCGCTGCGTCACAACCTGATGGTTGGTCGGAGGCAGTTCTTTCTACCCAAGAGGCCGAAGACTGCCTTCTCCCTATGGGCATAACGTCAGAAAATGTCGCAGCTGATTATGGTATCACGCGCGCACAGCAAGACGCCTTTTCTGCGAAGTCTTTCCAAAAGGCCGCAGCTGCGGCCAAAGCTGGCCGTTTCCGCGATGAAATCGTGCCGCTCAAGGTGCACTGGGTTGATCCCAAAACAGAGGAGGTCAAGGATATCATTGTCGCAGCTGACGACGGCATCCGCGACGGTGTTACCGCCGAGAGTCTCTCTAAACTCAAGCCCGCGTTCAAAAAGGATGGGACCACCCATGCTGGCAGCGCCTCGCAAGTTTCTGATGGTGCCGCTGCCGTCCTCCTCACGCGGCGCTCGGTTGCGAAGCGCCTCGGTCTTCCCATTGTTGGAAAATTCGTCGCGGCCACCACCGCCGGCGTTCCTCCTCGCGTCATGGGTATCGGCCCCGCAATTGCCATTCCCAAGGTGCTCAAGCAGACTGGCCTCACGAAGGAGGAGGTTGATTTCTTCGAGATCAACGAAGCGTTCGCATCCCAGGCTGTTTATTGCGTCGAGAAGATCGGCTTGCCTTACGAGAAGGTTAACCTTAATGGGGGTGCGATCGCCATCGGCCACCCTCTCGGTATGAGTGAGTATCTTCGTTACCTCCTTTTCTAAGTAAGGGCGTAGGGCGTTGACCTTGTTCATCAGCCGGCGCACGTCAAATCGCCACGGGCTTGAACATTGCGAAGCAGACGAACAAACGAATCTTCGTGACGAGCATGTGCATCGGTTCGGGCATGGGCATGGCTGCTGTGTTCGTGAGCGAGCACTAATTACCGCCCAATTTTTTGAGGGAGTTTTTAACATATTCCCTCGATTACTTCGTTACACATTGTCCCTGTATACGCTATTCTACTACATTGGAATCGAACAATCTTGTATTTCAAACATACCATGCATGCATGCCATGACGTTCCACTTGAGGTATCTCCGAAATTCTCCATCTTACGAGGAGGTGTATGGAGCATGAAAGCCGACTCACCCGGGTCCGAGCGCCGCAAGCCCAGCTCCATGTGATAAAAATTATTAATATCACCACCACGACACCCGAATCATTCGCTTGCTCAAGTGGACTTCGGGTGTCCTGCGCATGGCTCACAGCTTCTCGCTTGCGCAGCCGAATAGGTTTGGTTGAAGGTTGCGAACAATCTTAGAAAAGTGGACAAGAAGCATGTATGTATGTTGTCTTTTTCTGTTTTTTTTTCTAATCTCTCTTTCTGGGATAGATTCGAATCGAATTCGACTACATCGGCCGAACGGAAAGTTTAAAAAAAGATTGAAACCGAACGACTTGGAAGATGTGTACGTTTACGTGTACGTGTATTTCAAACACATGGATGCAGAGGATATATAACCATGAATGTTCTCGTCCCCAACCTAAAAGAAAAATAAGGTATACATAGACATTTGCATGTCCCTTCTTAACGGGCCGCACCGCGGCATGGAAGAAAACGAAACGGGGCGATCTTGGTAAGAAGGATGGTCATTTTGTTCTCCCTGAGACCCTAAAAGAAACGTATCAAGACCAGCGCAGGTAAAGTGAACTGCACGATCCCAAATATTTCGTCAGGTTACAACTTTCAATGAAGAAAGTTGCCCTTCTGCTCGCCCACAAGTGAAATATACACCGACACACTTCTCACGCACAGACCCTCATAACAGTATATCACGTGCTGCACTCACATATAAATTTTGGTCGCGGCGGTCGTGGGACGGTTTCTTTTCTTTTCCTCTTTTTAACAGTCAGAAAACGCAGCTCTCTTGTCTCCCACTTTGGTGTGCGTTTATAAACAAGAACGCGCGTTACGGTGTCGTACGCACGGGATTGGGTTGTGCGGGCGTGAGGGGCTGATGGACTGCGCAGAATGTGTCGCGTGTCGTCGTTCGAGAGCTGGGCATGCCGTGCGCCTAACAGTTTTTTCTGATCCTACTGGCGATGTGGTTAATCAGCTCTCGATACAAGTTTTATGATCTTTATTTCTTTAAATGTATTGTTTTAATTTTAATTTCAAATTTTTTTTGGTTCCTTCTGGTCGTGCAACGTGTGGTGAGAATCCAGTGTTTTGTTACGTTGCGTCGCGTTGTTTTTACATTGTGAATGCAGGGCGTATTGTGGCACAGGACAGCGTTTTTCCGATTCCGTCGGGCGATGCAACCATCGCATCATGGGCTTAAATTGATAATATGACTGGGGTTTACCTCGAGGCCTCTATCCATATTCCTCCAGGCTTTATTAGTTACCTAGTCCCACCGATCCAAAGGAAATGGGAACACGATTTTTACGCTTTCTCGACAGCTGCTATATTCTTTGCGTAACACGCAAAAATTTGTTCTCGCTTGGCACTTTATTGCTACTGCTCGCCTCTCCACCAGCTCCTCCTACCCGGTTTCACTTCCCGCTCCATGACTCCGCTTGCCGTTCTTGTTCTGTTCTGTTCAATAAATAAAGCCCCGCGCAGGAAATTTCCAGAAACCATCGATCTCCTCGGCAGTCGCTACCTATAAAGTGTCGCTCGCTCTATTATTATAACGTTCACATATGACTAGGCGTACGCAGCACAACCCGTCCGAAGCAAGCTGCAGGCCTTTCTAGAGAGGAACAGCAGGGCCCTTAGGGGCTGCTTGGCTAGCTAGCCGGCCGTTTTGGCGTTCTCCTCACCTACCGCGCTCAGTGTCAGAGTCCACCACGAGTTTAACTCTGTGGTTGAAATTCTGGTCATTGACGACTCGTTTCATGATACCATAAGGATTAAATGGCCTCTGAAAAGGCGTGGGGATCCATCTCGTTTGACGAGCTCGATTCAAATAGGAGACGTCGCTCCACTCCCTCTACAAGTAGCCTGTGCAACTAATCTGCTAGTGGCACCCCACGCCTTGCTGAAACGCTGAGAGCCATTGACCCTGCCAGCGGCTTAGCAGAGAGACCTTCCACGTCCATCTGATGTGGGTGGTCCATCGCTTTTCCAAAAAAAAGAAAGAAAGCCTTTCTTGATGCAAGCAATCCCATTATCGATCGGAGACTATTTTCGGAACTGTTGTATGGTCATACAACCCGCGTCCATGCATGGTGGCGAGATGATCAAAATCAGTCCCAACATCTGGAAAACGCATTGCCATCAATGCATGTACGAGCGCTGCATCGGGTGGCTCTGTACGCTCGCTGAACTGATTAGTTATAGTGCGCGATCGCAGGGGGAGGGAGGGGTGGGAGAGGGGAGAAAGGGGCGATTGTCCTCCCCTTCCCCACACCAAGACGGGCAGACACGAATGTTTCCCTGTCGTAGCGCAACCCAACGAGGCACTGGTCCGAGAAATAAATTTGCAAATGAGCCCCCTCCGAGATAAAATCGAAATCATGATAATTTGCGGCATTGCTGCGGTTGGGCCCGTGTTTCCATGGCAAGTTGGCTTGAACCCGACCCCACTCGGTGATCGCGCAGTAAACGCGACGATGGCGCAGCGCCGAGGATCTCGCGTTGAACCCTGTTATGCTTTTTATGCGTCCGATATGAGCAGGCGCGCGGTGCCACACATATAAAATAGAGGCGTGCAAAAAAGAAGAAAAAAACAATATATATTTAAGAGAAGTGCGGTTTCCAAGCACACTTCCAACAGATCGGTCGGGGGCGTCTAATGACTCAGAAAGACATGCCTGGTACCCGGGGTGGGAGAGTTTGTGTTCAGGAACTTGGTGTCGTAACCGAAGCGACGGTGCCGCACGCCATCGGGCGCGCGACGGATGATGCGGGACTAAGTGGCACCGAATAAGCCCACGCAGATAGCGCCGCAGAAAGCGCGCCCGGACATTATGCATTCATGGGCCCTGAGAACCGGAGAAGGGGGACGTTGGTCAGGTGCACGATGCGGAGATGTGCCACCTTGCCCCAGTTCCGGCCGCGTGCATGGAGAGGCTGCTGTGGCAAAAAATAAAATCAAATAAGGGCCAAATGATACCTACCTGTGAGTGCACCGCCTGGCTTGCAACATTGCGACAATTGGTGTCGCGACACAGTCGATCTGATAATCGATGCAGCCCCCGTGGACTCGATCACTTTCTCGGCGGAGGCGGATTTAGCACAGAACGTGTTCCCCGTGCTGCAAAGGCCGTCCGCTCTGTAGCCTCAATGACTATGAATGAGTGCCTGCAGGTCCGCAAGAGGCCGTGGTCATGCAGTAAGTGCGTTTACACGGGTGTACGGAAGGGCATTCAGCTGATACACGCACGATAGAGATACGGACCCGTAGGCCTGTTTTGGGCAATAAATGAAACTGTTTGTGAATGTCCGCGCTGACCCTGTGGGAGCATGCTCCAAATACTCTCGTAAACCCTTCAAATAGGCCGGAAGCAGAAATAGTGGCTAATCTGATCCTTCATAATGTGATCGCTGTCATAATGTTTGCACAAGTGGATAGATGATAATGATACGATGCGGTCCGAAAGGAATAATGATAATAATAATAATAATAATAATAATAATAAATAACATGCAGCAACCGAAAAAGGAACTCGTATGTTTGCAAAAAGGGGAGAATTGAGAGTATAAAAGAGTACGAGATGAATGAAGAACGCGAGGTACGTGAATCGAGCCTAAGTTATGTCATAGGAATGGATGAATAATAACTCGACACGGACAACCGGGGGATAATGATCCGTGTGGGTAGGGTATGGTATGTTATAATTATATCATCATGAATGTAAAATGAACTCGGTATCATGGGCCATGGGAGTAGGAAGGGGGGGGGGGATGGGGAGATTGGGAGAAAGACGGAGATGCGCGGACACGTTGACCGCCGTTGTTAGAGAGTATCAAATCAAACTACGGCAAGACCCGAATGGTCAATGATCTTATCTCTTGAAAATCTCTTTGTCTCACTTCTCACTTACTCTATGGGGGAATTGAACTTGAACGAACGTTAACACCTCTTGGGTTTTACGCTATTAAATTCCCGGAATCGATTTCAAGGCTGACGCCGGCATGTTCTCTCTTGTGGCATTCATCGAGTTGATTCCGAGGAAACTTCTTCTCAAGGGGAATTATATAGGGAAAATCACGAGCCTCGCATGCTTTTAGTAGTATGCTTTAATGGCTTTAATGCTTTTTCGCGCGGGTCCAAAAAATGACCGGTCTGGGTCTGGGGATCGTTTCAGTCCTCCTCCATGTATGGGACATGGGACTGACTGCACAGGTTTGCACCGACTCCTTAATTGTGGCCGACTTCCTGGCGTCTCTTTATGGAGGAGGGTTGATGTCGATGATGAAATCTCCCTTCATTCATTCATTCTTACAACAACGAAAAAAAAAAAATCAATCATCATCCGAACCTCCGCTAACCATCTACCTGTCATACGTATTATGTGCCCCTAAGCTCGTCTCCTTATATCTAGTTCCCCGAGTGTTGCACCTTACCCTTTCCCCCACCTGACCATCGCCCACCTTATTATGCTGATCCTAGCTTTCTAATTGTTCCTATGGATACCTCTAAGCCTCCTCCGATTGTCACTCAGTCGCTCAAGCGCAAGGAACGCTCTCCATCCCCTTCTCGGAGAACCCCCAGTCATACGTCCACAACGGGTTCACGACCCTCACCAACATCTTTACCTTCGATCCGTCATTTTCTCCCTCCTCAGTCGGATGCTCAGCTCAGCGAGCGTTTCCATCATCCGAGCCGTCAACCGCCAGGCCCGGCCTTTTCCGCAGGACCAAGCGCGGGTATACCTCGTCTTGATTATCTACCACCACCAGCGTCGCTGCCTCACGCGGAACGCTCACACCCGGGGATTATTGTGGATTCAGATGGGGACGGAGATAGCGAGCAAGCTACCCGCCCGAAACAGAAGCGGCGACGGCAGGCTCTGAGCTGCACGGGTCAGTCAGCCTTCCTTCTTCCCTCCCCCCGCTTCGCTTCTCGCTTGAACTGCCATCTGATCATGATATCGTCATTTTTTCTTCCACGCTCGGATCGGCTCTCGTGATACCATACCATGCTATGCATCACGTGGTCCTGCAGAATGCAAGCGACGTAAAATTAAGTGCGACCGGTAAGAGAGAAACTTCTGGGTGTCTGTCCCCTAAACATCGTGGACTCGTCTTCTGAAATTGCGCGGAATCCTCCAGGGCGCATCCCTGCACACCCTGTATCCGCCGCGGCGACCAAAACAAATGTCAATGGCATGTCATCGAGCCCGTGTAAGTGTGGCCCTGTTCCGTTCCTCCGTGTTGTCCGCTTAAAAAATCAATGATGGCGTGGTTACGCATCACCACCCCTGCAGTGACAAATACGTGAGCCGTGCCGAATACGACGAACTAAAGATGCGCGTGGATCATCTCGAAGCGATACTCTCGCGTGCACACTTACCCTCCGGATTCGGACATCAGCCGGGACCCGAACATTCGTTGTCGTCTCAATCACAACCCCAACCCCAACCCCAATCCCAATCCCAATCCCAATCCCAATCCCAATCCCAATCCCATTCCCAGCAACAACAGCATCAGCAACAACACCAACTACCCATCACGCGCCCACCACCACCGGCTTCGGTCGTCTCGAGTCAGCAAAGCAATACAACACCGATGTCGATCGGGCCGTACGGAAAGTCGCTTTCTCCGCCAGGAAGCGGCATTCAGACATCGTCGGCTCCGTCTGCAGGATTCCTTACGGGACCATCTCGCTCAGCTGCTGCTACTCCTGGCACTACCGTAGGAGGACAAGATTATAGCGCGGTATCGCTACACGCATCAAATTCACCAGCGGGCAGGACGTCATTGCCACCTCTCGCTTTGCTCACGAATGGGCCGCCTACGTCATTCGATGGCCCGCCGCCGCAGTCTCAGCAGCCGCAGCAGCAACAGAAACAGAAGCAACAACAGCAACAGCAGAAACAACAGCTGTCACCTTCCTCCTCTGCGCATGGCAATGGAAACGGAAACGGAAATAGTAATGTGGGTGGTAGTAGTAGTAGTCTGCCGCAACGGGGAGAAAATCGACACCATCGTGACGGTGAGCACCGACTGTACGCGCCTCCTCTTCCAACTCCGCTGCAGCACTCGCTGCAACAGGCACACCAACAGACAAAAAACTGCCTCGCGCAGACGCTCACCCCGCTGGGCGAGCGCCTGCGCTTCTGCATCGTCATCACTCTCCAAGGCCCAGCGGCCGTCTCTCGTCTTCTTCTCCACCTCAACAACAACAACAGCAAGCGCGACAACAGCACGCGTCGACTCCGCCTATTAGCGCGCGGAGTCCCGGTCCTTCCTCCTCGTCGTTATCGCACAGCGCGGCTCGCTTGCTCCAGTCCCCGCCTCCTGGCCCCCGGGGGACGACGACATTTCGACACGTGGTTCGTGAGGAACGAGAACGGTAGTAGTACCACTTGAAACCCCTCAATCTGAAATCCCTGGCAATAAACAACACAAGCACATCGTTCCCCCCAATAGACCTGTCCAAACGATACGACTCTGCGCTGCTCCGTTTAACCCCCCCCCTCCCCCCTCCCCCCTTCGCTTCCTCTTTCTCCTTCCCTTCCGTTGTTTTCGTTTTCGTTTTCGTTTTCGCTTTCGCTTATTTTTTTCCCCTTTTGCAAATGATTTACTGTAAACCCGCTTTCGTTAGCCGCAGCATGTACTGTATATGCAAATTCACGATATTATGACATTGTCTCGTCCTTGCTCTTTCGGTATACCCCCCCTCATTCCCACCCTTCCTTCCTCCGAGTCTCCGGCAGTTCGATCCATTTCATTCATTCATTATATGGTTTCCCACCCCCCAACCTCCTCAACCCTCCCTTGCTTTTTTCTTTCTTTCATTCCCTTCCAAGTCGTATACGCTCACGTGCCCTGAGGGCTCCATATGTCGTCGATCGTTTTATTCGTTCACCGTCATCTTTTCCTCACTCATGTCACCATGGATAACTTATATGTCCCTCCCCCCTTTTTCTCTTTTTTACCCGCGTGTGCCTGCATTTGTTAACGTATTCGATCCGTATATTCAGCACAGTTAGTACGACCCATGACATACACATACCAACCAAACCAATTTCCCCTTCCCTCCCATGACTCATCCATTCCCCTGGGTTCTCAAATTCTCGAAACTCCGTCTTCTCCGTAATTGATTCCCCCGTTTCGTCATTCAGGATCAAGTTGTATGTCCCGTATCCAGCACCGCCATTAATATATATTAATACATACATGCGTAACAACAAAACAAAACAAAACAAAAACTTCGTGATATATTATATTATATTATCGTCTCTCGCTCTTCTTAACTTTACCGTACGCGCAGGCTAGTTGCCCAACCGAGAACGCAACAACGCCGTGTGCCTATGTGTCCAAAGTTTCTCGTTAACTTAACGGTTTTTTTTATTCTTCTTTATTTTGCGCTCTGTTGGCGTGTTGCCGTAAGACGGAAAAAAAAAAGGAGAACTGAACCTTCTCTTCTTTTCTTCTTCATTCTCTCACCTGAGTCCGCCCACCCATCGTCCGGGTAACGGTTTTCTTTTTCCCTTCCGACGAAGTGCCTCTTGCCGTCATCTCCATCAAGCACCCATCAATCACGCCAAGCAGCGGCAGTCCAGCAGCGGCAGCAGAGAGTAGTATTTAGTTTAGTCAACTTTTATGTGTCGTATGTCGGAGGTAGCCCATGTGATAGCCATCCCCATCATCCCATCATCCCTAACCTACCTGCCCTACCCCTACCTTACCTTACCTTACCCCTACCTACCCGCCTCCCTCCCGGAGCATAGTTGTCTGACTTCTCCGAGTTAAGTCTAAAAGGGTGGCGCTGCTGCCCTTTTTTCTGTTCTGTTTTTGTTTTTGTCTCCTCCCTTGGTTGGTTGATTTACAAAAAGTAGGCGGCTTTCACGGGCAGGCACACACCGATGGACGAGTAGGTTTATTTGGGTTTAACGGAGGTGGTGTTCGTATGTTTCTCACTTGACTTGTCTACGCCGCCCAATAACTTACACATGTACATGTACAGTACCTAGTTATAAACAATGTGTCAATGCGCTTATAATTCCGCTGCTTTTGCTAATCGCCACACCTCTTGGCGCGAGAAAAAAAGAAAGACAAGATTTTGGTGGGAGAACCCAGTGAGAGACGTGACGAATTCGCGACGAGCATACTTCGAGGTCAAGAGAAAAAAAAAAGGACAAGGGGCGTAGTCGTAAAAGAGTCGTCAAAATTATGTGGTTGGTCGTGTCGTAGTGGTTGGTTGCTCTTCCTGGAACCCGAAGACACTCACCCCTGTCCTTTACTGCACCCGCGCTGCGCGCGCGCGCGCAATGTCAGTAACAACAGGAGAGGCGGCCGTACAGGCACCCGTGACGCCCCCCCAAAAAAAGTCTAAAAGAACGACGGCGTGTTGGTTAATGGGGGTTTTAAACTCCACTCCAGGGGTAAAAAAAGAAGAAAAGGTGTGTGAAAAGGGGGGGGGAAAGCCGAAAGACCGAACAATCACATCTTCATGCCCATGGGTCTTAACTATGTTGTGCACCTGTGATGCGGTGGCGCATGAGAAGAAAAGAAAGATGAGGGGAGAAGAAGGGGGTGAGGATAAGGGGGAAGGTGGGAAAAAAGTGTGCCATCGACATCATATCATCATCTATCATTATCATTATCACGCATTGCGCCTACATGGACAAAAAGGCTTTCCCCCTTCCCTACAGATTTCATTCTTACTTCCCATCTACCCCAAATGTAAGGGTATTCAAGAAAAAAAAAGAATTGTGTATATCCCAATGGGGGGAGTATTGTGACAACAAAAAAACGACTGCGCAACGAGCATGTAGATGCCATTGATAACTTCATCTATGACAGACCGCTCCACGTGCTGCCACACATGACCAGCGGGGCAACTGATGAGCAGCACGTGGGACGCAAGAAGAACTTCGATGACCAAGTGGGAGAAGCCACAGAAGGGGGATGGGCGGTGTATGGGTAAAAAAAAAAAGGTGCGGTGTTCATTTATGCGGATTGTGTGTAAAGGATGGAAGGGAGAGAGATCGAGTCAGGCCTACTCCGGAGAGGAGAGGAGAGGAGAAGAGAGGAAAGGTGGGGAGGCGCGGTGAGAGGGTCAGGTGATTACCCTCGGGACATGAACTCATCTGGGCCAAGATGAAGAGAAGAAAGAGACAAGGACGGGGAGTCCGTCCCATCGCCGTGGTGTAGATATAATCACCACACACCTACCTATCCCTAAGAGCCTCATCACCTGTCAATAGGGGTGCCATTCCATTGAACAACCCAAAAGATCCCCCGCCTGTAAGAGGAGAAAAAAAAGATATGGTAACTGAACACGCGCGTGCGTGCGCAAAGCGATGGAACAGCACGTGTGAATGATGGTTGTGTCATGGATGGGCGCTGGAAGCTCCAAGCAAACACGAGTACGCTGTGTGAGCGCGCGAGCGGGTAAAGAGGGGGACGCCAAACCCAAAAACTTAAGAAGTGAAAATCGATATAGATGGGTTGGTTGGGGACAGAACACAATCGGAAATAAAATAAGATTCATTCTCCTTCACTTGTGCGGCAACGGGGTTGTGTTGTATGGGAAGCCCACGCGAAAGCCACGCGCACGCTTGTGAGATGGGTACGTGGTTCATGATCATTCATGAATAATGAATGAGTGAATGAGTGTGCGTGAGAGAGAAAGAGAGAGAGGGGGGGAGGGAAAGAAACGGGGGTGTATTGGTAATAGAGATGGGAACTTAACGCGGGAGAAGAAGGTCAAAGGGAGACAACTCGGTTGCTTCGGAGAAACGTGGGGAGTGCGGAGGACGGGGAGAAGGAGAAGGAGAAGGAGAAGGATGAATGGAGGGCGGATATGCGGTATTTAAAGTGTTGAAACCAAAAAAGGGGGGGTTGTTGGTGGGTGATGAGAGGAGGAAGGAACGAGGACGAGAACATAAGGTTGACCGCGGACAAATTTCTATCTATTAATAGTCAACGCGGGTATTAAACTTTGAACGTGTTGTCGTGGTTTTTGCGAGCGAGGACATGTGTATGTGTTATGAGTATCTACACCTTTCTCTCTCACTCTCTGTCTGTACCCGTGTGTCTCAGATGGATGGATAGATGGATGGATGGATGGTTGATGTTCAGTTTCAGTTGAGTCCAGTCGAGGTCGAGGGGGCGCGCGGGAAGGACACCAATGACCATCGAATCCACGTGGTTCAACCACACGCGCACACACGCAGCACACGCGCGCACTTCATATCTTGAGCTCTTCTTAAAAGGACGACAACGAGCGGGTTTAATCCATTCACATCATCAGTGTCATCGTCATCATCATCAACATTATCATCATCAACCATCAACATCATCTTTTACCTCCACCTTTACCTTTACTTTTACCTTCAACCCCCCACCTTTCCAATCCAATCCAATCCAATCCACTTACTTCCATTCCAAATTCCCTCACCTTATTCCTTATTAACTCCACTTCACACGAACAACAACGACAAAAATGTCAGAAAAATTCGACGCGAATTCCAGTTCCGCAGATGCCAGCATCGGTGGGGCAGCGGGCAGCACGGGTCCCAAGGCGATCATCAAGAACGTCGACATGAGCGAGGAGATGCAGCAGGAGTCTGTTGACATTGCTTCAACCGCCCTTGAAAAATTCAACATCGAGAAGGACATCGCCGCGCAGATCAAGAAGGAATTTGACAGACGCCATGGGCCTACCTGGCACGTCGTCGTTGGCAAGAATTTTGGGAGCTACGTTACCCACGGTACGCGTTCGAGTTTTCTCTCTCTCCCTCTCATTTCCTCCCCTTTTCCCCTCCACACTCATCCATCCATCTCCTCTATCTCTCTATATATATTGACCCCCACTCCCAACCCTTTCTGCAGAAACCAAACATTTCATTTACTTTTATATTGGCTCCCTTGCCATTCTCATTTGGAAGTCATAATGGGGTGATTGAGTTTCATTAGAGAGAGAAGATGAAATAGACGATTATTGATTTTGAGGAATGAGAGAGAGAGAAAGAGACAGCGCGAGAAAGAGGAAATGCTGAACGGAAGGAAGATTGGACGGCACGGCGAATAGATTGGATGGGACGACGGACGTGGATGGTGGGGGTCGTGCATCTCATAACCTTTCTCTTCTGTATTTTTTCTTTTCTTTTTTCTGCGCGTCATGTACATTTCAACTCGTCAGACCTCTGCTTTCGTCTTTTTCAAAGATCTTCCTGTAGAAGCCTTTTCTTCCGAGTTGATATGAACATGAATGATAATGAAGTACTCTACGACGTGATATGCCTGTCTGTGTCACAGTGTCACAGTCAATCAATCTGTTTGCCTGTATGTCTCTATATCAAATCAAATCATTAATACATACAACATGATAATGTCTTTTTATTATAGTCTGTCTGTCTGTCTGTCTGTCTGTCCGTCTGTCTGTCTGTCTATTTAGCTACTGCGAGTCAGAACTTCAATCACCGCTTGGGCCACGCACACCCCATCAGCTGCATAAACGCCCAAATGCACCTGCCCAACATCGTCCGCCCGCGGGACGCCCCAAAACTTGACCGTATCCCGATGTTTGTCCCCTCTTGCGGCGTCCAAATCCGCATACAAAAACGCCGGAAGCAGCTCTCCGGAGACCCGCCTTGCCACTAGAGGCCCCCAACCCCAACCCCCATTCCCACCGCTGCTACCGCCACCGGAAGCGCTACTAGCGCCACCACGCACGGGTAACCGGAATCGGAAGCGCTCTCCAACGCGAACCAGCACCCGCAGGACCTCTCCCGCCGCGCGTCCTCCACTTCCCATACTCGACCGGGCTCGATGTGAAGACTCGAGAGAGGAGAAAGAGCCCGAGATGGCATCTCGCGTGTCTTCGCCCAACGCGCGCACGTAACGTAACCCCACTTGCAACTCGTCCGCTTCGATCCCACCACCAACAAGATTGTTCACCAGGACAGCAGGCGGAGCAGGAGGCATCACCACTCTCACGACGCTCGCGCTCAAACTCGAAGCACGCACGGGTGGCAGCCCTTCCCCATCCCTTACCGCGTCCCCTCCTCCTGTCCCTGTCCCTGCTCTTGTTCCTCCACCTACATTCCCCCCGCCATCCCGCGACGGCGCAGATACCCGACCAGCGGTAAACGGCACGAGCCGTGCATGTCGTCCACCACCATCAGGATCTACCTGAGAATACGAGTATCCGCTAGCGCTGTGTCGCACACTACGTACGCTGCGAGCCCGCGCCGCACGATGCACGACGGCCTCAGCCGCATGCGAACGAGTGGAAGAGTCCGAGGCTAGGGACATGACCGAGTCCAGTGAGCGTCTTGCAACACCAGCAACAACAGGAGCAGAGGCGGCAGTAGCAGTTTTATCGGCTGCTGTGGATGTGACTCCGACTCCGACGGGCGCTGGCATGCGCGGAGGGGCAAAGTCGGCGCGCCTGTGCGGGATGGAACGCTCGCCTGTCGATGATGATGGCGAACCACGCAGGCTCGACGCCGAGTAACCCACAGGTTCGTAACCTGCAAGTGGGGGTATCGTCGGTGTAGCAGCAGCAGCATCAACTAGTGGTGTACCGGCGAGCATCGTCATGAGACGTGGGTCTACCCCCTCCGTTCTGAACGCGGGCATCGGCCGTCCAATGGCCGATTTACGGGCGCGACGGTAACGATTGCTCACTTTACGCACCGTCTCTCGTAAGCGCCCAAGGAACTCAGCTTTGCTCAACTGGCCTGGATTAGCTATTGAATACTCATCGCTCGACGACGATGCACGAGTCATCGTGCGAGATAGCCCGAGACCTAGATCGCCCCATCGCCCGCTAGCACCAACGCCGTAGCCCTTTTCCACATTGTCTGCACGGTCTCCCTCCACTCGAGCGACGCTCCCGATGCCATACCACCGCCGATCACTCTCCGTCATGGCACGCGTCGCGGCCGTACCCGTAAGCGCCGAGTCAGGTGTGCGCGCGCACCGCCGGAGTGCTGCCAGTAGGAACCCAAGTATGAGCAACCCGCCAAGCCCGCCAAGCGCTATTCCTAGTCCCAAAGCAAGTCTCTTGTGCGGTGTACGGGATCGCTGTCCGGAAGCAGGTTGCGAATGTTTGTAATCCGCGAGAGTAAGCGAGATGGGAAGACTAGTGTGAGACGTCGAGTGTGTCAATCGAGAGTAGGCAGTAAATGAAACCGTAATGTGACTATAACCTGTGCCCGCCGATGGGATAGTTCCGGATAAGACTGCGGAGGATGTGTCAAAGTACAAGTAAGTCCCAGCATCCGAGGGGTCATACGAGGCGGTCAGATCAACGTCGTCTCCCTGCGTCGCGTTCGAGAAGAACGATCTTAAACTAAAGTGTATCTCTCTGCCAGGAGCCGCAAAAATCGGAGGAAGCGTATCTTGGGAGAAATACGAAGGCACGACTGCAATTTTGACTTGGGTTTGCAAGGTTTGGTTGAAAGTTGTGGTAAGGACGACAGGGAGAACAGTAGCGTCTTGCGAGCTTAAGTCACTCGGGGGCTGCCCAGAAAGCCGACGTGAATCTGCATCATAGTGAAGCCAGCTGTGCTGTGAAACATCGATCGCAAGCGAAGCCACTTCCTGAAGATCTACAGGAGCGTCGTCTACAAGCACACCAGTAAAATCTGAGGGAGAATTGAGAGAGACATCGAGAGGCTCAGACGAGGTGATGTTGATAGTAGGCAGACCACCGAAGGGCGCATGTAGCTCACGAGATGCGATAACCACATTGAACGGCACAGATGCAGCAGAAAAGCCAAACTTGTCAGACGCATGGAGAGCGAGAGAGAGAAAGTATGGTGTAGGGAGCGCACGAAGAGGGGGTGCTACACCCCCAAGCGTTATTTCATTAGGATCAAACTCCATCCAAGACGGCAGAGGAGAGCCATCTACCTGCAAAGCAGCATAGCGAATGCCATCCGGGGTCGTAAACGTCTCGCCTTCAAAGCCGATACTGAAGGACCAGCTGGATGGAATCCGGAGGGTCGGATCCTGTGTCGTAGAAAGCGCCGAGTATTCAGACAGCAAGAAGACAGATGAGAGAGAGGGGTTTTCAGGTCTGAACTGAGATGAGACGGATATGGAGAGGTCCGGGGCGGGGTAATGCGTGACGCAGAGAGAGACAAATGAGGATGCAGAGTCAGACGTCTCGGTGTCAGTCGCCACAACTTTAATGCGGGGAGTACCCTCGTCCTCTGGGGCAGGTGTTCCACTAAAGGTCCGAGTGGAAGAGTTGAACGAGAGCCAAGCCGGGAGGAAATACGCCGAATAAGCGAGGGGAGTGTTCCCTTCAGATAGAAAAGTCCCATTTGCAAAAGTCCAGGAGTAGGGTGAGTTGATGCGCGCGATGGGTGGGAGTTGGCCATCGAGGGGTACAGGCACGGAAACGGAAGAGGAGGAAGACTCGAACGGGATGGCAAGCACGAGGGTAAAGACTTGAAAGACAAAGAAAAGAAGAAAAAGAAGGATGAACATAGCGATGAGAATCCGAAGGAGGGTAAAATGTCGAGGAGCACGAGCGCGATGTCGTCCAGCGACCTCGCTGTTGTATATAACGACGAACGTACGTTAAGGAGAAGAACGGCGGGCGGCGGCGACGCACTGGCTGCGACGAGAAGGGGAAGAGATAGGGGAAGGGGAGGGGATATGGTTGAATTAATTAAGTTAAGATCTTAAATTTAAATTAAGAGTAAATAATAAATATTTCTTTTGAGAGGGTACCTTTCCTCGACGACGACGACGACGACTATACCAACCTGATGTCTGATGGCCTACCGAGTTCTATCCTCGAAGCGGCCATCACTCGAGAGCTCCCAGACCGACAATCACTCGACCGCGACCAATCCGACAAGAGCACCTATGTCTCCTAACCAACTCACCAGTCTACACATCGCCTTCTTTCTCACATCTCTCGACCGATACCCAACGACTTCTCGATGCAAAGCCAGTCCTCATGCGAGGTGCATAAGCATAGCACAAATTTAACCCGACCATACCCGTCGTCGTTCATCTCTCCACAGAATGCGTCGCAGATGACCCCTGGAAACTTCGTGATGCCTCTCAATAAGTAAGGCTTCACGGCGCGTAGCCATCCCCATATTTTGGACGCACACGGAACGATGGTCAACGCCCGAGTCTCTCGCTCAAGGTTTAATCCTTCTTTCCCTCTTCTTTTTTTTTTTCGTTCAAAACGGCTCAACGCTTAGAAAATTTGCCTATCTTTTGACCCATCACCTCCATTACTACCCCTGAATGCTGCTGCTACCACTGCTACCACTGCTACCATTTAAGCTGACCCCGCCGAACTCAAAGACTGCATTCGCTGCCTTGGCCTGCAATCAATCCGCGCAAAACGTCTCATAGCCTTATTCACAGCCTACCTTTACCATCATCCCGTTTCTAGCGGTCGCGCAGACAAGCCGCATGATCAAGTACGGTCATCTCCCGAATCACGATGATCGCAGCCTTCCTCCGGCACCCATGACCGTTCCCATCTCGTATCTTCCCGGCAGTGATCCTTACGCGCTCGATTCTTACCACATATACAATGGAGGTCCAAATGCGTGGCGCATCGTTCATGCCTTCGTTACGTCTTTTTTTTTCTTTCTGGTCCAATCTGATAATCGGATCGATCGGTGAACTTTCAAATTCCCTGTGGATGTCGTAATTGATTGATTGTTAGAAATGGCGCTGGGCTGTTGACCGCCTCAAATGCCCTTGAATATGGACAAGCTAGTCGTCAAAAAGGTCCACTCTTTCAAATTTTATTTATTTATATGCCACATATTCGTTGCCTCTAACTGTAAATCCGCGCGTGTTTAATTTCCCGAGTACAAATTCTGTTAAACGTCTAAACATCATAAAAATCCAGATCACGAGGACGGGGCCGGGAGGAGAGAGAGACATGGAACGTATAGTAAGAGTAAAGGCAAAACCAGGGGGGTGGGAGATATCAAAGTGCATCACCAAGTGTAAAATCTGAGAGGAACAAGCAGGAGGGGGAGGAGAATCTGCATGTTCAAGCCCCCGGTACAAACGCGCCTAACCCCGCCTGTTGCACCTTTTCCGGCGACCGGGCATTGAGTGCGCCGATGAGCCCAATCAAGCCCGCCCGCACCTCGTCGCCAATCTGATCGGGCCCACTCGGGTCCAATACCTGCGCAAATACACGCAGTAGCCCGTCTAGATACTGCGAAAGTACATCTGGCTGTGTCTGGGACAGATACAGCACTGCCCGGAACACCGGTCGGTTCTCGAGGAGGTCATTCTGCAGTGGAAGAGCGGCAAATAGTACAGGCAACACCTGAGCGAGCGGCACCGCACTAGCGTTACGCAGAATCAGTCGTGCTACAGCGCCGCAGGCGTTGTCCCGCGCATTGAGGCGTGGGGCCGGGGCATCTGCCGGCAGGTTGAAGAGTGGTTGCAAGGCGCCGAGCAGCGCAATATACTGCGGCGACAGGTCTTGTTCGGAGTTTTCCACCAGTAAGCCTGTCGCAAACGCCGCGTTGCTCTGGACTTCAGCATCCGGGTCACTGATGGCGCGCCAGAGTAGCTCGAGCAACGGCTCGGTAGATGGGGTTATTGCCCCCTTTATCCCGGAAATGATCTCGGCCAAGCACCCAATCGCCGAGGAACGATCGCTGAGAGAGCGGCTCTTTTTCTATACGAGATACGCACGGCATCGGTGATTGTTGGACTAAGCAGAGATATGACACGTACGTAGTATTTCGCTATGAGGGGGTAGAATGTATTGAAAGCTTGCGCGAAGTCCGCGCCAAGCGCATTGGCCATAGCCGCGACAAGATCCCCGGCCGAAGAAATTAACACTGAGTCATACTCAGCCTGGTCCTCTGGCGCCTCCTCATCGGCATCCTGATCGGGGTCTTGTTGGCAGATGGCCTTCTGCTCAAGGATCTCCTTGGCCATCGAGCAGAGCCTATCGTAATCTGCGCGGTGGCGAGTCAGAAGAATCCCTTGAGTACATGTCTTAGATGACTGACATTGCTCAAGGAGTGCAGGTCCAATCTTGTTGATGGTCTCAGCAAGGCCAACGCAAAGCGTGGAAACGACACCCCTGAAAAATAGGTATGAAGATGTCCATCTCCTCACCAAGTATCAAGCGACCTACTTGTTGTCCTCGCCATCATACATATCTAAGAGCTCTGGAAGCGCACGATCAATCAAGTCTTTGACATTCTGATTCAGGGGATGTTGCTGGAATTGACAACGCAAGTGAGCGTTGAGCGTAAATTCACCTTGCGACGAGGACAACGTACCACGTTGGCGCCAGGCTGCCATTCAGGTTGCCCGCTGAGATCATAGAAGGTACGGATGATCTTGAGCAAAGAATCTGTCGAAGACTTGCGAATGCCCTCGTAATAGTGTGGTAGAAGCCCGATTAGCTCGAGCGCTGTTTGTTCGACAAACGGAAGGAAGTGCTCGCGCGTGGAAGCAAAAAGTGTGCCGAGAGTGTCCGCGGCGATCTCTTTCTCAACAGCGACAGCGCTATTTACGTCGAGAGCTTTATCCAAGTCGATATCCACCTCCTCGGCGCCAGCTGTCCCGTCTTCTACGGAAATAGCGTTTGCGGGCGACGAGCCGGACGCAAACGCGGAGACATCACTCACTGTCACTGTATCATGTGTTGGAGGTGAATATGTGTTGGGCGTGATAGCGGCAGGTCACAGCACAAGTGAAACTTACGCGGCTGCAACTCTTGACCGTTTTCTTCCTGTTTTAGACTCGCGATGAGTGACGGCACCACCGCTGGAAGCGACGGCGAAAACTCCTCCCCAAATACACTGGCCATGACGCCGAAGAAGAGGAAACTGCATTCCCGCAGGCGTGCACTGGCAAGCTCGATACCTTGGAAGGCCTGCTTCATCAGCGGCTCGTAGTACGGCCGGAAAAGATCTTTCCCGACAGCTTCTGCGAACGTGCCCACAGTATCCATTGTGATTCCGCGCAGCTCGATCTCTTCGCCTTCGCCAGTGAGAACGAGAAAATGCTGCATTCGGTGCATGGTCTCTTGGAAATATGGAGTGAATTGATCTTTCGATGCATGCGCGGCGCTGCCGATCGCGCCCGTCACCACAGCCTTAACATTTAGTGGCGCGGTTTCCAGTAAACCAGAGAGACGCTCCATAATAAGGGGAAGATATTGGTCGATCACGTCATGGAGGACTTCAAGTAATGCGTCAAGGGCAGTACATGCCGATCTTTGGGTTGCAGGATCAGCAACAAGCGCCATGATCGCCTGCGCGACATAAATTAGAGGTAGATTGATTCGAGGGTAAGTATGGCACGCACCGGGACCAACACTGCATGTCGCGAGACACATTCATCCTCGAGCCATTCGCACAGGCAACTGACAGCGACGCACGTTGCCCTCCGTACTCCAGGATCACTATCTTGAAGACCAGCCTCGATGACTGGCCATACTTGACTCATCAGCGGCGTCATATACTCGCTACAGCCTTCCACAGAGACACCCAGCGCGAGCATGGCGCCCCTGCGATGTGAGCTATCTGTAGACGAGAAGTATTGCTGGATTTGTGCACGAAGAGCCGGGAAAACTTGAGTGGGTGGAAGGGAGGTAGCAAGAGTATCGATAATGCGCAGAGCAGACTGAAGTATTCATCAGTGACAAGCAACATAGTTGGATATATATACTTGCGCGGGCAGGGGCATCATCATCGATATCCTCAGGCTCCTCTTCAGTGGTAATGGGCATGAGGCCATCCAAGATGGCAGCGGCCAGGCTATTGCTTTGTATTTTTGACTTTTTACTGAACACATCTCAAGTCAGCGGGGATTAACAGGAGTTAACAGGAGGAACACACTATTGGACAGTCCAATTGAGCGCATTGAGCGCAAGGATGCGCAACTCAGAATCGATACTGCGATTACAGCCCGCTTGGATGAAAAACTGGACTAGCTGAGGGATGTGCTGACTTAGCAGGGGTATCTCCTAGAGGCATATGAGGCGAAGATATAAATAAAAAATAGAGTGAGTGATCACGCACCAGAATGAGAAGGGTTTCAAACACATCGAAGAGGTGACGTGCATTGGCCTCGTCTCCTGCCTCGAGTGTCTGTGCAAGAACTTGGATCATAAGGGGCAGAAGGTTTTGGAAAGATTTCTGAAAACATGATCTGTGGAAGTCCAAGAAGACGGGTCTGAATGGACTTACAATGTCAGTCTTATCGTCTGTATCGATGTATTGGGCGACGGTGCCCAGGGATCTAGTAACGAATCAACATTCCGGGCGTTCGCGACACCAAAGAATGTCTCACCTGACAGTTGTCACCCGAACTTCGGCGCTCTCTGGGTCCTGAAGGAGTCTCTCGAAGAGTTTGAAGAAACTCTGGAGATGCTCCTGGAAACCCTCGACAATGGTTTCGAGAACAGTATAGAGGATATAGATGCCAACTTCACGATGGGTTGATTGAGAAGACGTCGCAGTTTCGTGGAGGAAGGGAAGGAGTTGAGGCCATCCACCGACAGGTATCTCGATACCTGCGATGGCGGCAATAACGCGAGCGGTAGAATGGCGAACGAGGGAACTAGAGAGAGAAAAGCCTAATTAGCCAGAGGACTATAGATAGAGAAGGAAGTGCACGAGCTTTGATTCGCGAAGAACAATCTCTGGCAGCTGAGTTTTAAGCTGTTCGCGATCTGCTTGTGAGACCTGTAGCCAGAGATTGCCACTATTTACAGATACGCGCTTGCGCAACTCAATGGCGGCGAGTTGCCTGACCTACCGTAACGGGAAATTTGATAAGTATGCGCTTGTTTCAGTCACGAGGCGAGCTATCACTAACGGGGATCTCTTGTGAATTTGCGATGATGTTTGCGAGGGCGGGGATGCATGCTGGATCTTTGTAGAATTCTTTGTTGAGCTGAGCAGTTGCCTAAGAAGAGAACGTTGATTGAGAGATAGGATTTGATGATGCCAGAGCAGTAACTTGTATTCTTACAGCTTTGAGTTGAATAGTGTCATTAGTGGTCGACTGAAGGAGGAGATTGTGAAGATTTTGCACGAAAGTAGGCTAGAAAGAGAGGAACGATGAGGAATTGATTGATAAAGAAGACAATAACGAGCGCATACATCCATGATGATCGTGAATGAAGAGGAGCAGAAAGATGCGTAGATGAGAGAGAAGAGGATAGAAAAGAAAAAAAACGAAAAAAGAGAAGAGAGAAGAAAGGATAGAGAGGAGAGAGAAAGAGAAAGAGAAAGAGAAAGAGATTAAGATCAACTCGAAAGCGCGACAGCGACGCACACACTCAAACGAGCGAGCGAATCGCCCGTGCGATAATCCCAAATTTTTGTCGGAGTTTCTTTTTTTTTCGATCGTGTCGTAATCATATTACCTTTTATGGTATTCAGCTACCTTTTCTTCTTTTGGGATTTAGGGATCAAGCTCAAAGAGGGACGGCTACCACTGCACGTTACTCTGTGAGGTAATATTATCCTTGTGGCAGACGAGGTGCATTCATGATGAAGTAGAATCACGAAACCAGCAAACAACCAAATACAACACATCCACGGCGACAGATACAAAAGCCCGGTTCACAACGGCACGTTTCGAAAGCAACGGCGTTCAGGATAGTGTAGTGTTGAGTTTGATTTTGAGCGTGGTGGACTAGAAGGCACATTGATACGCGGTACAAGGAACGGGGAGGGGTGATTCACTGCCCAGTGTAAATCTCGGACTCTCTCGCAAGCAGCCCCCTGGGGATATAGTGTGCACCTGGCAGTCAGCTGACAGCTTCCCTTATGTTTCATTTCATACATATCAAAGTAGGACAAATGTAAGTGTGTGTAGTGTGTTTTCTTAGCTTAGTGCACCGGGTTAACCCTGCCCCCGCCCCCCGCCACTAACCCGCCGTCCATATACGATTTCGGGTCAGGTGATCTACTTGTACAATCATCAGTTAATGCTTTTCTCCTTTACTCCTCTTTTCTAGTCTTCATCTCCACTTGTTTGATCTCTCACAGCAGCATCTTCAATGTGTACAATGTCGTCTATTCATATGTCATTAGTTCTTGTTTCTCTTATTTAAACCACAGAGCACAAGCTCTTATTTCTTTAGTCTTGAGCTCTTGTAACTACAAGTCTCTAGTCCCCAGGAATCCAGTGCTTTGCTTTGCTTCTCATTGTTGACATGAGATGTGTCTGGAGATGCTTCAGGCATCTGGGGTTCGCTTCTGCTGTAGATTAGATTAGATTAGATTCCGGAGTTTCAGACTTTTTATGCTATCTTTATTACACTTTTCTTTCATTCACTCAGCAGCTTAGTGATAACCTTAGTAATGTCCTACATAGCATGTGATTCTCCTCTGGCCAATGGCCTATGTCCCTCACTGTTTATTGTCTGGCACTTGTGAACTTATTCCCAGTGCACACAGACCATTTCCCCTGGCCCCTGTGGGTATATAAGGGTAGGGCTGTGCACCGTACCTGTACCTCACGGTATGGATGGGTCCATAGTATGGTTGCCATACCCATGCTGTACCAAGCTCAAGTCAATGTCAAGACGGATGGTGGACGGGTACAGAAAATGCCATCCAAACCATCAAAAAAAATGGCTGTTGACAGCATTAGATGGCATGGACAGCACTGACTGAATGAGCTTTAATCTTATCATTAAGCCACCAAAACTCCCCCACTATAGTAGTATCTTTACCTATTTAGATAGCAGATAAGTATTAGCTAAATATGGTAAAGATAAGAGATAAGATAAACTAACTAATACTCACTTCAGTTTATGTGGTCAAAACTGAAGTGAATGCATGCAGAGTAGCAACATTTTATACTGCTCAGAGGAGCATGACAATAAGTAGAATAAATATAGTTATTTAAATGTGACAAGACAGAAAGAATGTGTTGTGTGCAATGTCTCTGAATCAATGATCTGACACACTTTAGATTATCTTATCATAATCATAAGATCAGGAGCCCCAACAATCTTGTTGCTACTGGCCCATCTCAACAGCAGGTATGCTTCCAATTTTCAAGAAGTATCCATTATTAAAATTTAATCCAAAGAACAAGGACAATGCTCAATTTTCTGTTGACCACTGGGAAATGAGGGTGAGATTGCTGCATTAAGGAGGCCCCAAGATGCAATAAATAGATCCTCCATCCATGTGGTGGAGTCTTACAGCTTTGCCTTACCATGACAGATCAGCCCACCCAAGGACCAGATGGTCAATTTCCTGGACATTTTTGGCATCCCAGACTGCTTGAAAGCCATCCTGAGGGTGTGTGTGTTATGCAAGTTGACCTTCTTAGATTTAGATAAGATAAGAAGGAGTCCAGACCATTCTGACCTGGTCCACACACGCAATGCAAAGTAGTTGCTGCCCTATGCAGCAATGGACATTGTAGATACAGTGGGTCAAAAAACTGTCCCAATGTTTGCACCATTTCTAGTATTCACTCTATAGCACCTCAGCATTTAGGAATCTGGTTATGGTGTGGCTGTATGTCTGAAAGCCCTGCTTCCTGGCTACCATGCCCAATTTGGATCAAAGAAATTGGCCATGATATAAGCATTTTATGATCAAATCAAATCAATCAATCATTGGGACAGTTTTTTGACCCACATTTAAAATCCACTATCTGCCCAATTACTCCTTTTTTTCACCCCTTTTTGCCTTGGTAACTCCTTGAATCCTTTTGGTCATCCTTTCTATAACCTTTTGCCATCATTCTGGTGCATTTTTATTCCACTCCTCCACCACCCTCTCCCACAACTCAGGTACCCCCTTGACTGGTTAAGATCCTTCTTCAGATCCACCCAGAGGTGTCCAATGGAGCTAATATTTCAAGGGATTGGGCTATCCATACCAGGTGTCAATATTCCTGTCTTAAAACTGCTGGCTTGCCTTCTTGGAATTGTGTTTTGGGTCATTGTCCTGCTGAAACATGCTTTCACCCTCCACCATTTCTTACTTTTCAAACCTTTCCACCACTCTGCCATCCAAAATATCACAGTACTGGCATGGATTCATGATCCCCTAAACCCCTGTAAGCATTCCTAGTCCATTCCACCCCATACAAGACCAATACCATAAGTTCTTCCTCCTCCATGCTTGACTGTCAGGGTGGTGGTTCTGTCAGAGGGTGGTTCTCCCTTATTTTTCCAAGTGTAGCTCCTTCTGTCTGAACCAATTCTGTTCATTATAGTCTCACCTGACCACAGGATCCTTTTCCAGTCATCCACTGTCCAATTTTCATGGTAACCACTCTCTGACAGAACCACCACCCTGACAGTCAAGCATGGAGGAGGAAGAACTTATGGTATTGGTCTTGTATGGGGTGGAATGGACTAGGAATGCTTACAGGGGTTTAGGGGATCATGAATCCATGCCAGTACTGTGATATTTTGGATGGCAGAGTGGTGGAAAGGTTTGAAAAGTAAGAAATGGTGGAGGGTGAAAGCATGTTTCAGCAGGACAATGACCCAAAACACAATTCCAAGAAGGCAAGCCAGCAGTTTTAAGACAGGAATATTGACACCTGGTATGGATAGCCCAATCCCTTGAAATATTAGCTCCATTGGACACCTCTGGGTGGATCTGAAGAAGGATCTTAACCAGTCAAGGGGGTACCTGAGTTGTGGGAGAGGGTGGTGGAGGAGTGGAATAAAAATGCACCAGAATGATGGCAAAAGGTTATAGAAAGGATGACCAAAAGGATTCAAGGAGTTACCAAGGCAAAAAGGGGTGAAAAAAAGGAGTAATTGGGCAGATAGTGGATTTTAAATGTGGGTCAAAAAACTGTCCCAATGATTGATTGATTTGATTTGATCATAAAATGCTTATATCATGGCCAATTTCTTTGATCCAAATTGGGCATGGTAGCCAGGAAGCAGGGCTTTCAGACATACAGCCACACCATAACCAGATTCCTAAATGCTGAGGTGCTATAGAGTGAATACTAGAAATGGTGCAAACATTGGGACAGTTTTTTGACCCACTGTAGGTCTACTCTTGCTGCATTAGCAAGGCATAGTCCTCTGACTGCTTCAAGCCTTATGCATGCATTAAGTTCCATGTTCTGGGTAGCCTTCTGACTAGGACATCTTCACCACTGAGTTTTACCACAATCATTACATCTTATCTTATCTACATAGCAAGTGTGGGGTAGAAGCACCCGTTACAATCCACACTCTGTCAAGAAGTGGTTGCATCTTGCACACATGCAAGCTGATACTGCACTGGGCCATTCAGCTGTCAATTAGTCTAGATATGATGCTTTATTTAGGCCTTAATGTAATTGTGATTGCATTTAGAAAACATAATTGATGAAATCAAAATTGTTACGACCCCTGCCTAGCAACCCACTTTTCTTCACCATCCCTAATGATGACCCTGCCCTTCCCCCTACACTACATTTCTTGATCACGTCCCCCTCCTGGGACCCATCATGTGCCCTGCTCCCTTCCCTGTGACTGTCTTTGTCTCTGTTTGTGCCACTGTACTCATGTTTGACCCCTTATCTCTTATCTCTTATCCTTATCCTTACGACCGGACACTTACTTAATTCCCTATCAGAAGCTCGGCTTTACGCCATCCGCTTTTGTATATTTGGGCCCACATGACTCCATTTATCTTATCTTTAGATGCTCACTCAATTACGTATATAAGTCTGCTGTAACTACATTGTAGACTCCAGACTCGACTTATTGAATACATCGGTGCCTGTCTTCTGGACATCCCCCTTTGAACCTTTGACTCATCTGTCTCAGTGTTTCTGACACCTGTCCGCTCAACATTGTCATAGGGAACAGCCCCTTTGACTTTGACTCTTCCCCCTTTACTCCAAGAGGCCTTATTGGTCTCTTAGCTGATTACGAACGATATGCTGTCGCACAAGTCATGCAGAACGTCCTGCACTGGATGTAACATCAAGTCGAGTCTCCTCCCATCGTGGCTTCGACCAGCCACAGTCAGACCTTGTTCAAAGAAGAGCTCATCGAACGCAGAGACGAGAATAATCTTTCACAACAGACACTTGGCTCTGCTGTCTGGAAAGACTTTGAATCTGAGTTTGGATACTATGTCTATCACGACGGAAGATACCAACTGGTAGAATACAATGACGAGAAAAGAGTCTGGTATTGTATCCAATACTTGGAAAGTAAACATTCGTGGGTCACTACCGCTCCCGCTCCACCAGAGTTTGGTCTCAGACTGTGGAGAGAGAACCCACCTGCAATCATCACCGACTCAGAACTGGAAGAATACGTCAAAGAAAATAGTGAAGACACACCAGTATTAGCTTTGCCTACACCCCTGGTTGCACTGGTGGTTGTCACGTTCAGAGCCCCTGCTTTGACAACTCCCCAGATATCGATACAATCCTCTGAAACCATCACCCCATTCCACCAAAACATGTTGACCATTGCTGCCCAACTCCCTGACCCCACTCCTCCTCCTCCTCCTCCTCCCCTGCTATCCCAAACATCCCTCCACCATCTGGACGCCTCTCAGGAATCCTGCCCCAGACCTTCATGGGAGACCGCTCCCAAAGCAAGAAGTTTATGTTGGAGTTCACCACGTTCAAAAACTTCAATCATGATGTAGCCCAGATTGTCAATCCTTTCCAATGCACCAACCTCTTTCTATCGCTCATTAGGGGTGATGCAGTCGATGACTGGACAATGGAGCAACTTGAATGGCTGAATGAGCAGGTAGAAAGTGGGCGCCATACTACCAGCAAAGGCCTTTGGGAGACTATAGCCCAGAGGTTCAAAGATGCGTTCACAGATGGACAAGCAAAACAGAAAGCAGCCCAGGAGTTGAAATCCCTGCAGATGGAAAAGGGAGACCTTGACACCTATGTGGCGAAATTCCGGAGCCTGGCGAATCGAGTGGGTTATGATACAGATGAAGAGGCAACCTTAGACCTCTTTTCTCAAGGATTGCCAAACCCGCTCATCAAGAATATCATTCAGTTCCACCACCCACATGATTGGGACGAATGGGTCGATGCTGCTTGATGACAGCAGCAGGATTACCTTGACTTCCAAACTCGGTTTGGAGTTGACACAAAGAAGGGAAAGACCAGAGAACAATGGAAGACGGCATTTGGAGTCAAACCAGTGCATGCTGCCCAGAGGGATCCTAACACTATGGATACCTCAGCCGATAGAGTCAGGGCAAGAGCCATGCTCACAGAAGATGAATGACAAATGCTGATGAAGGAAGGGCGGTGCTTCCACTGTAAAGGACAGGGGCATATGTCCCAAGACTGCCTGAAGAAGGGAGTATGAGTTGTGGAAGCAACTACCACACCTGTAGCCCCCGTCCACAATAACCCACCAGCTGTAGACAAATGCACCAAGGAAGAAAAGGCCCAAGATATATGGGCGAATATGATGAAAGAGAGTGAGGAAGTGCACACCATTCTCATAGAAAAGGCATTTGCAAAGAAGGATTTTTGTTAAGCTCTACCCCATCGGCCTGGGCACGAGCACTCCATGTCACCTCTGTGTATACTAGTCGGTTCAAATCATTAAAAATACCAGTTCATTTCGAGACTACACAGAGGATGGCTGACCAAGATATCTTAGTGGACTCTGGAGCCACAGACAACTTTATTAGTCCACAACTAATCAAGACCTTAAGCCTGGGGTACTGGCCCTCCCCCAAGAAAAGAATATCTGGAATATTGATGGAATGGCCAATCGAGCTGGAAAGATCACACATTACACTGACCTGAACATCCAAGTTGGGGAAACAACAAAGGTCATTCGCTTCCTGATTACCAACCTAGGGGAAGAAGACCTTATCCTGGGATATCCATGGCTTGCTGCATTTGAACCAAAGATCAACTGGGCTGATGCGACAATGGATAAAGGTTCATATCCCACCATCATTATGTCAAGAGGTTATGATTATGCGATCAGACACCCAACAGTGAGAGCCACAAGTACAGACGAAGAAGACCCAGGATGCTGCTATGCCACCAAAGCATCAGAGTTAGTCCAGAAAGCAGTACAGGGGCAGACAGAGAAAATGTACAACAATGTAGTACCAAGCGCCTATCACAGACATTGGAAGGTGTTTTCCGAAGAAGAGTCGCAGTGCTTTCCACCCTCCCGACCATGGGATCACGCCATAGACCTGCTTCCTGATACGCCAGCGGCGATAGATTGCAAAATTTATCCACTGTCCCAGTCCAAACAGAAGGCACTGACAGAGTTCCTCGAAGAACATTTGGCAAAGGGGTACATTCGCCCATCCAAATCGCAGTACGCTTCGCCCTTCTTCTTTATCAAAAAGAAGGATGGTAAGCTATGACCAGTCCAAGATTACCGGCGAATTAATGCTCATACTGTGAAGAACGCCTACCCCCTACCACTTATCTTGGAGCTTATTGACACCATGAGGGATAAGTCCCTCTTCTCAAAGATGGATGTACGATGGGGCTACAATAATGTCAGGATCAAAGAGGGCAACCAATGCAAAGCGGCATTTAAAACAAACCAAGGATTGTTCGAACCAAATGTCATGTTCTTTGGTCTTACAAACTTGCTGGCGATGTTCCAGTCCATGATGAACCATATCTTCCATGATCTCATTCTCACCGGCGAAGTAGTGGTCTATATGGACGACATCTTGGTAGCCACCTCAGACAACTTAAATCACCATTGAGAGTGAGTGCATCAGGTGCTGGATATATTGCATGAACATGACCTGTACCTCAAGCCAGCCAAGTGCTCCTTTGAACAATGAAGTGTTGAGTACCTGGGAGTCATCCTGGAAGGAGGACAAGTATGCATGGATCCTATTAAAGTACAAGGGATACGGGAATGGCCTGTGCCAACTGGTGTCAAGGATGTCCAATCCTTCATCGGATTCTGTAACTTCTACCGACGCTTTGTCAAGGGGTTTTCAGGCATTGCACGGCCATTAAACGATCTATTGAAAAAAGATGTACCATGGCATTGGGGTGTAGCACAACAGCAGGCATTCGAACAAATCTGGAACCTAGTTGGCTCAGAGCCAGTACTCATCCAACCAGATTTGAATCACCCCTTTGAATTGGAAGTGGATGCCTCCCACTTTGCGAATGGGGCAGTGTTATACCAGAGAGACGCCACACAAGTACTTCACCCAGTCGCATACTACTCCGAGACCTTCTCCCCAGCTGAACGGAACTACGACATCTGGGATAGGGAACTCTTAGCCATAGTCAAAGCATTACGACACTGGCGACCCTACCTGGCAGGAACTCCTCATAAACCATCATCCACACTGACCATTCCAACCTATTATATTGGAAGGAACCCCATAAAATCAGTCGACATGTGGCACGAGAAGTCCTGGAGCTCGAAGAATATAACTTCACCCTGAAACACATTGCTGGAAGCCAGAACGCCAGAGCAGATGCGCTGTCACGCAGGCCAGATATGCATACGGGCGAGGATGACAATAATGACGTCACTGTCCTCCCAGAGGAGGTATTTGCAAAAACTGCTGTGGTCAGTCTCCATGACATGGACCTATGGGTGCAAGTGTCCCAAAACATGAACCAAGAACTGTGCCGCTCATGGGCTGAAGCCCACAACTTAAAAGAAATCAGTGGCCTTTGGTGGAAAGACAGAGATCGGCTCGTTGTCACTGGTGGTGACAACATTAAGAGGGGGGTGATCCATTTTCACCACAACCTTCCCTCTGCTGGCCACCCCAGCATTGCCAACACCTATGCCCTGACCAAAAGAGACTATTGGTGGCCCAACATGAAAAAGGACATCAAGAGTTATGTGCAGGGATGTGCAGTGTGTCAGGCAAACAAGATTAACACACACCCGAAAGTCCCACCAATACACCCCATCACCCCCATTGCATCAACTCCCTTTCAGACCATCACCATGGACTTTATTGTCAAACTACCCAAATCACAGGGCTTCGACACCATCCTCACAATCACCGACCATGATTGTTCCAAAGCAGCCCTCTTCATCCCTTGTAACAAAACTATCACAGCTGAAGGAGTGGCAAAGTTATACCTGAACCATGTGTACCACCACTATGGACTCCCCAAGAAGATTATATCCGACCAAGACACCAGATTCACTTTGGCATTTGCTAAAGCCCTATGCAAGACGTTAGACATTGCACAAAATATCTCTACAGCTTACCATCCACAAATGGATGGACAGTCCAAATGAACAAATCAATGGCTCGAACAATATCTTCGGTTTTGGTGCAACGGCAGACAAGATGACTGGGCGGAGTGGCTGTCAACTGCAGAGTTTGCTCACAACTCATGGCCCAATGGGACCACAAAGGCCACCCCCTTCTCCCTTATCATGGGCTGGACCCTGTGCACCACATGGACAGATAAGCCCACCAATGTCCCTTCAGTAACCCAACGGATAAGCCAATGGGAAGAGTTATGGCAATCGGCCAATGAAAACCTGGCAAAGGCGCAGCAACTTCTGGCCACACAGCCAAGCACTTTCACACCTTATCAAGCCAATGACTGGGTGTGGCTTGAGGGAAGGAACATTCATACATCACACCCCTCGGCCAAATTAGTGCCCCGATGTCACAGGCCCTTCCAGATCACAAGGAAGCTGTCAGATGTATCCTATGAACTGCAATTGCCACCGAAATGGAAGATCCACCCTGTCTTCCATGCCAAGCTTCTGACCCTGTATAAGGAAACCTCCATTCATGGAGAGAACTTCCCAAGACCCCCACCTGACCTTATCGATGGAGAAGAGGAGTGGGAAGTGGAACACATTCTAGACTCAAAGCGACAAGGCCATGGGCACAAGCTGTATTACCTCGTTAAGTGGAAGGGATTCCCAGACTCTGACAACTCGTGGGAACCAGCCGGGGATATCTTTGCCCTGGTCCTTATCTTGCAGTTCCACATCCAACACCCAGAAGCGCCCAGAAATGCTTAAAAGGAGCAGCCCCAGACCCCATCAGATTCCCCAGTACATGCTCTCTCAGCAACGTTCTAACACTATCCAATCCATCATGTCTTTTGTTGCTGCCAACGCCGCCGTTGATGCTTTCACCTCCTCTGTTGTAGTTGTTGAGAACTTCCTGTCTGCTCATCCTTCCACACATCCCTCCTCCCCTATTGATTATGAAGCTGCCAAGGCACGAGTCAAGAACCAATCCCCAAACCCCAATGATGACTTCGACCACTGTGAAGAGCCTCACCCGAATGACCTCTTAGGGATGGAGTTGGACGATGAAGTCCCAGAGTTCCCATTCTTCACCAACAACCTGAACTCATCAATGTACTTCCCCCTCGAAATCACCATGGCTGACAGAGAGGTTGCCATCACCAAATACATTTTCTATACCAATGGAGGAATGGACATAGCTGGGTGCATGAAGAAGAACAGCCCTGTTTATGGGGCCCCAGTTTATTTGGAGGAGAGATACACGGGTTGCCTCCATCACACAATGAGTGACGAGCAGCTTGGACACTTGGCCGCTGACAACTCCTGAGCCTTCGCAATAGACGAAGTGCTGAATGACATGCGCCTTCCACATCTCAAAGCTGAAGTAATGAGACTGCAGAAGAATCTGACATTGCATATGACACTCAACAAGCAGTACAAAGAACATGCAAAGATGATGACAAGGTTAATGAGTGGGATGTTCCAGGTGGAACAAGAATTGGTGGAGATCAGGAAGAGACTGGAGAAGGGAGACGCATACCAGACTATCACCAAAAGGTACGCTGACACATATGCATGACCTCTCCCCCCATGAACCCTGGGAGCTGCCCCAACATTGCTGCCAAACCGATTTGAGATGCCACGTATGCACGAGAACCCTCGTGGAGAGACGTGTTGGCGCTGCGACAGTAAGTACCACATCAGCTGGAACTGTCCCCTCAATTGCAAGTGGTGCCATCACTGCTGCAGCAATTTGCACTGGAGCCGATTTTGTATCTTCTGTCGCATGGGTGTTGCTCCGACGATCATCAACCCCTCTGGGTGGTGTGGCAAGTGTCTTCGCCACAACTCAGGGCATCATGAGCTGGACTGCCCCATCCATGACCTCTGCTACTCATGTGGACAGCGCGGCCCTTATGGGTTTCTTTGCAACCACAGATGTCCCCAAGACTTGGACAAGGAGAATTACACACTGGATGATCATAATGTAGCTGACAACTATCTGGACTTGGTGCAGGATGATGATGGTACGAGTTGTTTCTAGCCAGGTCTGCTAGAATGTTATGACCTACCCAGCGTACCCAACAGATGGCAAGACGTGGGGGACACACAAGCAGTGACAGTAGCCACGCGGGGTCTGCAAGGACATTGCTGGCTTAGTCATGATGTCCCATGCTGAAGTCCAGAAGACGGATACGGCATGAGGTACAGAAGCAGATCACGTGACAGTAAGGTTTGATGCCTTGTGTACAGAAGGACCCTGAACCTTAGTTGATGTGGGAAGATGGTGGCACTGGTTCTGATGGAAGGTTCCATAGTCACACGTCCAGAACCACAAGCGTCTAGATAAGCATGATAAGAACAGATGACTAAGCTAGTACCAGCATGTATATATACCCTAGCTAGTCTCACTCAGATGGTTCCCCATCTTGAGCTCCTGTGACAATCAGTAGCCTTGTGGACCTTTAACTTCCTTCCTTGTGTCTCACCACCCGAACTCGTCCCTTTGGTACTCGTCCTCTGTGACTTGTACACTGAGCCTGTGACTCTGGTAGACCCTGCGTTGGACTTATTGTCTTCCGCATCGACCCAAGATCGTCCTGACCTTGTCTTTGTGACCTAGCCACCCGCACTCGACCGCGTACGCCCCTCTGAGCATAACATAGAACCAGAAGAGGGGGTGATGTTATGACCCCTGCCTAGCAACCCACTTTTCTTCACCATCCCTAATGACAACCCTGCCCTTCCCCCTACACTACATTTCTTGATCACGTCCCCCTCCTGGGACCCATCACGTGCCCTGCTCCCTTCCCCATGACTGTCTTTGTCTCTGTTTGTGCCACTGTACTCATGTTTGACCCCTTATCTCTTATCTCTTATCCTTATCCTTACGACCGGACACTTACTTAATTCCCTATCAGAAGCTTGGCTTTACGCCATCCGCTTTCGTATATTTGGGCCCACATGACTCCGTTTATCTTATCTTTAGACGCTCACTCAATTACGTATATAAGTCCGCTGTAACTACATTGTAGACTCCAGACTCGACTTATTGAATACATCGGTGCCTGTCTTCTGGACATCCCCCTTTGAACCTTTGACTTGTCTGTCTCAGTGTTTCTGACACCTGTCTGCTCAACATTGTCATAGGGAACAGCCCCTTTGACTTTGACTCTTCCCCCTTTACTCCAAGAGGCCTTATTGGTCTCTTAGCTGATTACGAACGATACGCTGTCACACAAGTCATGCAGAACATCCTGCACCGGATGTAACAAAAATGCATCTCACATTTAATTAGATACTGAGTATATACATCTCAGATCGATCATGTGATCAAATCACATTGTGAGACGTTTACTTTAATTTAGTAGTGATATAGTACATCTAAATTGTATATAAAGCCACTAAATTTGCTATAGATAAAGCAGTTGCTATCACATTATTGCGAGAATCTAAGTCTTTAAGCTAACAAGGTGAGATAGATAGTAGTATCGTAGTATCTAAAATATAAGCCTGTGCCATGCCTGTTTCTACACTACAGCATAAACTACATAAAGGCTGCTGTAGAATAGCCCTAATAAATCATCCTGTTTGAGAAACATCCCCATCTGTCACTTCATTGCTCTAAAACTCTTGCTTGTGCTACCTGCTCAACTCTTTATTCTCTCTAGAATACCCTCAAGAATGCACCTATTAATTACTTTATCACTCTAAGCGTCTTGCTCATGCTGCCCTGCACAATTTTATTTTCTGTAGTACTACCATCTACTACTGTCTACTGTAAACAGCCATATCCATACCTGTACTGTACCCATCAGCGATCCAGTGAGTACAAAAAATGGACAGTGGATGGGTCAGCCGTACCCATCCTATTACCATCAAATGGATGGCCATTACCATAAAACGGATGGTGCGCAGCCCTATATAAGGGTGTCTGTTTCCTCTCTTACACTTCAGAGTTTCTTGTACCTCTGAAGCAACTTGTCTTTCTCTAGCTCTTTTGCTAACTGCATAGTCAGTATCTGTGATCATGACTGTTTAATAGGTTATGGGCCCTGCTGCCCACTGACATGTGCACTGTGTTGTCACAGCTCCACCTTGCTTTCAAGCACACTGCTAGTTGTTGACACAGTATGTGTCTGGAGTGTCAAACAATCATGCTGCTGGTTATACTGACTGTGGTTAGTAGCAGTTTAGGCTAAAAGACAAGTAGTACTTCAGAGGTTAGAAGAACTCTATATACAACTATACTGCTGACCTAAAAGACAAGTAGTCTACACAAGATGGTTAGTCAAAGGTAAAAGAGAAGTATAGTAGAAGGAACTTACACTTCAGAGGTTAGAAGAACTCTGAAGTGAAAGAGATGAAACAGACACCCTTATATATCCCAAGGGATGGTCTGTGTGCACTGGGAATAAGTCCACAAGTGCTGGACAATAAACAAAGAGGGATAAAGGCCATTGGCCAAAGAGAAGTCATGTGCTTACTGCACATTACTAAGTTCATCACTAATCAGCTGAGTAAGGTGAGAAAGAATGTAATAAAGATAACATAAAAAGTCCGATACTCCGGAATCTAATCTAATCTAATCTACAGCTGAAGCGAACCTTAGATGCCTGAAGCATCTCCAGACATGTCCTGTGTCAACATGGAGATGCTTCAGGCATCTAAGGTTCGCTTCAGCTGTAGATTAGATTAGATTAGATTCCGGAGTATCGGACTTTTTATGTTATCTTTATTACATTCTTTCTCACCTTACTCAGCTGATTAGTGATGGACTTAGTAATGTGCAGTATAGCATGTGATTCTCCTGTAGCCAATGGCTTTTGTCCCTCATTGTTTATTGTCTGGCACTTGTGGACTTATTCCCAGTGCACACAGACCATTTCCCCTGGCCCCTATGGGTATATAAGGGTGTCTGTTTCATCTCTTTCACTTCAGAGTTTCTTCAACCTCTGAAGTGTAAGTTCTACTATAACTCTCTACTTTCCTTTGACTAATGTCTCTTGTAGATACTTGTCTTTCTAGGTCAGTAGTATAGTTAATATAGAGTTTCTTCAACCTCTGAAGTATACTTGTCTTTCTAGCCTAACCACTACTAACCACAGTCAGTAACCAGCAGCATGATTGTTCAACACTAGTGATTGTCAAGGGGTTTCATACCTGCATGGGTAAGTGCTGCAGGTTTTGCCAGGTATGGGTATGGGTATACAGCTCCCAACCTGTCCTGGATGCGTATTTTTGGCATCCCAGACTGATTGAAAACCATCCTGAGGGCATCACGTGATTGCGTGTCTTGCAGAGTCAACCTTCTTTAACTTAGATAAGATAAGGAGGAGTTCGGACCAATCTGACCCGGTCCACACGATGTGAAGTAGTTGCTGCCCTATGCAGCAATGGACACTGATAGATACACACAGCCTTTGTTTGAGTAATACATTTTGATGATTTGATTATAGAGTGATCTAAAGTAGTCTAGTATGTATTTTAGATAATGCCAGACTGGCGGAAAGGATCGCGTGTTGGTAAATAAGATGTGTCAGGGCACTCAGGAGAGCGGGCCACTGATAACTAATTAGATTTACATCGCATGCTTAATCGGCTTTGGTATTTCATAGGATAGTACTAGAATGTATTTAAAGACACCCTGTAGCACGCTGCAGACCCCATCTTGTCCTCTTGGGGCTGTAGGTGTGGTTTATCTTTGTATTTACTCAGGCCCAGCTAATCTTGTCCTCTTGGGGCTGTAGGCTCTTAGCAATTGTTCAATATAGGTCTATTCTTGCTGCATAAGCAAGGCAGAGTCCTCTGACTGCTTCAAGCCTTACGTGTGCATTAATCTCCACATTCTGGGCAGCTTCCAACTAGGATTTTATCACCTCTGAGTTTTACTATGACATTTACATCTTATCTAATCTAACATTGCAAGTGCAGGATAGAAGCACCCATTACACAACCCATGGAAACCTGTGTTGACACAGGACATGTCTGGGGATGCTTCAGGCATCTAAAGTTCGCTTCAGCTGTAGATTAGATTAGATTAGATTCCGGAGTATCGGACTTTTTATGTTATCTTTATTACATTCTTTCTCACCTTACTCAGCTGATCAGTAATGGACTTAGTAATGCACAGTATAGCACGTAATTCCCCTTTGGCCAATGGCCTTTGTCCCTCACTGTTTATTGTCTGGCACTTGTGGACTTATCCCCAGTGTGCACAGACCATTTCCCCTGGCCCCCATGGGTATATAAGGGTGTCTGTTTCATCCTTTACACTTCAGAGTTCTTCTTCCTCTGAAGTGTAAGTCATCTTTACTTTACTGTCTACTTTTCCTTTGACTAATGTTCTCTATGTAGATAACTTGTCTTTCTAGGTCAGTAGTGTAGTTAATATAGAGTTCTTCTTCCTCTGAAGTATAACTTGTCTTTCTAGCCTAACTGCTACTAACCACAGTCAGTAACCAGCAGCATGTTTGTTCAACAGGTTATGGGCCCTGCCACTCATACTGATCTGTAACTCCTTTTTGTTCATTACAGCCCAACTCGCTTTTTGCACAACAAGCTCTCACAAAGCTCCAAGTCTTTTTCCCACTGCTTTTTCCTGTGAGCTTCTTTATTTACTGCTTGTGCACCTTAACACCCCACAGGATGATGCAGTTTACTGCTCATCCTGAACTGTTTGGCTAGCCCTTTGGGGTTCTTGCAAAAGGTGATGAGGGACCCTAAGTGGGTGAAACACCTTAAGCTCCTTGAGTGCACACTAGGTACTAGTAGCTTCATAGTTGTAGCTGGGTTTTTGTCCCATAGATAGTTTTTAGTAGGCCTATAGCCAGAAGCTTGTGGCTTTAAGTCCAGTCAATGCTTGGCTCTATCTGTAAGCCAGGTTTAGCGACCTGCATGCAGAGTTTAGGGTCTAGAACAAGGCATGGGTAGTCACTCCCATGATGCTTGGGCTCGATACAAGTAGGCTGCACTACTATAGTCTATACATAGTAGATATAGTCTTCATCTCTGGGCATAAGTATTCATTGCCATTGTAGGGTAACCATGCCCTACCAGAGACAGACTAGACATCTACTTAGTCATGGCCCCAATCATCTAGGGCTTAATCATGGACTCCACCACCAGCACTAGAGGAAGGGCTCTACACCCTTTGTCTCTAGTGGAACTTGCAGTTGGCTCCTCCATGACATGACTCCCAGTCCTGATTACACTAGACACTCTGGCTAGTCTACCAGAGCTTATGTCTAGTTGCAGAATTGTGCTAGACAGCCTTACTATACCTAGAAAGTTGCACAACAGAGGCAGGACCTTCTTAGGTTCTGAAGCATAGCACCACAGTGTGGGGTGGCACTCTTAAGTGAGACCTGGGCACTGGTTCTAACTGCTCCTTGGAACCAGGAACACTTATTAACATCTCAAAATGCCATCCTCAATCATCTTCCCTCCCTCCTCCAAGATGGAGCGCCTCAATGGGTCCAACTGGCAGGTTTGGTCTGCCAACTTCAATGCCCTTTTGAGGATGAACAGGCTCAGGAGGCACATAATTACACCTTACCCTGATATGCCCCTCCTCCCAGAGGATAAAGAGGAAAAGGAGAAGATGCAGAAAGAAGTTATTGACCCCATCCTCAGGGAATGGATGGGAGAAGAGGAAATGCTAATTGGGCTCCTCTTTCTTAACGTCACCCAAGAAGTCTACTCCCAAGTAGCTTCTGACACCAATTATCCTTCTCTTAGTGAGAAGTATAACAAGTTGGAGTGGCTTTATGGCTCTGTAGGGAGCATGGCCACATATAATCTGTGGCTTGCCCTGGTGTCCTTCCATTTGGATGAAGGACAGACATTCAGGACCCAATTACAAAAGGTCCTGGATGCCAGGAGTACCCTAAGGGAGAATGGGATGGAGGTCAATGACCTCCAGATGAGCTTCATATTGTTAAAAGCTCTCCCAGACTCCTACAGTGCCATTGCCAGCTTGATACTGGCCTCTGGTGACCCAGAACAATTATCTCCTTGGGACCTTGTGCAGAGGTTCCTGAATGAGGAGAGTCATCTGGCAGGTCCCTTGGGAAGTGGTAGTGCTGTCTTGTCTAAAGCAGCACCCATCAAATCTAACAAAACTAAAGATTTATCACCACTTCCTGCTGCTGCCCCTGGTTCACAAGGGGTGGTCTGCTTCTATTGCCAAAAGCCTGGACACAAGTCCAACACTTGCACAAAGAAGAAGAAGGACCTGGAGAATGCCAAAAAGGGCAAGGTGGGGAACAAGAAGAGGGCTGAGGCCCAACATGTACATACTATAGCCACTGTAGTTAATGGTAGTGGCAAAATAGAGTGTTGAACACAGAAGATGTTCGGTGATGCTTCAGGCATCAGGTGATTAGATTAGCTACTTTGTAGATTAGATTAGATATCGGAGTCTCGGACTTTTTACATTATCTTTATTACTTTCTTTCTCACATTCTGCAGTAGCTGACTGATACACCATGTAACATGTGATTTCTGTAGTAGCCAATGGCCTTATGCCCTCATGTTTGTTGTTTGGACTTTGTCCAGCACTTGTGGACTTATTCCCAGTGCACAGACCATCCCTTGGATAGTATATAAGGGTGTCTGTTTCATCTCTTACACTTCAGAGTTTCTTCTACCTCTGAAGTGTAAGTCATCCTCTCTACTATCTTCACTACCTCTAGACTAACTCTCTATATAGAAACTTGTCTTATAGGTGTGTAGTATAGTAATATAGAGTTTCTTCTACCTCTGAAGTAAACTTGTCTTATAGCCTAACCCGCTAACCTTACAGTCAGTATGCTGCGCCTCATGCCTGTTCGACATAGAGGAGGTGCAAGAAGCACCTCACATTCACCTTTATGTGCACACCTATAATCTGGATATCAACTCAGATTATTGGATGCTTGATAGTGGAGCAACAGCTCATTTCAGCCCTAACCTTGAAGACTTTGACACATATAAAGTTGATACCACCCATGAAGTGTCACTAGGTGACAACTCCATAGTCAAAACAAATGGAGTTGGTACTAGTGAATAGCAGGGGTAACCCCTGGGTATCTTCATTGGTACCCATACCTGTACCCATACCTGTTGCTACGGGTACGGGTAACCCGTGGGTCACCTGTGGGTTACCTGTGTGTAAACGTGTGCAAGTTCTTTGCTTGCATCACGCATTTCGGATAACTGGCCTGGGACATCCTGGTCAAGGAGATACACAATGCGTTCATTTGTGGCTACTTAGGATCCTTCAAAGATTCCTGTTTTATATTCATAAGATTAAGATAATTCATTATTCTATTGTTGTTTTATTATTCTGGTTTCAATTTTATACAAGCGCAACTAAAATCCACCCCAATATACAAAGATGATTAGATTGATGTTATAGAACATTGATGAAAAGCCTGTCAGATAACTGCATAGAATGCAAAAATAATTGACAAATGCATAGTTATTGGCAGGGGTAACCCCTGGATATTTGTTTTGATACCCAGGTTACCCATAAAATGAAACACATGCAAGTTCTTTACTTGCATCGTGCATTTCAGACACTTGGCCTGGTCCATCCTGGTCAAGGAGATATGCACTTGGATACAACGCATTCATTTGTGGCTACTCAGGATCCCTCAATAATTGCTGATTTATGTTCAGAAGATTAAGTTTATTCTTTATTTACATTATTATTTTATTTCATTTTGTGGAACAGGCATGGCACAGGCTTGTACTTTAGATGTACTATATCAGCTACTAGATTAAATGAACGCATTATCTTGTTATCTCGTTTAATGATGTAATTTGATCATATGTCAGATCTTAGATGTATATTCTATGTATCTAATCAATTTGTGAACACATTTCTGTTGTGTTATCTATGCATGATCACAATCTTGTCTGTTACGAACAGGGCCTAGCAGCCCTATTTTCTTCACTCTTCCCAACCAGGACCCCACTCGTCCACCGACACTCCACTTCCTTATTACGTCTCCCTCCTGGGACCCCTCACATGCGTTGCTTCCATCCCCGTGATTGTTGTTTGGACTCGTGTACCAGTTGTTTACTTATGCTTACTTTCCCTTGTCTTCTTATCTCTATGACCAGACACTTACTTAATTCCCTATCAGAAGCCAGGCTCTACGCCATCTGCTTTTGTATCTTTGGGCCCACATGACTCCGTTATCCTTATCTATAGACGCCCACCCATTTATGTATATAAGTCCGCCTTAGCTACATTGTAGACCTCAGACTCAACTTATTGAATACATCGGTGTTTGTCTTCTGGACTCCCCTTTGAAACCTTTGACTCGACCATCTCAGTGCTTTCAGCACTTTCCGCTCAACATTGTCACAGGGGAACAGCCCCCTTGGCTTTGACTCATTCATTCAAACTCCAAGAGGCCTTATTGACTTCTTATCTAAATGAACATACGAAGCTGTCGCACAAGTCATGCAGAACGTCTCACACCGGACGTAACATCAAGTCAAGTCTCTCACAGTGGCTTCCAGCCACAGTCAGACCCTCTTCTGGGAAGAACTCATCGAACGCAGAGACGAGAATAATCTTTCACAGCAAGTACTTGGCTCTGCCACCTGGAAAGACTTTGAGTCCAAGTTTGGATACTACGTCTATCATGACAGAAGATACCAACCAGTAGAATACGATGACGAAAAGAGAGTTTGGTATCGCATCCAATACTCAGACAGCCGACACTCTTGGGTCACTACAGGACCTGCCCCACCTGAATTTGGACTAGGCCTGTGGAGAGAAAATCCCCTGGCCATTGTTACGGACTCCGAACCAGAGGAGTACATAGAAGAACCCAGCGAAGAAGCACCGGCATTAGCAGTGACTATGTTTCTGGTTGCACCCACAGTTGTCACATTCAGAGCACCTGCTTTGACAACTCCCCAGATATCAACACAGACCACAGACACCATCATCCCATCCCATCCACCCATGTCTACCATCGCCGCCCAACTTCCAGACCCCACTCCACCAGCCCCTGTGGCACCACCAAACATCCCCCCCCCTTCTGGACGTTTGTCGGGAGTATTACCCCAGACGTTCACTGGGGACCGCTCACAGAGCAAGAAATTCATGTTGGAGTTCACGACCTTCAAGAACTTCAATCACGATGTTCCACAGATTGTCAATCCCTTCCAACGTGCCAATCTGTTCCTCTCCCTGATCTGAGGGGATGCAGTGGATGACTGGACGATGGAACAGTTGGAGTGGCTGAATGAGCAGGTGGAGAGTGGGCGTCGAACCACAAGCGAAGGTCTTTGGGAAACCATAGCTGAGAGGTTCAAGGATGCGTTCACAGATGGGCAGGCCAAGCAGAAAGCAGCCTGGGAACTAAAGTCCCTCAGAATGGAGAAGGGAGAACTTGATGTGTATGTAGCCAAGTTCAGAAGTCTGGCCAACAGAGCCAGCTACGATACAGATGAGGAGGCCACATTGGACCTCTTCTCACAAGGACTACCTAACCCACTAGTCAAAAACATCATACAGTTCCATCACCCTCATGATTGGGACACTTGGGTTGATGCTGCCCAATGGCAGCAACAAGACTACCTGGACTTCCAGACACGGTTTGGAGTCGACACGAAGAAGGGAAAAACCTGAGATCAGTGGAAGGCTGCCTTCGGAGTAAAACCTGCCCAGCATACCCAACGGGATCCAAACGCTATGGATACCTCTGCAGACCAGGTCCGAGCTCGGGCAGCACTCACAGAGGATGAACGGCAGACATTAATGAAGGAAGGGCGATGCTTTTGCTGTAGAGCATTAGGACATATGTCTCGGGATTGTCCCAAGAAGGGGGTATGCGTTGCCATGACAGCCGTCATGGCAGAAAGTCCCGCTCAGAATAACCCGACTGCGGTGGACAAAAGATCAAAGGAAGAGAAGGCCCAGGATATATGGGCTAATATGATGAAAGAAAGTGAGGAAGTGTGCGCCATTTTGGTAGAAAAGGCGTTTGCGAAAAAGGATTTTTGTTAGGCTCGAACCCATCAGCCTGGGCAAGAGCACTCCATGTCACCTCTGTGTATGCTAGTCAATTCAAATCGTTAAAATACCAGTTCATTTTGAAACTACACAGAGGACAGCCAACCGAGATATTCTAGTGGACTCAGGAGCCACAGACAATTTTATTCATCCACGACTAATCAGAACAATGGGTCTGGGAAGGCTGGCACTTCCCCAGGAAAAGAACATTTGGAACATTGATGGAACAGCTAATCGTGCTGGAAAGATTACCCACTATACGGACCTGAAAGTTCAGGTTGGAGAAATAACGAAGGTCATTCACTTCTTGATTACAGATCTAGGAGATGAAGATCTCATCTTGGGATATCCATGGCTTGCGGCTTTCGAACCAAAGATTAACTGGGGTGATGTGACCATGGATAAGGATTCGTACCCAACCATTATCACATCATTGGGTTACGATTATGCGATCAGGCATCCAGTAGTCAGGACCGCATGAATGGAAGAAGGGGATGACCCTGGTCAATGTTATGTCACCAAAGCATCAGAACTGGCCCAGAAGGCCGTGCAGGGACAGGTTGAGAAGACCTATCAGGAGATAGTGCCAAGTGCCTACCAGCGACACTGGAGGATATTCTCTGAGGAAGAATCACACCATTTTCCCCCAGAGCGACCATGGGACCACGCCATAGACTTCCTCCCGGACACACCAACCGCTATAGATTGCAAAGTTTATCTGCTGTCCCAAACCGAGCAGGTAGCACTTACTGAATTCCTTGAAGAACACTTAGCCAAAGGATACATTCACCTGTCCAAGTTGCAGTACGCCTCCCCCTTCTTCTTTATCAAAAGAAGGACGGCAAGCTGTGACCAGTCCAGGACTACCGAAAAATTAACACATATACTGTAAAGAACGCCTATCCCCTGCCCTGTCATGAACTGACACCCTAGAAAACCTCCTGACCCCCCAGAAATCCTCAGACACTCCCAGAGACCTTGTAAAACCCTCAGAGACGAAGATAACCCTAGATTAAGACCAGAGAAGGGCCGGTCCGGACCAGGGCCGGACTCCTGCCAAATTGGAGACCTGTGGGAAGAGTACTAACAGAACCCCACAATGCCTAAACAGCAGTCCACAAACTGCGGACTGCGGACTGCGGACTGCGAGATTCCTAAGCCCAAAAGTGGGGCTATTCTCATTGGTGGATCAGTAGGGAGTTAAAGCGAAGTTAACCTCCCCTAAAGTGGTGCACAGACCAAAGTCCCGGTTGTAATTACGTATATAAACCCTTTGGGAATAGAATGGACAGCTCCAGACTGTCCACTTGTGATCCGGTTCCTGATTACCTAGGAGATTAGCCCCACCTTGTGGAAGGCTTCTCATCCCTTGCCCTTGAGCTGTTCGCTTCGTCTCCCTTGCACTTTCACCCTCACTCTCATCCTTTGCCCACTTCCAAATCCCTTCCCCTTCGCATACAACCACTGTCCAGGCAGTCGACAGTGAGTTGTAACATTTGGACAGTCTCTTTCACAGCAGACAGTGACTGACAAGTGCCCTAGTGTCTCAGAACAGCTCCCCTTTGACCAACCTTCGGATCAAGCAGCCTCCCCCCCCTACGAGCTTACCCCCCCCACGAAATCCTCAACTTTGCTGCCTTAGTAGAGGCAGCTGCCACAGCATCCCCTGCCCCTCCTTCATCGGTCTTGCCTCCTCTGGAACTCCCAGAACTTCATCCTTTCCCTGTGCCCTCCCCCACCCTCCAATTGCCCCCTCTTGTTCCTCCAGGCCTCTTAAACGCGTCCAATACCTTTGGCACCCCCCCCCCTCGTTATATTCGTCTTCCAACCCCTGCTCCACCCCCTCCCACTGCAGCAAACGCCCTCTCTCCCCACCACCCTGGCCTTGTCCATCGACACCTCCTCCTTCTCTCGTCAATCGCCCCCTTTGCACTGACCATCCAACCAATCCTCACCAGTATCTTATATACTACTCGCTTGACGGTCAGCAAGAGTCTTGGGTGCCCGCTCAGTTCTCCAGAGAACCTAGCTTCTTTGACCAATTCCCCTGCTTTGTGGACGTGCTCGCTGATCTCCCCCATTATCTCCCTGGTGTGGGCATTCCTCTCCGCTTTCCTCACTTTCACAACGTTCCTATTCGTCCTCGCCTTGATCGATTTCTTCGTTCCCCTCATTACCCCCCCTCCCACTTTGTAAACCTCAATCTTTGTGCCAAAGTAGGTTATTTGGCCCCCAACCCTCGCACTTTCCAAAGGGGCCTGCTGGTCTATTCCTGGAACGCTTCCCTTGCCCGCTTGAATCGCACCCTCTCCCCAGAACTGCAAGACTCTTTAGTGGGGCAAGAACATTACTCCAAGGCTTTGATCTCCTGGACGGACGATTTATCAGCCTCTTCGGCACCCTAAATTTTACTGATCTAGGTGTTACAATAGAAGACAGATATTTTACTGTTCGAGACGCACTTAGAACCCACCCAGAGCTCATCCCCTCACCCAAGCAGTACGATTACCTACCAACCCTGTCCCCCTTCTCCCCATTCAGCCTGCAGACGGGTACACCTGCTTTGAAGACATAGATTTCGATAGTAACCTCTAAACAGTACGTTGTGCACCTAACTGTAGAGTCCCTGTAAATAAACAGTCCTTGGTCCGGGAAAATAGTGTCCTTCCCTGCAGAAAGAGAAGAGCGTCTCCAACGCGTCCAAAGACAATTCAACCACCTTTTCCAGCTTCACAGAGAAGCACAGCTCGCCCTCCTCTACCCAGAACCACTTATCAGCACCCTCCACGACGACGGACAAGCAGAAGGTTGGTGTGACGTCGATACCATCTATCTCCCCCTTCGAATTCTCCTCCCTTTGGACAAGTCCTCTCCCAAACCCAGTACAACCAGTTCCTGTCCGGCCCTGTCAGGCCATCCCTCGAGACTCCCAGCACCAACTCTCTATTGGCACCTTGCTCAACTCACCCATTCCACAGGAGACCCCCTTGAAACACTCTAGTCTGTGTCAACGACGAATACCTTGGAAAGAACACATTCCCCCTCGAACCCAGAACTCGAAACACTCTTGCTCAGAGGAGAACGCCTCTACTACCTCTCCACCTTTCGTCTAGACCATACCAGAATCAACCTCACCTTTGACGAGATCCGCCTTCACTCTGCTCCCTCCCCTTCTGGCTGGCGCCTTGTAGAAACAGAAGGATACAAATTGAATACCTGTGGACTGCTGATTACTGGGAGACCACCTCACGCAACCACTGCCCCTTCCTTGTTAACCCCCCCATCTTCACAGACCCCCCTATCTCCCCACCTACGCTGAACTTTCCCCAGAACCAGAAGAGCTCGCCTTCCCTACCCTTTCCCTTGCAGCAGTCACCCAAGAAGAAGAACGCCTCACCCAGACCCAGACAGTCTTAATTGGTAACACTACCACTTGGTCTGATCTCGAGACCCCCACAGAAAACACCTCTGACTTTGAAGAAAGTTCCCCTGTATCCAGACAACGCTGCCTCTGTGATATTGACCTCTGTACCTGTAACTTTCGTCCAGATACTCCCCCTACCCCCCAGGCATAGTATTGTGGAGGCCTTCAGCCTTTGATACATACTTACCTTCGCATTACTCGATCTAAGTAGGGAAAAGAAATAAAAGACTCCTTTGCATTGTGGCTAGTATTACTGACTGGGCTATCAACCTGGCGTCCCAACACAGAAGAAGTCAGTCCAACTCCCCCCAAGACAGAAGAAGAAATCCTAGAAGACGTAGTAGCAACGACACACCTGCCACACCTGCCCCCCATCGCACCTCCAGAAGACAAAGAGCACAAACCCACCCCAGCCCTAGTGCACCACCGCCAGAACGACCAATTCCCCCTGTCCCAGAACCCTTCCTTGCTCATCTAAACTACTCCCCCATCCCACCAACATCCACCCAGCTTGCCTCAACATCAACACCCTTCCTGAACCTCCCAGTAGTAGAATCTGATCAGTCTCGGTCCCGATCCCCTTCCATTGTTCATCAAGTCAACCACATCTATCCTGCCACAGATATCTTTGTCTCTAGGACACTACCCACTCGAAATCCTAGTGAACTACGAGAATTCCACCTTCATTGTTCTGCTCAGCTTGCAACTCAAAGAGCCAATCACCTTGACGTCTACCATCCCTGAGTGAAGCTAATCGTATCACCACAGACCCCCTGTACTTTGAAAATCTCCTTTGGCGACTTCGCATTGTTATCTCTGCCCCAGGAATAGTTGAAGAGTATTACTGGATCCACAGAAACATCCGCAACTATCGTCTAGACCGTGCTGTCCTTCCCCAGCCTATCAAGTTTACTACGCCTGGAATGCCCAAGGGTGGACTACATACCGCCTTAGCACCCGCTCTGAATGACCTCAGAACGACCTCTTACTGCTGAAGAATTAGCTCAAGTCCCCTTTGGCTTTACCCACCCTATCTTTGACTACGACGACCGTGCTTTTGTTGCTACCTGGAAAGGAGACAACTACTACACTCAGACTCTTGGACACGACTGGAAACGTCTTCGGGACAGTCGCATCCTTCCTGTAAACGAATATCTCAGTAATTTCCCCAACATCGACCTCATCAGCAACCTTGACCCCCACACATTCTACGGAACATACAACGGAAAGGAAGTCCGTTGGTCTGACACCCATACAGCGTGGGTCTACCTTAATAACCACCGTGTCCAATTCCCAGTTGCTTCTATCACCTCAGACGAAGAAGAAGTATCCCAGTCCCTTGAAGCTGTAGAGCAATCCCTTCGTGCTATCACCCTCAGAACCCCCCCTACTCTCCCATCCATATCCCTTGCCTCCACAACTACTGCTATTGCTTCACACCCTCCAAAGACACCAACACCTCTGAATATCATGAGTACTACTGCCCCTCCAGTGGAAAGATCCTGGATCACCCCCAGAATCTTTTGATGGTCAAGCTTCTAAAGCAGAACGTTTCTGGTCCCAGCTAGCCAACTACTACTACCTGAATGAGGTGCCTTCACTGATGAGAGTAGACGAGTCTCTGCAGCCCTCACCCACTTTAAACTTGATACACCAGCAGGCGAATGGGCCAGAGACCGCACCAACACTGCACTCCAAGCCAACCCCCCTTCCTTTGGGACTTGGGACCGCTTCAGAATTGACTTTGAAAAACAGTTCATTCCAGTAGAGAGTCGCCTCCTGTCCACCAAAGCCATGTATGAAATTCGCCAAGGCACTCGCCCCTTCAATGACTGGTACCAAGAATGGTCCACCCATGCTACTCGTGCTACAGTGGATGAAAACACCAAGATCTATGCCTTCCGAAGCATGATCAACCAAGGTCTAGGACAGAAGCTCCTTGGACTATCCCCCCAGCCCACCACACTCCGTGATCTTGTCACTAAGGCCAGAGAATTTGATGCAGCATGGCAGCTTTATGGCAAGACCACCAAGCCTCGGCCTCTCCATCTGCATGTTGGAGAAGCTACCACTGACAACCCAGAAGCCCAAGTCAACTTTGTTGCCTCTCCCCAGCCCAGAAACCCTAACACCCCTCCACGCACTACCAAGTTAACCCCAGAAGAAAAGAAGTATCGACGAGAAAATAAGCTTTGCTTCTATTGTGGGAAGCCTAATCACATCGCCAATCAATGCCGCAGCAAGACCAGGGCCATCCAAGGTCAAGGACCTCCTCGCCCTACCCCAGTAAGAGCCCTGGCATCAGAAGAAGCACCCCCCCAAGCACCACGACCCCCCCCTGACTACCTCTCAGTATCCGCCACCAAGAGCTATGAAGATCCAGTACCATACATGATGGACGAAGACGGACCTTCGGATTTTTAACACGTCCTACAGCTGCACTGTCTGTGAGGACTTCTTGTAACCCCAGTGTTCCTTGTACGAGCTGCTCTGCGGTCCTAGATAACCTTGGTTTTGAGCATGTATCCTTGTTAGTGACTAGAAATGCTAGATCACCTTCTATTGTGCTCAAAGCAGAACTCATTGGACGAAACACTAGGAAGAAAATCAGTGCGCGTGCCCTAATAGATAGTGGGGCAGAAGGATTAATAATCCATCAAGACTATGCCAAAGCACATCACCTAACCTTGAGCACCCTTGCCAAGCCTCTCCGAGTCAAAAATGTGGATGGAACTAGTAATGCTAATGGAGCCATTTACTACACCACAACCCAAATCCTACAACTACCCCTCCAAGACCAATACCATGAAGAACTTGCAGAGTTCTATGTTACTAATATAGGGGACCATGACATTATCTTAGGAACTGACTGGCTACGTTGCCACAACCCAGAAGTAAACTGGAAAGATGACACCCTGACCTTAAACATTGCCCCACATCCTGCACCCTTACCATGACCCCTCTGACCTTTGCTTCAACACACCCCTCTTGCCCTGCTCTGTCTACAATCACAGTACAACCCCTGATGGACCAGACACTCATAGCAGCAGCAGAAACCTTTGCAGCCCTAATCACAGATCACCCCATGATTACCCCAGAAGAAGTGCCTCCCAAATTCATTGTCCATATCCGTGCCAAGACCACCATGTCCACTCAGATTGCTGCAGATCAAGTAAAGACCCCTACATCCTTAGAAGACCAACTCCCTCCTGAATACCTCGCATACCGATCTGTCTTTGAAGAGAAAGCCTCTCAACGTTTGCCACAGCACCAACCATGGGACCATGCCATAGAACTCAAACCAGATGCCAAAGTGCGACTGCGGCATCTACAAGCTCACCCCTGAAGAACAGAAAGCCCTGGACGTTTTCTTAAATGACCACCTTGCCAAGGGATATATCAGAGAATCTAAGTCCCCCATTGCTAGCCCCTTCTTCTTTGTAAAAAAGAAGGATGGAAAACTATGTCCTGTCCAAGATTATCGAGCCTTGAATGAAATCACAGTAAAGAATGCTTACCCCCTACCCTTGATCCCAGAACTCATTGACAAACTTCACCATGCTCGCTACTTCACCAAGTTTGATATCCGCTGGGGATATAACAATATCCATATCAAAGAAGGAGATGAATGGAAAGCCGCCTTTAAGACCAACCGAGGTCTCTTTGAACCCCTTGTCATGTTCTTTGGACTCTGTAACTCCCCTGCCACATTCCAAGCCTTCATGAATAGAGCCTTCGAAGATCTCCTTGCTACCGACCATGTTGTCATCTATATGGACGACATCTTAATATTTACAGACTCCATGGAACACCACAGAACACTTACTCACCAAGTCCTCCAGCACCTCCAACAGTTTGACTTATACCTAAAGCCTGAGAAGTGTACCTTTGCTCAGACAACCATTGACTATCTTGGCCTAGTCATCACAGCTGGCCGTGTCCAGATGGACCCTGCTAAATTAGAGGGTATTACGAAATGGCCTCCCCCACGCACCCTAAAACAACTCCAAGCCTTCCTTGGATTCTGCAACTTCTACCGACATTTTATCAAAGACTTCTCCCTTATTGCCCCCCCCTCCATGATCTCACCAAGAAAGATACCCCTTTCCTCTGGACTTCTGACCATGACCTTGCCTTTTCCACCCTACAGAATGCCTTCACCACTGCCCCTGTCCTCGCCCTCCCTGACCATACTAAAGCTTTCCGTGTCATCACTGATGCCAGTGACTTTGCTATTGGTGCTATCCTTGAACAACCCGATGAACTCAATCGCTACCATCCCCTTGCCTTCCTATCCAAGTCCATGCTGGATGCTGAACACAACTATGACATCCATGACAAAGAACTTCTTGCCATTGTTCATGCTCTGGACACCTGGAGACACTACCTTGAGGGTGCAGCCCTTCCCTTTGAGGTGTGGACTGACCACAACAACCTGACTTACTTCTGCTCCAAGCAGAAGCTCTCCTGCCGCCAAGCACGGTGGGCCCTTGAACTGTCTTGATACAACTTCACCATTGTTCACAAACCTGGCTCCTTCAACAAATCTGATGCTCTGTCCCGGTGTCCAGACCATAAAGAGGGGATAGAGCATGACAATGATGAGCACATACTCCTGGACTCTAAGTTTTTTTGCATCCAGGCCATGAAAACCACAGTCACAACAACTCATGACTCCACTCTACACCACAGAATCAAAGACTGCCAAGAGCATGACAATGAAGTCACCCAAGCCCTGACCACCATCTTGCACAATGGGCCACCTCCCTTGCCAAAGGACTGGAAGACTGGAACCTAGAAAATGGCCTAATCCTACATAAAGGCCAAGTCTACATCCCCAAGTCCCAAGAACTACGAAGAGACATTGTAAAGTTACACCATGATTCCATTGCCACAGGACATCCAGGCAGATGGAAGACCTATGAACTAGTATCATGAGAATTTTGGTGGCCAGGAATGTCCTCCTTTGTCAAAGAATATGTGGATGGATGCGCCACCTGCCAAGAAACCAAAGTTCGACCTCAACTACCCATCCCTTTGCAACCCAATCAAGTTCCAACTTGAGTATGGGGAACAATCACCATGGACTTCATCACAGACTTACCCCTGTCTCAGTCATACGACTCCCTATTTGTGGTGGTGGACCGGTTCAGTAAAGCCACCATCATTGTTCCTTGCACCAAAGATATCACTGCTCCAGAAACCTCCAAACTATTCCTTGAACATGTATGGAGACGCACTGGCCTCCCAGACCAAGTCATCTCTGATTGAGGCCCCCAGTTTGCATCCAAAGTCATGAAGGAAATGTGGAGCAAGCTAGGAGTACAATCATCCTTGAGCACTGCCTATCACCCCCAGACTGATGGAGAGACTGAATGGGTCAACCAAGAACTAGAACAATACCTCTGTGTCTTTTGCAACTTCCAACAAGATGACTGGGCAGAACTGATCCCCTTTATGGAGTTCACCCACAATGCTAGAACTCACAGTGCTACTAAAAGATCTCCCTTTGAAATCTGGTATGGCTTCCAACCAGAGTTTATTCCCCCACTCCACTTTGCCACCCCTATCCTGTCAGTTGAAGAAAGACTCCGCACCCTAGAAACTATCCGTAGTGAAGTAGCTGCTGCCCTCCAGGTGGCTGCAGAACTCATGAAACAGTCGAGACCAGATGGACCCCTCCATGCTTTCAAAACAGGGGAGCTGGTTTGGTTGGAAGGGACAAATATACGCACCACTCACCCCAAAGCCAAACTCAGCCCCCAACGCCATGGTCCTTTTAAAGTCATGCACTCTGGCCCTGTTAACTGCAAGCTTGAACTCCCTAAGTCATGGCGCATCCACCCAGTCTTTCACAACTCTCTCCTGTCCCATTACAAAGAAACCCCAGTCCATGGACCCAACTTCACTCGACCACCACCAGAACTTGTGAATGGGGAAGAAGACCATTATGAGATAGAGACCATCTTACAGTCCGCTCACACCCCTAACAGAAAGGGCATCCGTTACCTTGTCAAATGGAAGGGCTACCCTGCCTCGAGAACTCTTGGGTCCCCTTCACTGAAATGAAGAATGCCATGACCCTGCTTTGGGACTTCCATCATTGACACCCCACCCTGCCTAGACCCCCACACCTCTGACAAACTTGCTGTGGCACAGCAAGGCCCTAAAGAGGGGATAGTGTCATGAACTGACACCCTAGAAAACCTCCTGACCCCCAGAAATCCCCAGACACTCCCAGAGACCTTGTAGAACCCTCAGAGATGAAGATAACCCTAGATTAAGACCAGAGAAAGGCTGGTCTGGACCAGGGCCGGACTCCTGCCAAATTGGAGACCTGTGGGAAGAGTACTAACAGAACCCCACAATGCCTAAACAGCAGTCCACAAACTGTGGACTGTGGACTGCAGATTTCTAAGCCCAAAAGTGGGGCTATTCTCATTGATGGATCAGTAGGGAGTTAAAGCGAAGTTAACCTCCCCTAAAGTGGTGCACAGACCAAAGTCCCAGTTGTAATTATGTATATAAACCCTTTAGGAATAGAATGGACAGCTCCAGACTGTCCACTTGTGATCCGGTTCCTGATTACCTAGGAGATTAGCCCCACCTTGTGGAAGGCTTCTCATCCCTTGCCCTTGAGCTGTTTGCTTTGTCTCTCTTGCACTTTCACCCTCACTCTCACCTTTTGCCCACTTCCAAATCCCTTTCCCTCGCATACAACCCACTGTCCAGGCAGTCAACAGTGAGTTGTAACAGACTGTCCATTCCCCTATTCCACCATCCCTTGACCACTTTGGCCCCAGAACCCAGATGCCTATGGCCTTGTGCCTAGGACCTTTGACTTGATGCCCTTGGCTTACTGCCTTGGGACCCTGCCTGATGCCTGTGGCCTGTGTGCCCAGGACCCCACCCTGATGCCTGTGATATGACGCTCATAGAACCCCATTCCTGATACCTGCACCTGACCCACTGATAGTTCAGCTACTGTGCTGTTGGCTGTAGACCCCCCTTCTCCTGATGCTTGGCCTTTGTCTTGGCCAGTATCTGTACCCTGTCCCTGTGGCTGACACCCATGGGATCTCTGACACTGTCCCTGCCAATCTAATCTTCAACTTTGGCTTGTACTTGACCCTCTGCCAGTCATGTGACTCCTGGCCATGTGATCCTTGACCATGTAATCCCTGACCATGTGACTTTGGACCATGTGATCCCTGACCCTGATCACAGCATCTTCATCTGATCATTTACCCCTTTCTGATCACATGGCCCATCTGGCTTATCATTCGCTTCTCTGATTCCTGTGGGAGTATTCCCACATCCACCCTGACTCCTGTGGGACCTGTTATCTCCCCATTTACCCCTGACCCTGGTGGGAATCCTCCCACACTGATATGACTCCTGTGGGGCTGTCCCACATGATTATGCTTCTGATAAGGCTTATCCTTATCATGGACTATATTTGACATCTTATCTGCTATTGGATGATAAGGACTCTGACCCTGTTCCTGATTAGCTACAAACCAGATCCCCATACAGTATATAAGACCCTGTAGACAGTTTGTACAACCCTAGATTTGACCTCTTGGGCCTTCAGCCTAGAGTTTCCCTGATCATGGAATACAGACTGGACTTCTAAGTCCTTTTTGCCTTCTTTGCGTCACTGGAAGGACCCCATTGCCTCTGGCAATGGGTGTGCACTTCATCCCCAGATCTCATTCCTTGACCCAGATGCTGTTGCTGCTCTGGTTTCCCCTCTTTTACATCCTTCACTTCTTTTGAGCCCAGTTTGCTTGATGTGCTTCTGGCACTGCAGCTGAGCCTAATCCCCACTCAACAGCCTTAGGGGATTAGCTCCCTTTGGCTGACTCTTCCCGTCTCCCTCTGTGCTTGGTTATAGCACAAATCCCTGTCTACCTTGAAGCTAGAGGCCTGGCCCTGTTGTGCCAGGCCTGTTGCAGATCCCAGACCCAGAGCCTTGGGTGAGCCAGACGTTAGTCCAAGCCGAATGTTAGGTCCAAGCTAGTGGGCCCGCGCCAACTCGTGCATGTCGCACAGGATGCCTTGCTGAGCATTACACAAGAACTCTTACGTATTTTCCCACCAGAATTGCGACTATACCGGATTCGTCTATGTATATTCTCACCTGGCCCACTTGATTCCATTCCCTCTTTGGATATATTACAACTTCGTTGATACATCAAGTACGTACTCCGATTTAGACTCCAATCCCTATTATGTATATAAGGCCTGCCTAGATAGCCTGTATGCCTTAGACTCAACTTCTTAATTGACTTGGTGCATTACCTTCTGGGTGATCCTAAGACCTGACTCTTGAATTGTCTCAGTGCTTCTGGCACTCTTCCGCTCACCGATACTGAGGGATTAGCTCCTTGGTATTGACTCGTCACCCAATCTCCATGTACTTGAAAGACAGTGCACACTTGACTTCGTAGTTTTGCTATGCGACTTATCACACATCGTGATGAATGCCTGCACCAGGCGTTACATTAAGTCGAGTCTCCCCCACCGTGGCTTCATCTAGCCAAAGCCAGACCTTGCACACTGAAGAACTCATCGACTGTCGAGACGAGGATAACCTTTCACAACAGGTCCTTGGCTCTGCCGTCTGGAAAGATTTTGAAACCGAGTTTGGATACTACGTCTATCACGACGACCAGTACCAGCCAGTTGAATACGATGAACAGAAATGAGTCTGGTACTGTATCCATTACTCTAGAAGCCACCATTCCTGGGTTACCACAGGACCTGCCCCACCAGAGTACGGCTTAGGACCTTGGAGAGAGAATCCTCCAGCCATTGTCACAGATTCAGAAACAGAAGAATACATAGAAGAAAGCAGCAAAGACGCACAGGTCATAGCCACCAGTTTTACAGCTCAGACAGTTGCACCAGAGAGTACTATGTTCAGAACATCTGCTTTAGTCTCTCCCCAGATCACACAACAAACCTCAGACACCCTGACCATCATTTACCCAACGATGTCGACCATTGCTGCGCAATTGCCAGACCCCGCTCCAGTTGTCCCTGCCCCGAACCTCCCTCCCCCATCAGGATGCCTTATGGGAGTCCTTCCAACCACGTTTACCAGTGATCAATCCCAGAGCAAAAAATTCATGCTCGAATTCGAGATGTTCAAAAATTTCAACCATGATGTCCCACAAATTGTGAACCCTTTCCAACAAACCAATCTCTTCCTCTCACTTATCAGAGGAGACTCTGTAGATGACTGGACAATGGAGCAGATCGAATGGCTGAACGATAGGGTTACAGCCGGAACCAGAACCATGGATGAAGATCTGTGGGATGTAGTGGTGCAAAGATTTAAAGATGCCTTCACGGATGGGCAGGCCAAGCAGAAGGCTGCCAGAGAACTAAAGTCCTTGAAAATGGAAAGAGGGGACTTGGATGGCTACGTAGCCAGATTTTGCAATTTGGCCAAGAGAGCAGGGTACAATGTGAATGAAGAGGCAATGCTCAACCTCTTCTCCCAAGGGTTGCCCAACCCCTTGGTGAAGAATATCATCCAATTCCATCACCCTGAGTCGTGGAGCCAATGGACAAGTGCTGCCAGAACACAGCAGCAAGATTACTTAGACTTCCAAACGCACTTTGGAGTGGACACTAAAAAGGGTAAAACCCGCGATCAATGGAAGGCAGCATTTGGGGTAAAACCTACCACTCCCTGAGACCCCAATGCCATGGACACATCAGCAGACTGCACCAAAGCCCGTGCAGCTCTTACCGACGATGAGAAAAGAAACCTCATGAAGGAAGGATGTTGCTTCCACTGCCGAGCACAAGGGCATATGTCGCAATTTTGCCCAAAGAAAACAGTTCATGTGGCAGAAGCAACAGTGGCCACTACCACCATGACACTGCCAGTACAGAATCTACCCACCCCAGTAAAAGAAAACCCAGTGACCACCCCAAAGACCAAAGAACAGAAGGCAGCTGCAATATGGGAACACATGATGAATGAGGATGAAGCAGTAAGAGCTCTGATCGTCGATAAGGCCTTTGGCCAGAAGGATTTTTGATCAGCTCGACCCCATTGGCCTGGGCAAGAGCACTCCATGTAACTTCTGTGTACACTAGTCGTTTCAAGTCTCTAAAAATACCAGTACACTTTGAAACCAAACAGAAGATGGCTGACAGACGGATATTGATTGACTCTGGAGCAACGGATAATTTTATCAGTCAACGACTTCAGAGGATGCTAGGACTGGGGACACAGTTACTTCCCCAAGAAAAGAACATTTGGAACATAGACGGGACGGCTAACAAAGCCGGGAAAATCACACATTGCTGTGATCTAGAAGTACAGGTTGGGGAGTGGACCAAGCAACTCCGTTTCCTCATTACAGATTTAGGAGACGAAGACATGGTTTTGGGATACCCATGGCTGGCAGCATTCGAGCCTAAGATCAACTGGGCAGAAGCAACGATGGACAAAGATTTCTACCCAGTTCTCATTATGTCTCTGGGATATGACTACACTGCGCGGCACCCCCTCACCCATGCTGTCATCATGGGATTGGCCATCACCTGGAGTGACGTGGAACCTGTGGATCAGGTGTATTGCTATGTTACAAAGGCATCGGAATTGGCCCAGGCAGAGGCACAGAAAAACCCGGAAAAGACATTCAAAGAGGTAGTCCTGGCAGAATATCATCGACATTGGAAGGTCTTTTTGGAGGAAGAGTCACAACATTTCCCTCCCTCTCAACCTTGGGATCATGCCATTGATTTTGTTCCAAACACCCCGCAATCAGTAGACTGTAAAATCTACCTGTTGTCTCAACCAGAGAAGGAAGTGCTCTCTACCTTCCTGGAGGAACACCTGGTGAAAGGATATATACGACCCTCCAACTCGCCCTATGCATCACCCTTCTTTTTCATTAAAAAGAAGGATGGGAAGCTGTGACCAGTACAGGACTACAGACGGATTAACGAACTCACAGTGAAAAACAACTACCCACTTCCTTTAATCTCGGAAATCATCGATAAAATGCGCAATAAAGCCCTGTTCTCAAAGATGGACGTTCATTGGGGTTATAATAACATTTGTATTCAAGAAGGTGACCAGCCCAAGGCTGCCTTTAAGACCAATCAAGGACTTTTTGAACCCAATGTTATGTTCTTTGGCTTGACAAACTCGCTGGCAACCTTCCAGTCCATGATGAATCATATTTTCCGAGACCTGATCCTTACAGAAGAAGTTGTGGTGTATATGGATGACATCCTAGTGGCTACAAAAGACGACATTCATCACCACCGAACCCGAGTTCACGAAGTACTGGAAATCCTAGCAAAATACGACCTTTATTTGAAACCTGCCAAATGCTCCTTCAAGCAGAAGACTGTCAAATATTTGGGTATCATCCTAGAAGGGGGACAAGTACACATGGACCCTGTAAAAGTACAAGGCATCCGAGAGTGGTCTATCCCTCAGTGTACCAAAGATGTCAGGTCATTCATTGGCTTTTGTAATTTCTACTGACGCTTCATCAAAGGATTCTCAGCCATCGCCCGACCACTTAATGATTTGTTGAAAAAGGACATACCCTGGCACTGGGATGAATTACAGCAGAGGGCATTTGACCAGATAAAAGCAATCATCAGCTCCAAACCAGTTCTTATTCAACCCGACTTAGCCAAACCCTTTGAACTGGAAGTTGATGCCTCCATGTATGCCAATGGCACAGTTTTATCACAGAGAGATACTGGAGGAATCCTTCATCCAGTTGCATTCTACTCAGAAACATTCTCTTCAGCAGAAAGAAATTACAATATTTGGGACAGGGAACTGCTGGCTATTGTAAAAGCATTATGACACTGGCGACCATATCTGGCTGGATCCCCACACAAAACCATCATCTATACAGATCACTCCAACCTTCTTTACTGGAGAGAACCTCATAAGATCAGTCGACAAATAGCATGAGAAGTTTTGGAGCTTGAAGAGTACAACTTCACGCTTAAGCACCTACCTGGGGCTCATAATGCACGAGCTGACACCTTGTCCAGACCAACTGGACATGATGAAGGGGAAAATGACAATGATAATATCGTTGTTTTACCCGAAGATGTCTTTGCAAAGACCACTGTTGTTAGCCTCCATGACATGGATCTATGGGCCCAAGTGACGCAGAATATGAATCAGGAGCTGTGCAACTCCTGGGCAGAGCCGCACAACATAAAAATGAAAAATGGCCTCTGGTGGAAAGACAGCGATCAATTGGTTGTCACCAGTGGCAACAACATTAAGAGGGGGGTGATCCATTTTCACCACGACCTTCCCTCTGCAGGACACCCAGGGATTGCAAATACCTATGCCCTTGCCAAATGAGATTATTGGTGGCCAAACATGAAGAAAGATGTAGAAGCATATGTCAAAGGATGCGCAGAATGTCAGGCAAATAAAGTAAACACTCACCCAAGACTGCCAGCACTTTCACCCATTACACCAATAGTGACAGCCCCCTTTCAGACCATTGCTATGGACTTTATCGTCAAGCTCCCACAGTCACAAGGATATGACTTGATACTTACCATCATGGATCATGACTACTCAAAAGCTGCCCTCTTTATCCCCTGCAACGAGACAATACCAGCAGAGGGAGTCGCCAAACTTTACCTAGACCACATCTATCAGCACTATGGACTCCCCCAAAAGATTATTTCTGACCGAGACCCACGATTTGCATCCATGTTCACTCGAGCCCTCTGTAAACGCCTTGACATCCAGCAGAACATCTCCACAGCGTATCACCCTCAAACAGATGGTCAATCAGAGCGTACGAATCAATGGCTAGAGCAGTATCTTCGATTCTGGTGTAATGAACAGCAGGACAACTGGGCAGAATGGCTGGCGATGGCTGAGTTTGTGCATAACAGCTGGCCAAATGGAACGACGAAAGCCACCCCCTTCTCCCTTATTATGGGATGGGACCCTCGCACTACATGGACAGACAAACCGACAAATGTACTGTCCATAACACAATGTATCGGCCAATGGGAGGAGATATGGGAATCAGCCAATAGAAACCTTCAGAAGGCACAAAAGACCCTGACCAAGAAGCCCACTAGGTTTACACCCTATCAGGTTGGAGATCAAGTCTGGTTAGAGGGCGTAACATCCATACGTCACATCCAATGGCAAAATAGCTCCCAGATGCCACGGCCCCTTCATAATTGAACAGAAGCTCTCAGACATCACGTACAAGCTCATGTTACCTGCCACCTGGAAATACACCCCGTTTTCCATGCTGGTCTCCTGACGCCCTACAAAGAGACTTCCATTCATGGACAGAATTTCCCCAGACCTCCTCCTGACCTAGTTGACGGAGAACCAGAATGGGAAGTAGAATGTATCACGACGCAAATGGAAGGGTCAAGGGTGCAGTCGGAAGCTTCATTATTTGATCAAATGGAAGGGATTCCCTGATGCTGACAACTCATGGGAACCTGCTGCGGACGTTTTGCGCCCAAGCTTATCGAAGAATTCTATAGATGCCATCCAGAGGCAGATAAAGAGCAGGACAAAATCCATGCTGTTGGACAACCTCTTCCCCCACATCTCACTAGAATAACGTCTATGTCGCCATCCAGCATTCACATCTCTGCTGCCATCGATGTGTTTCCCCTATCTACTCCTGTGCATCCTCCTTCTCGCCCACTTTCTCCTATTGACTACGATGCGACCACCAAAGTGGCCAAAGGGGACAGAATCATCGACATTGACAAGATTTTAATCTGCCTGAACACCCCCATCCCAATGACCTGATTGACGTCGACTTCGGTGACGAAGCACCAGAATTCCGTTCTTCCCTAATGACCCCAACTCGCAATTTTACTTCCCACTCATGATCCCATCATCCAAGAACGACGGCACTATGGAGGTGGCCAAGTACATTTATTACACCAATGAAGGTATGGACGTGGCTGGATGCTTGGAAAAGGGGGACCTGTCTATGGGGCCCCAGTCTATCTGGAAGAAAAGAACATCAGTCGGTTGCACTACGTCTTGGGGCCCAAACACTTGCAACACCTCACGGCCCACGACCCATGCGCCTTTGCCATCAATGAGGTGCTCTGGGATTTGCGTATGCCACGACTGACCACAGAGATTGCACGACTGCGCAAGTTCCAGGCGCTCAGGGACAACTTAGAGATGCAGCGTCACGACTATGAGCAACAAATGGTAAAGATTAATCGAGGGGTTTTCGATATAGAACATCACCTGGCGAGCATCAGAGAAAGATTAGAACGAGGGAAGCCTACCAGATTATATCTGAATGGTACGCCAATATTTTTGCTCAGCCACTCCCTGTTGCCGCCTTGACCTTGCACCTCGGCTCAACCTCCACTGCTTCGAAATGCCACACCTCCACGAAAACCCCAATGGTAAGCTTTGCTGGCACTGCAGCAGCAAGTACCATCTCAGCTGGTGTTGTCCCATGGCCAAGAAACGATGTCAACACTGCCAAAGCACCTCGCACTGGAGTCGCCAATGCCTGTTTCGACAACTCACACAGGCTCCCACCATCCAAAACCCATCCGGGTGGTGTGGCAAGTGTCTCTCACACAACGCCAGGCACTGAGAAATCAATTGCCATGTTTACGATGGCTGCTTTCACTGTGGGAGGCAAGGGCCCTATGGTTTTCTACAAACACATGTTTGCCCCACAGACGAAGAAAAGGAGAACTATGATGCGGACCACTACACCGTAGCTGACGACTACCTCTCCTTGGTCCAGGACAATGATGGTATGCCAATCTAGCTGGCTCTGCTAGGACTTAGAGAGGGGGTAATGTTACGAACCCTGCTGCATCGTCTTGTTCTTTTTCTTCCCTTCACGTGACATGCTGTTTGCTCTTGTTTGTCCCTTGTTGATCGTGTTATGACTCCCTTTGTACATCTTTGTCCCTTATCTCCAACCCAGGCTGTGCTTATCTCTGACTCATACCTTACACAAGAACTCTTACGTATTTTCCCACCAGAATTGCGACTATACCGGATTCGTCTACATATATTCTCACCTGGCCCACTTGATTCCGTTCCCTCTTTGGATATATTACAACTTCATTGATACATCAAGTACATACTCCAATTTAGACTCCGATCCCTATTATGTATATAAGGCCTGCCTAGATAGCCTGTATGCCTTAGACTCGACTTCTTAATTGACTTGGTGCATTACCTTCTGGGTGATCCTAAGACCCGACTCTTGAATCGTCTCAGTGCTTCTGGCACTCTTCTGCTCACCAATACTGAGGGATTAGCTCCTTGGTATTGACTCATCACCCGATCTCCATGTACTTGAAAGACAGTGCACACTTGACTTCATAGTTTTGCTATGCAACTTATCACACATTGTGATGAACGCCCACACCAGGCATTACAATCCTGGTCTGGGAGATACACACTTGGATACAATGCATTCATTTGTGGCTACTCAGGATCCCTCAATAATTGCTGATTTATGTTCAGAAGATTAATTTGATTCTTTATTTACATTCTTATTTTATTTTATTTTGTGGAACAGGCATGGCACAGGCTTGTACTTTAGATACTACTTTACTACTATCTTATCTCACCTTGTTAGCTGTGAGGCTTAGATGCTTTCAATAGAGTGATAGCAACTACTTTATTACAGTAGTTATACAGTGTTTATATACATTCTATGTACTATATCAGCTACTAGATTAAACAAACATGTTATCTTGTTATCTCGTTTAATGATGTGATTTGATCATATGTCAGATCTTAGATGTATATTCTATGTATCTAATTAATTTGTGAACACATTTCTGTTGTGTTATCTATGTGTGATCACAATCATGTCAGACCAATGGAAAATTGCAGCTGCAATTGTTAAGTCAACCTTCCTTAATAGGAAGGAGATCAGACCAATATGCTGGTCCAATGTAGTCACTGCCCTATGCAGCCTGTAGATACACGCAGGCCTTGTTTCAGTAAACTAATTTGATAATTAGATTATAGATTAGTCTAAAGTAGTCTAGAGTGTATTTTAGATAGTGCCAGACTGGCAGAATTGATTGTGTGTTAATAAAACAGTTGCATCAGGATTTTCAAGAGAGTGGATCACTGATAACACTTTTATTTTACATTGCACCATTGATCTGCTTTGATATTTCATAGGATAACATTAGAACATATTTACAAAAACCCTGTAGCATACATCAAATAAAATATAGTCATTTGTTTGCTACAAATGTATTTTATCATTAAATTTCTGCTGATCTTGTCAATGACTGATGGCCACTTATACCTGCCAAACCTGCTGTGTGGGTATGGGTTTCTGGTGGGTTGGGAGTTGTATACCCATACCTGTACCCATCAAAACCCATGGCACTTACCCACATGGGTATGAAAACCCTTGCTGATCTCTAGCTACATGGCCTTGGGAACTTCAAGGTAGTTTCTGTGTGTTATGCCCTAGCCATAACCAGTCCACCCATGTACATGTGCCATTACTAGGCTTCAGGCACTTCTCAACATTTTGAGCCACTGTAAACCTAGTTGGGAAACTAGAGCACTAGAATGCCTAGAATGCCTAGCTCAGGTGTTCCAGGAATTTATCATCTTTCTGATGACCAGGCTCCCAGAAAGCCTAAGTTGCCTAGGCAAAGTAGTGGCACATAGGAAGGATGTGTAGGAGCTTGTGGAGTGTAGCACATGGGGCCATGTGGAAGGCCCCAGAGATGCTCATTCTCATTGCAAGTTTGAAGGGACTTGCGAGTCCATCCACTCTGAGGCTGTGACTTAGGTCCCGACCCATGAACCCTCAAACTCTGGGCAATAGCGATGACTTGAAGTTGCAACCCTGCATTACGTGAACGGCCCGGACCGGGTCGACTCGGAGTTAGTGTCGGCTGTCGGTTAAATGGGCTGACATTTTTTACCTCTTTCTTCTCCTTCTCCCCTCTTTCTCCGCTACTACTTGGCCATCCCTCTTCTACGCTGAATGGCCTTCTCAAGTCAGCTGTGCTTCCATTCCCGAGGGTCATTATTGAAAGAAGTATAGACATGTTCCTCGCAGTGTCATCTATGCTCTCGGTTAATCAACCCGCTTGCCAGCTTGAGTCTGCTATTTAGAATCGGGTCGATCTTCTTTATTTTTCTTAATGGTAGGTTGTCAAAATGTTCTTCCAACATGCAACGTGCGGAATACTTGTGGGTGGCCATGTCCATGCCAGCATGCCAGTACGTTTGACCACGAAATTCAGTTGACGCCGACTGGTGATCCTTCGCTTGGATCCGCCTTCAGCGGCTCTCTCTCAATTTGTTTTTTTGGCTTCCATTCCTGACGACGCAGACAAGGCCCATCAAGTTTCACCGCCATCACCTGCGCTTGATCGCTCTTTGTTGCCTCTTCAACCTATCTTGCTGACCGCGTCTTTTCTCCGTCGCCCGCCAAAGCCCCTTGCTACGTACCTCCCTTGACCCCGCCATGCCAAAGTTGGCCAGACGAGCGTCAAGGCCATGGCGTGTGACTTTCTTGCTACGGAGATACTATGACTCACCTTTGCGGGTCGTTCTTATGAGTCAGGGACAGAACCGCACTTCGGCTTCCCGTGCTCTCTTCAACACGATGCCATGCTTATATGCAACTAACTAGTTCTGTGCTAGCCGCACAGTTCTCTCGGACGCGCGGAAGCAAAGATGTCGGTACGAATTCCATTCCCCAGTCGGGATCTTGGACCCAATCAACGCTCCCATGCCACACGAGAAGCCTGAAGCAGTGAAGCCCCGGCCTATGGGCTGGTATCATTTCTCTCTAGACACCCATGCTTCCCTGTTTATTCTACCACGAGCTTGTTCCGAGATAGAGGGTTCCGAAAAGATGAAGACGACTCTCGCCCAATCCTCGGTCTTAGCACGGGTGAGGTTGGGACACGTTTCGCTATCGTAACGATGCCGTACCTTCTGCAGCGATCATGTCATCGACGCGATTTTCGTCATACGCTCAGTTCGTGTTATTGGTATCTCCTGTGCGAAACGTCTATTGTCAAAGCCCCCCCCCCTCCACTCCTTGGCGACTTCGCATCTCTTTTGAAGAGCAACTACCGTGCGGTTAGAGGAGGTAGCTCTGCTCATGTATCAAACTCTAGCCTCGGATGTGTACACACTGCGTTGTTGAACTCCCAACGGGCTGAAATATGTCTGACCTGAAAACTCTTAGACTTGATCGTCACTCCTACCCTCCATGAATTCCACCTTTGTATCCTCGAACTCGTTGTCATCAAGCACCTCCTGCCAGTCGTTTCTCTCCACACGCCATTCCCCTTCGTCAAAGATGAGCCTTCGGATGACAAGGGTGTCCGGTTTTATGTCCCCACACCCTGGCGCGAACGCCCCCCTCATCGTTACTCCCTCACTCGTCCATGTGGCGTGGTATGCCACTTGCTTTCGATTCTTAGGGAATGACAAGTCATGTTTGCTGATATTGAATCATCAAGCATGCTCCTCACCTCTATTTCCTCGAGGAAACCGTCTCCCATCACAGTGACGAGGCGCCAGCGCCTGTTTCCGCCAAGTGCCCATGCGACATCACCATCCTAATTGAAAGAGTAAGCGGCCATTCCACAGAAATGTGGAATGTCGCTTACCCGAAAGACGTAATGCCACGGCTGGGTCGCCCAACCAGGTGTACTTCCTGGCATGACCAAAGGACGCCCGAGTAAATAGGTCTCAACGGGCTCAGTGGAACAGACAGGCAGTGATGTGTTTGATTCCATGACCTCGCGTCTCCGTTTGAAGACGGTCCCAATGAATGGCAGAGTTAAAGACTTGGGCATGATCACAGGGCCCGCTGGATTTGTGAAGAGTGTAGGTGTGAGCGCGACGACCCAATTTTTTTTCAGAGTTTTTATCTTGTTTTTCTTGCCATGGAAATGCGAACTACGAGACACAAATCACCCACATCACTTTGGTGGTTTGCCACAGAATCGCTTTGTTGAGTGAACCGAGGGCAGACAAAGGGCGCGACGTCCACGCCTCTTGAGTCACTTCCACATTCATCTCTTCGACCTAATCTAAGGAGCCACATGAGCCAAACGAGTTTCAAGACAAAGTACAAAGACACTCGCTCAACTAAATGGTGTAGCGACTTACAGCTGGCAAGTGACCACGAATATATCGACCGACGAGGTTGTTCACACTTCCCATACGGATTGACTCTCTGCTTTCTTGGGTCTCGTCTCTTGTCTTGCCCGGAATTGATTCACTCACTCAACATTCTCACCGAATTGTCGAATCTCACCAAAACCAACATGACGCACTTCAACTAGTTATCACCTGTACCGAATTCGGAAATATCCTTACGCCTGCGTGTATTATATTTTTATTATCAGATCATGCACAAGATACCACCTCATCGGTCTATTTTTACTCGTTTGATGAAGTATAAATGGGCATTGGCGCGTGTGCATCGATAAATATCGTGATTGTTCACGACCATCTATTCATTAGGTCTTCTACCAGTCATGAGTACCACTTTTGATATTAAAGATGCGGCCTTACCAACTCTAGGAAGGCTTGGAGTATCTGCGCCCTCCGAGGTGGATGCTGGTGCTGTGGCGCAGACATGGTTCGATGCCTTCGCGGACTATGTCCAGTCGGGCGATGCGGCGGGTGTCATCCGCCAACTAGTGGAAGACGCTTTCTGGCGTGACATCCTCGCGCTTACCTGGGACTTCCGCACTTTCTATGGGAATAAACGCATTCTGCAATTCCTCAGTGATCGCCTGGCAATTACCAAGCTATCGGCACTACAGCTCGATGCAAAGACAGTGGTTTTGGGGAGGCCTTATCCGGACATAGTGTGGATCCAAGCATCCTTCACATTTTCAACAGGGATCGGAACGGGATCAGGTGTATTGCGTCTGGTTCCAACCCCTAGAGATGGTGAATGGAGGGCTCACTCTATCTTCACCACACTCGAGGGTCTACATGGTGTCTCGGAACTTACCGGCCCGCTGAGGGAGCAAGAATCGAAGCATGGAACGTGGCCGGAACAACGCCGTCAGGAGCGCGAGTGCGAAGGCCCCGACCAGCAGCCTGTCGTCCTTATTGTTGGAGGTGGTCAGTCGGGGCTCGAACTAGCCGCACGGCTCAAGTATCTCGGTATCAAGACGTTGGTCGTCGAGCGGGAGGCTCGTATTGGTCATCTATGGCGAAAGCGGTACGAAGCGCTCTGCCTACATGATACCGTGTGTACGTTCACTCGTAATCTTTTCTTCTGTGAATCCTTCTTTGACTAGCTGCCGTCAGGGTATGACCACATGCCATACCTACCGTGAGCAATAGCCTTTGTTTTTTTGTTTTTTTTTTTTCTTCTTTTTTTTTTCTTTTTGTTTCGGATCATTTTCCCTAACTCATCATTCAATTGCGCTCTCGCATACTCTTAACACGTTGCCAGTTTCCCGTCAACCTGGCCAGTGTTTGCGCCAGCTCCAAAAGTGAATAAAATATCTCTCGGCACTGACTTCCCTCGGAGTATAAATACTGACGACACGTGTGCAGTTGGCGGATTGGCTCGAGAATTATGCCCACAGTCTGGAACTAGACGTGTGGACCTCTTCCACTGTCACGCGTGCTTCGCAGGACCCCGAAACGAAGAAGTGGACAGTGGAAATCGAGCGCGCGAATGCAGGGACTCGCACCTTTGTCGTAAATCATCTCGTCTTCGCTGTGGGCATTGGCGGGGGCACGCATAACATGCCGAAATTTCCTGGCGTGGTGCGTGTTTCTTCATTACTCAAAGGCAATTCAGAATCTCACTTTCTCACTTTTTTTTTTTTGGGCGTTTAGGAGGAATACAAAGGCAAAATCGCCCATTCTGGAGATTACACGAAGGCCAAAGATTATGAAGGGAAAAAAGTAGTCGTCATAGGCGCCTGTACATCTGGTGTGTTTCGTTTCGTTCTTACTGGTCTGACTTGAATAAGCTTTTTTCATTTTCTCGATGAAAATAATAGGTCACGATATATCCAAGGACCTCTATGATCACGGCGTTGGTACGCCCCCCTTGCCACCCCCCCCCCTTTTCGTTTCTTTTCTTCTCTCCTGGTGACCAGATGATCTTCAGATGTGACTATGTTTCAGCGTAGTTCAACCTATATTATGTCCGTCAAACACGGTGTTACGGGTGTCTTCGGAGGTTCGCTCAATAGCTTCCACGAGATACACATGGCGACTAAAAGATGCTGAACCAGGACTCTACTATGAAGGCGGCCCCTCACCAGACGTCGCCGATCGTATCAATGCCTCCTTTCCCAACTATCTTCAGAAGCCCATTCACCAGAGGCTGGTTCAAAGCATCGCTGAGAAAGACAGGTTGGTGTATATAAGGTAGTCCGAGCAACTTTCAAACTCTCAAGCATGAGCACAGGGAGACGCTAGACGGACTTGACCGAGTTGGTTTCCGCCTCAACACGGGTATAGACGGCTCAGGATTCATTTTACTCGCGTGGGGCAAGGCCGGCGGGTATTACTTTGGTGCGTATATTTTCACCGAATCGCTTTTTGTTTTGTCACAGAACCGCGCGAACGCGCGGAAGCACAGATGTTGGCGCGAGCCAGTTGATAATCGATGGAAAAATTAAACTCAAGAACGACAGTCAGATAGCCCGCTTTACACAGACGGGCCTAGAGTTCATGGATGGGAGCACGCTCGATGCGGATGCGGTTGTTTTCGCGACAGGGTAAAGTTGTTGTTCTTTCCCCGTTACGATGTTTTGGACCCCCCGGTTTATGGCGCAAACAGGTATGGTGATGCGCGGGATCCCATACGCAAAATTCTGGGACCCGAAGCTGGTGCACGCCTGAAGCCCATATGGGGACTTGACTCTGAGGGTGAAATACGGGGCGCATGGCGAGATTTGGGGATCCCACGGGCATGGTGCATGATGGGTAAGTGACCAAAATTTCCTTTGCTACTGACAAACTATGGCTGAACCCCGAGCAAAGGGAACTTTGCATTGTGCCGATTCCACTCGAAACATCTTGCCCTACGTGCGTCCCTCCCAATTCAACACGTGGCTTCTTCCACTCCGCTAATAACGCGCTTTTTTTTTATTTATTTTATTGTTATTATCAGAAATCAAAGCGATCGAAGAAGGCTTGTTCGATGAGAAGAGATATAGTTTGGAGTAACAAAGTCAGATAAGATGTCGCAAAAAATTTCTGTACTTGTAGTTTTCACATTGCTGTGCGCCAATCTCCCGCGGACATATAGCGGAAGTTTGGCCATTAGCTGCTGGTTTGCTTTACTAAAATTGATAAGAATCCCTCTTTCTCAAAAATTCCTAATCGCAACAATACTTCATTTCGGGCACAATAAGGGCAGAAACTCATATCCAGCGCCGCCTGCTCTGTATAGACTGATGATTAACTTGAACCACTGCCCCTTCTGACTTGGACTCATGTTGAACGGGTGCGCATGTGCGCTGCTTGCAGAAGATGACCAAACTGACCAAACAACCCCAAGTAGAATCAAACATCAAACTGTTGACCAGGATGTGTTTTCCGACTCGGAGGTTTTTGATCGGGACAAAATGTTTTGATAAGGACATGATCAAGACCGAGTTGACCTCTTACCCGGCAAGTGGTACCCTCATCAATGGTGTGCTTCCGGATCCCGACCTCATATTACTTTTGCAGCAGTCTAAACATCAAAACATCAAAAATATAACACCCCCTGTTGTCCCAAGATACCGGCAAAAAGGGGAACTAGGTACCAGTGCCAGTGTCAGTGTCAGTGCCAGTGGCTGCCCCTTGTGTAACTTACAAGCCAAGGAGACTGATATACCTCATATGGGAGTATGGGACCAAAACCCACACATTGATTAGCGTTGGCACCTGCACAACCAGTTGGGAGGAGCAATTGGCACGAGCGACTAAGATCCCTTGACAATCGGCCTTTCGGAAAAACGGATTGAGCGAACCCCCCCCCCCCCCCCCCAGACGTGCAAATTTCGAATTTGATACCGTTGAACTGGGCTGACGATACTTCAATGGGATCGACTACGTCGCGTCTAAAAGATATTTGAAGCCATTGAGCGCGTTCAATAAGGTTTCGCTTGGTCTGTCACCTTTTCGACAGCGATGGGTAACGTTAGTTAATGGATCTGGCATCTGGCAAGGACGTCCTGACATCCTGACAAGGTCTTTTGAGCACCTGACGTCTGCCACTAATAGCCGAATCCGTATTCTCGGCTCAAACGTAAGCCAGATTACCAGATTATTCTTCCCAAAACTCCCCACTTGCCCCGACCCCGATGAATGCTGAACGCTGGCTGAACTCTACTCTACTCTACTCTATTCTACTCTACTCTACCCTACTCTACTCTAGTGGGTTAAACCGATTACTCTCTTGCCGAAAATTTCTTGGACCCTTGCTTGGCCTAGTGCCTGAAATCCAATGTAGTCCAATCCTTTTTACTTTTTTTTACAAAGGAGAGAAGAAGTAGCGCTTGATGGACGATCCCTACGTCCTTCATTGAAATACAATTCTGACAGCAAACACGTCACCCCCCCTGCTGCGGTTCTCACCAGATACAGGCTGAAGCACACTTACCTACAATATCTCCGTGTCGTCAGATAACTTTCTCCACCCAATTCCGGGAGTTGGCTATTTGGGCACCTCTTGAACTGAACAACTGGGGTTATCCTTGGCTTTGGCACCGACTTGGCCATTAAACGTGCCGTTAGTTGTCATGCGTTCATGTCGTGGCCCACGTTTGGCTTTCGCAATCGTTATCATACAGGGTCCAGGCCGTTCGGGGTACGTCTTGTTGATAGGCATCTCTTGCAACTATGAGAAAAATGTAGCCGACTATGCACCTTTTTTTTATTTTATTTTATTTTATTTTGTTCTAGTTCCAGTTCTATTCGAGAGTGTGTTTGTTGTTTATCCACCTTGCGACGATGAGGGCTGTGACTACCGACTACGTCCCCACTAGGACAGTAGTTTCCGTTCCTGGATTTGCTGTCGCCAGCCACAATGGCGTCCTTTCAGGGCATTTTTATTTTTTATTTTATTTTCGTTGCCAACTCTACTCTTTACTCTCTTTTTTTTGTTGGTTGAAAGCGGGTCTCACTCAGTTGTCATATCAATCAAAAAAGGGGGAGCTAAACCATTAATGGTAATAAGTTTACGCTCAATTTCCACTCTTGCCACAGGGACTTCCCGGAAGGATGGGTTAAGATGGGAAAATTATTTACTGGATTCGTATACGTAAAGGTCTTACCTGATCCCCCTTATGTTATGACTGTAATGACTGTAATGACTGTGCGAAGTCGAAGTGAAGTGCCCACCCACCTGGTCGCATGCTCATGCAACAAGCTGCTGGGAAACCAACTTTAGCTTCGAGCACGTTGCGAGGCTGGTAGGCTTCTCCCGCTTGTCTGTTTCTGTTTCTTTTCTGCCCATTCCATAAGTTGTGTTGTATGCTGCTCCCCCCTCCCCTTCCCCCCTTCCCCTTAAGAAGTGTTTAAATACCTGCCTAAACGATTCTCATTACATTCGGCCCTGCAGAGTCCATTCATTTGTCCTGTCCCGCCACTGTTGTGGGTGAGGTCCAATATTACCGCAAATATTCCAGAACCTCCATACGTTCATAGAACAAGGACTTTCCATCTTTGGTAACTTGACGCTCCCCCGGAAATGAAGCCACGATGGGCGGTGAACGCTGGCCCTTAACCTGGACCTATCAGATCTAGGTCACCGGTCGTATTTTGAAAGTGCGAGCGCTTAACGTGCCTCACTTGTCATAGGTAATTGAACGATTCCGTGCCTTGTCCTTCCTCTAGATTTTCGCGTTTCCTATAAGTAATGTCGGTTGAAGCACGTTTGGATTTCCCCGTATCCCATCCCAACTAATAGCGGGAGAACCAGAGCTCAACGCCAAAGACGACTAGCAGTTTGCAAGACATGGCCATTTCCTTCTCTCTTTCTGAACTCGTCGCGCTCTCTGTGGAGTCGTTCTTCTTCGGTGAGTCTCTTCAACGACACGTAGAGAGGGAAGGCGAAGGGCGCGAGCGGGGGGGTTGGGGTCCTTGATGTTGTTGCTGTTGTTGTTGTTGTTGTTGTCCTTCCCGCGCTAAAACGCTGTCATACATTCAGGGATCTACTTCACACTCTTCGGTTCGACTGTCAAGGTGCTCCTTAATAAGCGCAAGACGATCCCCGGCGCTGTCTCATTGCTCGGGCTTGCAGGACTTTTCGGCGTTCTTATCTCATGGGTAAACCGGCGGCTCCCCCGTCAAACTCATTTCCGGCTGGGGATTTTTATATGCTAACGCGTCGTCCTATCTCTCTGACAGCACGTCGTCACGGACGCTATCCGATTGGTTTACGCCTTCAAGAGTAGCCAGAAACCCATTGGCGCTGATTTCTACTACGCCAACGTCTCTTCTTCACTCAGTCTGATCAAGACTTCCCTCTACCTCATCGTCACAATTCTCTTTGATGCGTTTATCGTGAGTCGCGTCGTGCCTTTTCTTAGATGACTAAACTGACGTTAACGCGACCATAGTTGCACCGTTGCTGGATCGTCTGGGAGCGTAGTTTCCTCGTGATCTTGCTGCCCCTCCTGATTTTCCTTGCTGATATCGGTTGGTGTCACCTTTTTTTTTGATCAAGAGAAATGTCCTCCTAATTCAGCACGCACATACAGGAACCGGTATCGCATCCGTTCAGGGTCTCTCTGGGCTCACCAGGGGTGACTCAGTCTTTCTCGCAAAGCAAGAGAAGATCACCAAGTCGTTCTTCAGTTCGACCGTCGCTGTGAACGGCCTTTGTACATGTTCGTCTCTATTCCCGGTACTCAACTTCGTCAACACTCGTTTATTCACCCTTTATTATCTCTTACCCCTACAGTATTGATCGCCTATCGGTCTGGATACGTCAGAACACGATCCGCAACTCGCGTAAGGCTTTCGGTCTCACGAAGGAAGCCGCAATCATAGCCGAGTCTGGCGCGATCTACTCGATCACTCTCATTCTCATCATCGCAACGTACACGACCCGATCGAATAGCTTCAACGTATTCCTCGACATAGTCAGTGACTGGACTACGACTACACACACACCATTTTTACTGACTTTTCTTTTTTTTTTTTTTGACTGCGAACCGATTTGTTGATCAGGCATCACCCATTATTGGCATTGCAGTGAGTTTATAATCCTATCTTTTTTCTGAAAAAAGGCTTTTTACTGACTTGAAAACTTCGTTTGCTTTTTTTTCAAGTTCTCCTTGATCGTCTTCCGCATGGGTGTAACAGCTACCGAGGCGACTCACATCTCAATGGAGGGCATGGGTGAAGCCATTCCCGAGGAGAACCGTTCCATCTCTGGGTCTATGGTGAAGGAATCTCGCCCTCAAAGCGAAGCGCACGTTGGTGTCTAAGAAAAAAAAAAAGAACCGACCGAGCGGCGAGCAATGAACGAAATGAATCCCAAGTCCAAGTCTTCTCCGATACGACCTGCGCCACTTCGTTATCTCTCAACTTAATAAGTTAATTTTTTTTTTTTTTAACACTGCACGTGCCAGTGCTAGTGCTCGCCCTGGAAAAGGGATATTTATGCGTTCTGCGACGACATTGCAATGTAGTAGTTTTTTTATGCGATGAAGACGACGACCGGAGGGGGTGATGTACTTACTTTTCGTCATAATGTTGTTTATCCTTTTTTTTTGTTGCTTTTTTTGTTGCTTTTTTTTTTTTGTTGCTTCATGGTCTACGTTTACTGACTTTACGAGGCTTTTGTGATTTGGAATATAGAAATGGGAATTTTTTTTTTAATTTGGAAAGTATACCCTCCCAAAAAAAAAAAAAAACACAGTCTGCTTCTTTCTAAAATGTGTCTTCCTCCTCCCCCTCCCCCCGTGTTCAAGGTATGGAAATGGTACAGAAAGAGAAAGAAAAACAAAAGGGTGAGATTTAGAAGTGAAGCCCAACCCAGTACAGGTAGTAGTAGTGCCAACAATTTTTCTAGGAGAGGAAAGAAGAGAGAGGAAATGAAAAGAGAAAAACAGAGAACAACGTTGTTGTGGGTCGTTGTCCGACCAGGTCGGAGCCACGATGATGATGTAATCCATCCCCCCCTCCCTTGCACCACCACTTTGCACAAAAACCCAACCCAACCCAAACCAAACCAATAAACCACGCGCGATAATCAAGAATTCGAATCCAAAGTCCCTGAGCGCCTGGTTGACCTAAATTTAAAAAAAAAAAAAAAAAAAAAGTGTGTCAGGTTGAGCGATAGGGATACGCAGGTTCTAGATTGGGAAAATAGTCGTGCTTCCGTCCAACAGAGGCTAACGAACGACGCCCTCTTTCTCTTTCTGTTTAATGTGATGTCTATGTATGTATGTTATAATTATTTATTTATTTTTTGCCCCCACGTGTGCCATCCATGTTGGCATTTTTACGCCGCGCTCGCCGAATCATCCTAGATGACCCCCAGTGGTAGATGGGTGATGTGATGGTGATAATGATGGTGTGTTACTCTAACCACTCACTAATACTAAATAAACTAAGTAGTTAGTTAGTAGGAAAAAAAAACGATGCCCAGCCCTAGCGATAAAATACCCTCCTCTTCGTTCAAATTAGCGGTTTTATGTTGTTCGGTCGCAAACCCAAATCCCAGCAAAAAAAAAAAAAGAAGTCTTCTTTGTTGTTGTATTCTTTTAAATTAACACACACATTTTTGCCACCGGTCTCGTTCTTACACCGCCGCCGTCCTACATTATTTCTTGACGCCGGCGTCATATAGTTAACCGCAATCATGATCATGACCACGAGGTGGAAGGTGGAGGGAACACTTTCGAACGAACGAACGAACGCGTGTCATTCCACCCCCCCCCCCCCCTTTCTTCCCCACAGTCATCCCCGTTATGTCTTTATGTATAGGAAGAGCCATAGGGAAACCATAACTGGAACCTACAAAGTTAATCGACACCACCAAACGCAACTGGTCGGTCATCTTTATCTTGAAGTAGCAGACCTGCCTGATGGACTGCCGTGCGTGTGACTGGAAGAAGGGGGGGGGAAAGGGGGAAAGGAATGAAGTGATAAAAGAAGAAGGGTAAGGGAGGAAAAGTTAACAGACAAAGAAATCCGTAAAAAATAAAATAAAAAATAAAAAATAATAGAAAGAAAGAAAGAAAGTTCAAAGGAAGGGAAGGGGAGGAAGGGGGGCGGGGTGGAAATTTCCTCAATTTCGGCTCTCTCTCTAAATCTAACTAAACTTTACTTACCTACTTCATTAAGAACAAAGGAACAACATTTTATTTTGTTAAGGACTCCACCCCCCCCCCCCCCACGAAGTCCGATGAAGTGGTTCATGGTGGTATTGGGGGGGTGGGAAGTGAGTGGGTATGTGGTTGGTGGGAAGTATAGAAGGATGAAGAGTTGGGGTTGCTGCGTTGTTGGTCCGGTACGGATGTCCCGGCCAGCGCGGGGAAAGCAAACGCAGCAGAAGCTGTGTGTGTGTGTGTTTTTTGGGCCCACGAGCCCGCGATACGATCATCCATCAAAATATCCCCACCCACCCTACCTACCCAACCTACTCAACCCCCCCTCCCCCCTCCATCAATTCATTTTAAATATTCATATCATTCATTTCATTTCATTCCAACACACAAAATCACTTTCTTTTCAAACGCATGCGCGCGCGTGCGCGCTTTTCATTTCTTTTATTAATAAATTAAAAATTAAAAAAATCACGTCAACGCAAAACAAAAAAAAACACACAAGGGCGGACGGACGGGTAATAGACGATAGATAGATAAATTATATCTTTCGTCGGGAGGGAGGGAGAGAGGGGGGCCGACACGCGACGCGTCCTCCCCTCGCGTCCTCACCCCCCTCCCCCTTCTTCCTCGCCTGTTCTCAAATAAGCTTGATGTATATGAAAAGGGAGTACCATGCGAATATACCCTTTTTTAAAAAAAGAAAAAAAAAAAAAGTAAACTCTTTTGGTCCTCTTTTCGTTTAGGTTGTTTGGTTTGCCCTCACGACTAGGGTTAACAAGTCAGTAAGTAAGCGATTTTTTGCGATGATTACAACAAAATGATAAATAAAATAAATAAAATTGGAATCACTCCTTTTTTATTCTTTATTTTTTTTTTTTTTTCGTCGTTTGCTTCCTTTTTTTTTTGTTTTTTTTAAATTCATTTCTGTTCCACACATACATCAACCCATCCATCATCAGCAAGCAGCAATAGCGCAATAGCAAACAATAACAACTGAAATATCAAAGTAGTTTTTTAGTTTATAGTTTTTAGTTTTTAGTTTTTTAGTTCATTTCTCTCCCCCCCCCCCCCTTCTTCCTTCAAATTTCAAAAAAAAAATTCATTTCATTTCATTTAACATTCGAAGATGTGCGCGCGTGCGCGTGTGTGTGTGGAAAACCCGCCCACAAAACAAAACCAAAAAAAACTCCCCCCCCCCCCTCCCCTCCCTCCTCCTCCACACAAACACACATACAGAAGTTTAAGAAGAAAGTTTGTTTCCGTTCGTTCGTTAACTTTTTTTTTTTTTTTGCACTTTCACAAAAATTTATTTCGTCGCATAAGTCAGTCATTTTTTCCCTGGTTCATATCCGCGGATAGAGAAAAAAAAAGAGAAAAAGAATATATAACCACACGCAAGGAAAAAAAAAAACAAAAATTTCGTCGTAATAATCAACAAATAAAAAAAAAAAAACCATAAAAGATCATCCACTATCCCCTCCCCCTCCCTTTTTTTTTTTCTCGTTTCTCTTTTTCTTGTTTGTTGGTTCAAAGATATGTCTTGTAAAAACGCCGTTTACGGCGGGTATATATATACCATGTATACTATGTGCAATAATAATGCAAAGTCCAGTGAGGAGGAGGGAGGAGGGGGGTGGGGGGGGGGGGGAAGTGGGATTGAACATCTCAACGCGGGAAGTTTTGAGAATTATAAGAGCGACCCCCAAAGAACATGTGAAGAAAAGGTTACAATCCGAAATAGCTAGCCTTTGCATTCTAATTGAAACAAACAAAAAAAAAAAAAAAAAACTTTGTGAACTTACACCTGTCCCCCCTCTCCTCCTTCGTTAGGACAAACCTTCATCCTCCCATCCATTCTCAGTAACAACAAACATTCTGCCCACATCCGCCACACTCTTGCCCTGAAGAAAAAAAGAAAAAGAAGAAAAATAATGCCAGAATAAAAAAAAAACAATTGAAAAATAACGAGACAAGCGAGGGAGAGAGTGTGTATGATTTTTTTTTAATTGCTGATGGAGCTTTCCACGTCGCTTCTTAACTCCATCTTGAAGGACGCTTGTGATTCATTTGCCTTGAACGTGCTCTCTGACCCAGCTCCGTCAGTGAACTGTGTCGTCGTCGTGGACCGGAAGACGATCGGGCCATTCGACCGTGTCGACTGGCCAGCGGATGTCTTTGATGGCATAGAGAATGAGATTGACTGAACCGTGCGCCGAGTCTCCTCTGAGCTGATACCGAGGCCAACGCGCACAATAATAAGCGAGAACTGCGCCGAGGAGAAGGAGAAGAAGTAAGAAAAAAAATTGTGATACGCGAGTGGAGGTTACGTACGACGATGCCCTATGGTTTGTGTGAGAACAGAATGGTTGGTGGTGCGCGGAAATGCAAATATGAGAAATCCGGATTTAAGTGGGTTTTTAAGGTACATGACTTACAATTATGGGTGAGGTCTGTGCGCAGCGTCACTATTAGCGGAGATTAAGACAAAAAGGTGTGGGTCATGCTTACGATATCCAAAAAGATATTGAAAAGAAGGGACTTGACGTTATAGCTTGCCACACACACGCTAATACAGATAGATAGATTGCACCTATTTTTGAAAAGAAAGCCACGTGTGAGACATGGAGGGGTGGGGTTCCCTCCTCGAGAGGGCCATCATATAGACATGGAAACGCACCCGACTCAACGACAATAACTGATACGTGAATGAGATTGGAACCCATCTTGGCGTCGCGAGTCTGCCTCTGGGTCCGCCAAATGCGGAAGGCAATAAGTCCTAAAAAGGAGAGTGTATCAAAAAACCTGTGCGTCACACGCAAAGCGAAGAGTGCGTAAGGGAGAGAAAAAAAAAAAAAGTACCGGTGCAAACGGCGTTCAATGCAAGAGTGCATGAGAAGAACGCATTGGTGATTCGCTCTTGCTCCAAATTGAAAACGGGGTTCGCCCCTACGAGGGTCAAGGTATAGACAGCAGCGATCCCGGTCCCTTTGGCCAACGCAAGGTATCATTAAACGTGGATTCACGTTGAGGGGAGAGGAAAGGGTGGGTCATACCTATGTCGGCAAGATAAAGAAGGACAGGAACAGCGATGACCAGGGAGTTCGCATTCCAAACGATATAGCATCGATATAGCTGATAGCGCGCGATGAGATTAAGCATATGGAGGGAGATATAGATAGACAGACAATAAAAAGATCAGATACGACGGTCTCAGCGAGGTAAACCGAGGTTTTCATGATGCTCAGCGTCGCCTTGACATTGATAAAGTAGATATCGGGGCCTTGACTGGTTTGGTTGTTCTCGTGGTAGGAGATATATAGACGAACGGCATCGGCAATTTGATGCTAGTAGGAGATAAAGGAAAGGTTAAGTGAGGGGGTAAGGGGATGGAAGTGGAGGACAGACAAACCCAAGTGATAAGAACGAAAAGAACGGAAGAAACTATGATTAGGCGGTAGTTTCCACCCGCCCTTCGCCGTCGTTTGCTGAAGAGGACCTTGACACAACCCGCGAATAAAACAACGTAGATGCCTATGGGGATAAACCAGGGAAGGAAAATGAGCGGTGTTGCGTGTGTGATGAGGATGAGGGTGAGGATGAGGATGAGAGAGACGTACCGTAGAGGATCGACTCCAAACATAAGGCGATGATTTCAGAACTTGCAAAGGAAAGCGCCATGATGGGTGACAAAGAGGGGAAAAGGAAGAAGAGGAGGAGGAGGATGAAGAGGATGAGGAGGAGGGCGGGGCGGGGAAGGAACGGGGATGGATACCGACCAAAGAGAGGTTACATGCTGCCTCATATGTACCCTTGCCATCACTAGCGCTGGTCACTTCCGAACGGCGAGAAGTCTTTGAGAAGCGCCTTCGAGATTGTGCAAAATGACCTTTTCCTTTCATCTACAACCCAACACGACATTTGGGTGGGGGTGGGTTCGTGTGTCATTGTCACTCGCTACCCGCTACGGGACTATCTCTCCGCACCCGGGAATACGGTCTCCGGTAACTTACATTACATTTACATGCCCATGAAAGGGAATTAAATAAAAAGGAAATAAAAATAAAAAACTAAAAAAACTAAAAAACTAAAAATATAAACCAAACCAAACCAAACAGTCGGTCACGGTAGAAAGTCGGGCGTAGAGAGAGGGACCGATCAGGAAATGTTCTAGGAAGAAAAGGAAAGAATGACTTACGAAAATCGACAAACGAGGAAAGTGTGCAACTCCCAATAAACTGAATAGGTGTGTACGTGTGTACGTCATTGGTAACTCATCTCATGATCATGAATGAATGAATGAATCCGACGACTAACCGACGGCGCCGCGGTTCCTGAGAGCTCGCACGATTTCTGTCAATCTCTCTTTCTCACTTTCTCTAACTTTCTCTCTCTCCTCCTCCCTCCCCCCTTCTGGTCAATTGAAGCTTTTTCGAAAGAGTAGCACGAAATACAGAATCAATCTTTTTAGTTTTTTAATTAATTATCTTTTTCCCACATTTTGACCCTGGCCAAGCCGTCAACGTGCGGTGTTAAGACGTCCCGTCCCTACTTCTGGGGCTGGGTGGGGTGCATGGTTGCACAGCTGCTCCTCAAATCCCCATCCCATCCCAGAGGAGAAATCAGTATCAATCGTCGCGAGAATCCCGCTGATAGTCCTACAAACGTCCCACCGTTCGTCTTTACGGCGGTGAGGGGAGGGTACCTACCCATTATCGCCATGTCGGATGGTTGACCGCAAAAGGATTAGTTGCTGATGATAAGATGGGGAAAAGATGGGGGAGGAGAGTGGGTTGGGTGATTTCTATTCCTATTCCTAACACACACACCTTTCCCCCTCCCCCCCTCCTCCCTTCACCCCCTCCAAACCCCTATTCTCCTCACTAGTACAGTACAGTAAGAGTACTGAAGAGCTACTACGCCACCATAATGTCCATAATTGGTAATCCCTTTAATCCTTGTTTATTTTATCTTTATTTATTTTATCTTGCCCTGACTAGGTTTAGCTTATACTCGGGAAGAGGATTTCCTGTCACGCGCAGTCAACTTGGCATGCATGGAATACGATCAAGCTTATCAACACCACTACACCACACCACACCCAAAAGTTATCTCTTTTCTTTTGTTTTCCATAGTCTATCGCTATCTCTACTCCTACCCGCTCGCCCCGCCGTGCCCCGCCGCGCCCATATATGCCCGCTCAAAGATCGGGACAGCTAGGGAAATGAACTTCCAGGAACGGATTGACAAGTTCTCCCATCCCATTCCATGAAAGGACTAAGCAAACGTTAACCGTCCCCCTCCCTTTTACATCGTCTGTTTTTCACCCGCCCACCCGTCGGAATTCACGCTTGATCACATTACCATTACCCCTCCTTCCTCCTCCTCCCCATCTCCACCTCCATCTCCATCTCCATCGCCATCTCCATCTCCATACGTTCCATCACTCGTCGCTCAATAGAAAATGTTTGGGTGCCTAACGGTACCGATATCAAGGGGGGGGGGGAGGGAAATGAGGAATATTCAGGACCCAGGCTGTACATAACTCATATATATATATTAATCTGCGATTTATCTACACAAAGACTAACATACGGTTCATCTATGGCCCATATATGTGAAGCTGAGCGTTTGGTTATCGCGTGGAAATTTGATGGGGATGGTGGATGGGGATGGGAGGCTGTGACGATGGTCGGAACTTACCGTTCGGCCGTTCGGTCGTCCTCAAAGTTTTTTGACAAGCCAACAAAGTTGGGCGTCCGTACGTAGGCTAGAGACAGAGAAGCAGCCAAGGAAAAAAGAAATCGCCATCAGTCCTACTGGTACCTAATCATCCTTTACACACAAATTTCCCCTCCCCTCCCCTCCCCTCCCCTCCCCCCCCCTGCAATCCCGTGTGTCCGTTCCGTGCCAAAGTTGACGTGATGCGCCCCGTTGGTTGGAGGGGACGTGGTGACGTTGTGAGGGGAGGAGAGAAGCGAAACAAAACGACATACACGGCGTAATGCGGGGTAAACGGAGAACTATATTATATTATCCTTCCCGTCTGTCTGTCTCCTATGTCTCCTTTTTTTTTTTTGAGGGTTGGGGATGATAGAAGGTTAGAAAGAAGGTCCAGAAGAATAAGTTAGATGGATTGATTGAAAAAATCTCGGGATTTAGAAAGAAAAAAGTGCCGTGGCAATGTAAAATAATGTAAATCCTCGTTTGCGAGCGAGAGAGAGAGAGGGAAAGTGTTTGTTTGTTTGTTTTTTTTTGTGTTGGGACTAGACTAACGTTTTTAGTTTTCTGTGTTTAAACTAGTGTGTCTGTGTCTTCCTCTTCGCAGATTGAGAAGCTCGTTTGGATGGGTAACCCCATACTCAATAATCCCCCCCCCCCCCCCCCTCCCTCCTTTCCTTTTTTTTTTAAATAAAAAATAAAAATAAAAAAGTCTTCCTATGCATTGTGAGAGACGCTACGAAACGTCAGAACTTGTTGTATATGTAAAACCCCCACAAGCCCTACCCAATCCCAAACGAAAAAAAAACAAAACAAAACACTAAAACCACAAGACGGTATTCGATTTTGGGGTTGGATCCAAAGAGTAAAGAAAAGAAAAGGTTTATGGATCGTCGTCCCTTTTCTTCCGCTCTTCCCGGGGAGGGAGAGGGAGGAGGGGAGTGGGGAAACCCTTCTTCTCTTCTTCCCTTTTGGCACGTACCACCAGTATAACATAGCATTCCCCTTCCCCTCTCTCTCTTCCTACTTGTGAGTGTGGGATATATATACACCACCACCAACAACAACACCCGGAGAAAAAAAAGACCGGAGAGAGAAAAAAACATTCTCTTCGAAGCTCCTCACACCTACTACCCCCCCCCTCATTTCTGAGGCTAGAAGCACACTGTACATACATACATACATACATATTATGCACTCTCCATCAATCATTTAAAGTAGTATTTTATTATTATTATTATTATTATTAAACAAACAATTAAAAAAAAACGATCGATAACAGAATTAAGCTCGGGCTCGGGCTAGACTTGGCAAGGTGAGGGGACGGAGACGGGGAGGTGAGATGACGATTGTAGACGCGACGCAGTGCGGCGTGGTGTGTGTGGCGTGGAGAGAGTGGAGAGTGGGAGAGAGTGGAGAGAAAACTAACTATTGGGAAAAAGAAGGGGGAAAAGTATTACAGTGTCCGCGCGCGCTCCGAACTCACAGGAGCGAAACCCCCCCCCCCTCTCAAGAAATGAAAAAAAGTCAAAAGGGCGGTGGCGTCGGCGTCGGCGTCGAAGAAGAAAAAAAAAAAGATAGATAGATAGATAGATAGAAGTGTGTGTGAGAGAGTAAGAGTGAGAAAAGAATGAGAGAAAGGGTTTTTTTTTTTGGGGGGTGGGGTGGGGTGTGTGGTGGAGGAAGAGGATTGTTAGTTACAATATACGTTACCTTACGTATGTTTACCAAAGTGACAGGGGCGACGATCTCATCCTCATCCTCATCCTCATCATCAATCCCATCAGCCAGTTAGTAGTGGTAGCCAAGTGATCCGTCTCTATTGTCTCCGCCCTCTCTCTCCCTTACTACCAGAGTCTATGGGGCAACAATAATATATATATTTTTTACGATATATAGAGATAGCAAAAGTCAAATTGTAATGTAATATATAATGCAGCAGCAGCAGTAGGCACGCTATTTGTAAAGTAAATTCAAAAAAAAAGAGTTGTTCTATTTTACTCTCACACAAGACCCCCCTCCGATCGGGTTGGGGACAACGACAAGGAACAAGAACAAAACCAAAAAAGAAACCAAAAAAAGTCGTAATGGGTGTGTGTGTGTATGTATGTGTGTGTGACAAAAAAAAAAACATCCTTTTTTTTTTTACAGCATGGACGTCCCTGCTTTGATGAGTTCGATAGATTCCGGAGAACGCGAGATGAGCCGACAGGGAAAAGGTTTCGGGTGACTGCGGGAGTGAGGGGGGAAGGGGGGAATGGTCAGTTCAGTTTGTCTGTTCGAGAGGCATGTGACCATCATTTGCTTACCTAACAAATCCTGTTTTTCGACACCCACCCAAAAAAAAAAAAACCAAGCAAGAGGGGGGAGGACATGTTCGTTTAGCGAAAAAAAAAACAATAACGAACGGGGCGCGCGTGCGCATGCGACGGGACTTACCTCCGGTAAAAGCGGGTTCGATCTCCACGTCCTTTCCATCTTTATCCTGAGCGCGAAGGTCAAAGACGGACAATATAGACGCGACGGTAATGAAAATGGCCGCGGTTGAATAATGAACACCAAGGCACGCGCGCCGCCCGAACCCGAACACGGGAGACTCAAGCGCCGGCGAAGGGCCCAGGTACCGTTCAGGGTTGAACCTCTCAGGATGTTCATACTGTTTCTCGTTCATGTTCATCGCCCAGATGTTCGGAAGTATGATGGCACCCTTCGGGATGTGGTAACCTGTAAATGTGTACCGCAAACGCATCAGATTGACTGTATCATTTCATTTAACGCCATGCCATGAATGTTGTCTTTTCTTTTTTCTTTTTTTTTTTTTTGGGGGGCTATTACCGACCTTGAACGACATCATCTTCGATGAGTCGGTGAGCAATTCCGAGTGGCGTCGGCGGGTGGAATCGAAGGGATTCTTTGATGGTCGCTTCGAGATATGGTAACGAGGCACGATCTTCGAAAGTGGGTAGCCGCTTGCGACCCACGACAGCATCAAGCTCAGCTTGCACCTTTTTTTGCACATCTGGGAAGAGCACCATGGTAAGCAAGAACGTGGCAATACCAGATGTCGTCTTCGAGGAACAAATCAAATACGGTAAATCAGGCGGCGCTTTATACGAGAGCATTATGAATATTCATACCGACTCGGTTCCAGCTTTTTGGTATGAATGAAAATTGAGCTCGCATTGCACATAGAGGTGTGTGTGTGGTAGTACGTACCGCCATAAAGGGATCCAGCAGCCCACTTGATCGTGTATTCATACTCTTCACGCGTCATCTCCTTAGGCCCCTCACTCGAAAGAAGGTTCCCAACAAGCGACACCATGGAATCTTCGCTAGCCATAGCCTTTTTGGCGGCATCGAATGCGCCATCAACCATATGTTCGCCACGGGCCTTTGCGATGCGCGCAAGACGCTTGAAGCCGGCACCAGGGAACCATTCAGGTATGAAGCGGACTTGCACGTCACGTGAGTACCGCACCCCCAAAGGGAAAAGGGAAAACGAGGTGACATATTAAACACGTACGAGCAGGGAAGACGTCAACGAAGAAGCTACCGGGAACGACGGCATTTTGGATAACCTCATGGGTCTCACGGGACAACTTCACATACTTCCGGCGGTGACCACGCAAATTTTAGAAATGAAAATAAAAAGAAGACCAAAGGATAGTGTGTCAACGTACCTCGGAGCTCGGCGAAGTGATCCTGATGCCATAGGTATTCTCGATGATGTTCTTTCCAAGCGCGCTGTAGGCAACCACGTGGGGGGGGGTCAGAACACGTACCCACTGAATTCAATAACCGGTGTGAGAAACGCGTTACGCACTAGCGGATAGCACCGATATAATTTTCTGGATGCACAAGAAGTTCCTGTAAAAGCAGACGTGCGTCCCCAAGTTGACTAGGGAGGAACGCGAGTGAAGATGAGCGATTGAGGCTCTGCTGTGTGATGCGCCGCATGGACTTCCAATGGTCGCCATACGGTGCAAGCACGATGCTCGGCGTAAAGTTCATGCTAAAGGATACTATGAGGCGACCTAAGCCAAGACATTAAATTCAAATAACTTTACAGCTTTCCGACCATAGTGAGGATTGGGCGATCCGAATAGGACGCCTGAGTCATAAGACTGGTTGCGGTGTCATAGCTGCTGATGATAACGATGTGCAATCCGAAGATCTTGAGGTGAATTATATCACCTGCGCAGGTAGATCAGCATTGTCTGTCAGGGGGAGAGAAGACGACGAGCGTTAGAGGATAGATGATGGCGGTGATGGCGGTGATGAGAACAACAACAATAACACCATCATCGTCATTATCATCATCTGTCTTCCAATGTGCGCAGCGCGTGTATATTGCTCCAATGATAGAACAACAGCCGCATTATATGCGCGGTGGACCATGAACTTGAAAAAAAAAAACCACGTACCGAACACTTTACTCCATGCTGCAAAGGGAATCCAAGCGGATTCGAAAGGCCAATCGAAGAGGTTGTCGATGAGCGGCCAACCACGAGGACCAGGTGGAAGGGGCAATGATGAAGCTCGACGACGGCGGCGGATCAGGAACGCCACGGTGAGGATCGCGACCGAAATGTAGAGAGCTTCAGGGGCGAACATGGCAGCAAAATGAGGAGCAATAAAGTGCAATTTCCCGGCTTGCTGAAGGGTGCAGGCGCAGTGGATGGTGTGTATGGGGTGTATGTATGTGTATAGGGATGTAGGGGAGAGGAAAAGAGGGGAGAGAGAAGGAAAGGGAGAACGGGGGAGGAGAGGAGGAGAGGGGATGGACGAAAAAGAGGCCTCTAGATAAAAGTAGACGGGGAAAGGCAGGGTCGAAGTGTGAAGAACATAACAATTGAGTAGCGGATGTATTCAGCCAAACGGTCTTGTGTAGGACCAAGCCAATGTGGGATTGACTCGGCGGTTTCGCCTTGTGTTATCCGACACACACGAATGTTTCACCCAGTAAATTGGATTTGATTCGTACTTACATAGCCAGCCAACCAGTTGAAACTGAGAGCCAAGAGTGAGCGTAGCCCATAGCCGGAGCATAAATAAAGAAGCAGCGAGTACAGCAAACACAGGCACGAAGACACGGAGGAGTACTAAAAGCACTAAAAGCACTTAGGCACAACTACTACCAACCAACCAACCGCAAACCACAATCACATCACAAAACATAAACACAACGCATACACCCGCATACACCCACATCAAATAATCAAATAAATCAAATTTGTCTCATCTCACAAGCAAAGCAAAGCCAACAAGTCAGTCAATCATTTCCCACGCTATCTCCTTCCGTATTGCCGTTCCTCGTCCGCTCTCTTCTTCTCTTGCTTGAAAATATAAAATATAAAATATAAAATAAACAAACAGAACATCTGAGACAAGACTTATAAGATTAAGAGAGAAAGATAATTCCACCGCGAAGGGTAATGCAGCATGCAGCATGCAGCCAAAAAAATAAAAATAAAAATGAATAGAACGGTGCGGCACCACTTTGACAGACAGATTTAATTATCTCATTCTCACACACCCGTCCCGTCCCTCGAGGTGTTGTGATGGGGGAGATGGGGAGGTCTAGCCCTTGTCCTGTTTCAGATCTCTGTGCCACTGTGCCACACACACACGATAGTTATCCCGTATGTATGTTGTGTGTGTGTGCAACACAACAGAATATGATAGATAGACTCACCACTCACCCTTTCCCTCACCCTCACCATTATCTATTTATTATATTGTGTATATTCGTGCTCCCGTGTTGTCCGGTGGTGAGCTTGTCAACAATGTGAACTAAAAACTAAAATGTTGTAATTGTACGCATGGATTCCTCGCCTCACCTACTTCTGAGTCTGAACGTTCAAAGAAAATGAAAAACGCGTTCATCATGTTGCACTACATTACACTTACATGACATGTTGTCATCATCATCTCTCTCCCAACGAGACAGCCCTGAACCTGGACTACCTGAAATCTAAAGCCAAGCCAAGCTACTAAGAGGCCTCCGAGGGGTTGGTTTTTTTTCCTTTTCTTTTCTTTTCTTTTGGTTTGGGTTTTTTGGTTTTTTTTTTTTTAATTTTAATTTTATCTTTTTTTTTTCTTTCTTTCTTTTGCTTTTACTCTCTTAAGATCAATCCCTCTCGCGAGTGTAACGATGACATTTCCACCCATCTTCAATCTTTCCAACGAACTTCTCCTCGAGATCATCTCAAATCTCTGCGCAGAAGATATCTCCACATGTAGACGCACATGCCGCAAACTGAACGCGCTCATCGTCGACTCACAATTCATTCAATACATCCTTCGTACCGCTCAATCCGGCGTCTCAGATCCGCTCGAACCTGGCCTTTCCCTACCCGAACGTCTCGACGCGCTTCAACGATGGGAGACCGCCTGGGCAGAGATGGACCTTCGTGAACCGACCACACGCATCGATGCGCCCATAACTTCACCTAACGGGCGCCCCGTGGAATTTTCCTTCGGTCGATACTTTGTCATTATCCGCGAGGGATACGGATGGCCAGCCGGTTACTCGTTTCTAGACATGCGTGCTGGGTCCTGTTTACACGCCGAAGCTGCCCGTTGGACTACCATTGATATCGATACCCCCAACGTCCTCGTGTTTGCCTTTGCTTCGGAGCTCGATCTCGTCGTCGCCATCTCGTGCGTAAACCGGTTACGCTTCTCCTCCCTCTCCCTCTCCCTCCTTCCTTCCTCCTCCTTCCTTCCTCCTCCTTCCTTCCTCCTCCCACCTTCCTCCTTTCTTCCTCTTCCCTCCCACCCTTCTTCCGCCTACTCTGTACAGGACTCGCTCAATTCGTTTTTTCGTTCGTGTCGCCTAGGGCACCCGCAACCCTCGATCGTCAATGGACGACTTTAAAGATCTGTCCCATGGGTTTCAGCACCGGCAAGCCACACCCGTTGGCATCTCGACCGACATTAGAAGTCACCGTCGCTGGCGCATCGGCGTATAACCTATCAGATACAGAAGTCATCGGTGACTACATCCTATACTGGGTTGGAGGTCCGATATTCTCTCACGCTCATGAGGGTACGCTATGCAACATCTACTTGATCGCATGGAAAGAAGGTTGGGTGTCCGAGGTGAGTTCTTTACCCTGCTGCTTCATATCCGCGGCGTATCTCTCCCCTTCGGTTACCAATCCCATCTCTCTTTTCCTTTATTTTTTTATTTGTTTGCTATTGTAGCTCCGTCGCAGCGACGCGGGCGTATATGGCTCTGTCTTATCAGTCTTATCGGAAGATATTATCCTGCTGGTTCGGTTGGGTGACCCGGCCCTCGAGCTGTGTCGCCTGACCAACATAGGCGGACCTAACCCAACTCTCGAAACAGTATGCGTACTTTCGCTCCCCGCTCTTTCCCAGGGCGCGTGCATGCGTTGGGCAACGTGCTTCGGAGAACATCCCGGTCACGCGCTCTTCTCGAAAAAACGTCCACCCGCGGGGACGGCGATAATTTCTACGTCGCCGCTAGCGCCGCCTCCATCGCAACAACAACCCCCTTTGGCTTCTTCGAATCGACAACAGGGGAAGGGGATACGTCGTCATTTAAGGTCTATACCCCCAGAAGGTATTATCAGCGTGGTGATGCACATCCATGCTAGATCGGGTTATTTTCGTACCATCGACCTCTCCGTGCGGTGTCGTACGCTACTCCTGTTCGCCCCTGCTGCTGCTGCTGCTGCTCCTGATCAGGAGGGAGAAGGAAGAGGGTGGTCGGTAGAGGGAACTCGTGTGGTATCATGGGAAGAGTGGGGACCCTCGAGCACTCGTATATTGGAACACGACTCTCTCACCTGGGGTTCTCTAGTAGGCGAGCGAAGAGCGACGGTCGGACGATCGCATCCGATGGCGCGGATCACCATGAGGGATTATAATCCGTTCAGGGTCGGATTGGCGTTCGCACGGACAGGTTCGGTGGAAGGGGGTGGGAGTGGGGGTGAGGGTGAGGGTAGAGAAGTGGAGATGGAATGTGGGAGTGTTTTAAAGGTCGTCACGAAGCCGTCGGTGTACCCTGCTGGGGAATGGTTCTGCGACGATGTGGAGACGAGGATGCCGTACGTCGAGACTATTACGCCTTACCCTGGATGCGAAGGTATATTCATGGACGAGGATAATCTATTGGCTGAGGTGCGCACAGAAGTGAGTAGTGTTTTTTTTTTTATCTCTCTCTCCTTTTCCCCTTTTTCCTCTTCCCGTACATCAGAGGAAACAAAACCAAAAAAAAAAAAAGAAAAAGATTGGAAAATTGATCATTCTCTCTCTTTTTTTTTAGAGCGGCGAGAGGAAGTTCTTCTTGCATTGTCTGTGAACTTATGAACACTTTTTTGGAAGGGGGGGGGGGGTTTGTTTTTTTAGATATGGTTGTTTGCGACATATTTAGTTAGTTATCATTTGTTTGTTTTTTGTTTGTTTTTTGGGGGGGGGAAATTTCATGTGATCACGTCGTCGTCACGAGTCTCTATAACCCAACCAACTTTCTTACTTTGAGGGGAGGGGGATTTCCACTTGTTGTGTGTCCTTAAAAAAAGAATAGACAACAACGCAATCTACGTGTTGATGCGGGGAGGGAGGGGGAGGGGGATGTTTAACCCCCCTCCCCCCCCAGCGCGCGGGTGTGACCGACGTCTTGCACCCGTTTGAAAAAAAATAATTTAAAGTCTCAACCATAAAATACCAAAAAAAAAGAATTGAGACGCCTCATTCAACGTTATTTATTACGTTTCTATATGGCCGACTGGTCCTGGTCGACATCCTTTGTCATCGTCATCTTTTTTTTTTTTGTTTCTTGGAAACGACTCTAGCTCATGAGAAGGGGGAAGGGGGAAGGGGGGGAAAGAAATGGTGTGGCTTTGGTGCTGATAGGATGATGGTCAGTCAGGGGTCAGGGTCAGGGGGGAGGAGGAGGGGTTATGGTGACGAATGACAATGGCGACAACGACGACGACGACGGCGACGAACGATAGATTTGGATTGACGTTCCGGTGCCGAACGGTGATAGTCTTTTTTTTTTTCCACAATCAACCAACCCCTGTGTCTTTGCAAAAAAAAAAACCGGTTTTTTTTCCGCCTATCTGCGTTGTCGTCGTGCATTGTCTTCTTGTTCCCCCCCCCCCTTCCCCCCTCCTCTCCGGGGTTTGAGTTTCCAAAAAAAAAACTGCTTGGACGTTGTGATTTTTTTTGGTGTTGTTCCTTGCTTGCTTAAAGACAGTGAATAATACCTATGTTCGTGAGGATGCTTAGGTAGGTTTTTTTAAAAGAAAGAAAAGAAAGAAAGAAAAGATGATTTCCCGTTACGCTTCCGCGACGGGTGTATCTACCATCACGTGGACTGGAGATCGGCGGACCGTTCATGGGAAGAAGACAAAGTCCGATTTTTTTAGTTTATTTTAATTCTCGATCGCATGGAAGGTAGGGGTTAATCACTTCACTCATACAACACACACTTAACTCACTTTGGGTGTGGGTGTGGAAAAATAAATTATTTATATAAAACGGCTATATAATTCATAATAATAATAATATATAAACGCTCTTTGGATTGACTGATTGATTGATTGATTGATTGATTGATTTGTTTTGATTCATGAAAGAAGGAAAAAAAGAATGACATGACGATTAAATGGTTTCGCCTTTTTCCCCCTCCCTCTCTCCTCTTCCTTTACCCAAGAAAGTATGGGTCTTCTTCTACTCTGTTTCCATCTAAACTTATCCCCCAAAGTCAAGTATTACTCCGTTCGTGCGCACACGAAGACGGTCCAGCCTAGCTAAACCCAGTGGGGTTTATGAATCGTAGCGAGTTTCTCACTCACTGTCTCCCTCTCCGATTTGCTGGGGGTTTTTTTTACGAAATACAAGATGATGATGATGATGATGATGAAATCGGGTTTTAAGAAGATTCAGAAGAGAGACAGACCCAAACCACGAAGGGAATGGGACGGGGGGGTGGACGAACTATGTGTGCCCACCAGCTTCTGCTTCCCCTCCTCTGTCGGGATGACCCCCACGTGGTAAGACGCGGAGGCCGTCTGTGTCGGAGGGAGGTGGAGCATCCGAGACAGCCCGCGGCCCCAACATCCCCTCCGTCCGCCCCCCCCTATCGTTAGAGTTAACGCCGTTTGCCCTTGCGCCGCAAGTTATAGTTATGGATGGTGGCGGTAGTGACAGCCGGTGGATAAACTAGTCAACGGTGGCATTGATGGATGACGATCCTGGTAGGTTGTGGCTGTGGGAAGGGGGGTTGTTGTTGTTGTTGTGGTGGTGGTGGTGGTGGTGGGAAGGAGTATTTTTGGTATGATGTGTCCGCGGGCGGCGAGTATGTCGGATCACACACGTGTCGTCGGTTGAGGCGGAGGGCAACCAAAGGGTCCTTTCGAATAATACGTATTCATGACTACAAATACCTGTACCCACCCGCCAAAGAGTGGTTGTACTGACCAAGCGTCGTCGGGGGTATATCATCATTATCATCATCATCATTATCATCGTCATCAGTAGTTAGCGGCAACAATGGCAGCAGTGACAAATCTAGCTAGCGACAAGAGACGAATGTTGGAAGGAGAAGATGATGACAACATATTCAGCCAGTGGACGGACCCGCAGAATCACCGAAGATAGGACCATTAAGGCTGGGCAGGATGATGTGTCGACATGGCTCTCACACTGCCATGCCAGGATGCAGAGTAATCTATATGGAGCAGCAGGATGAACTGCTGCTTCTTCCCCAAGTGGATGATAGATGATGATGACGGCGGTGATGATGTGAGCACGTCTGTTTTTTTATTTTATTTTATTCTTGTTCTGTTTGAGTCCAAGCTCTATCACGGGTACCACATGTCTTGCTTGATAATGAGATACGGGGTTGGGATACGGATACGGATACAGATACAGATACGGAATACGGATAATGATTATGATAATTGATATTGATATTGATAATTGATATGTATGATATGATTATGAGCATGACAGGTTATGACATGTAACCAGTTTTATATTGACACAAACTAATTTCCGAATAATGTCGTGTCGGGTCGGCGGTTTAACGAAATAACCAAATACTGGGAAATAGGCGACTTGAGTTGAAATTATTTTATATTCCAAAGTCCAAAAGAAGTAAGCGAGGATGCCAAAAGGTCGTCACCTCTTTTCCATTTCCGTCTTCCCTTTGAACTCTTCCACCACCACACTACACCACACTCAACTTCAACTCTCTTTCCACGTGCTTAATTCATATTCAATTTTGTTTTTTTTTAATTCCGCTTTGCTTCCGTTCAAGTTCAAGAAGATGTCTGATGAGATGAGGGAGAGGGAGGTTAGAGAGACAGAGACAGAGACAGAGAGACAGAGAGTAAGATCTACCTCTCACGTTTTATTTTTTAAGCTTTCCACAGGAATTCTATCAGACCAATTTTTTTTTGTGCCGTTCAAGGTACAATATACGGTAAGACCGGCGATGGTTGCGTGACACCCAACTGTACGGGGCGGACGTAAAGGGCTTCTAAAAGATCGGGCAAAGGGGGGAGGGGAAGGGGGAGGGGGAGTGGGGAGTGAGTGGGGTCACACTCTTTCTTGGTTGATTGTCTGCTAACTCATCATCTTTCCTCGGCTGCCCTCTCATCCCCTTTCTGATAATAAACTATCTATTTCTATTTCTATTTCTATTTCTATTTCTCTTTCTATTTCTCTTTTTTTCTTTCCTCCCTCCTTCCTCCTTCCTCCTTTACACACCCTCATTTCTCTTCCTTCCTTCCTTCCTTCCTTCTTTCTCCTTTCCGGAAGTTAGCGTCATTCAATTACTCTGTACAACCACGCCCCTCCTTCGTTTTACGAGTAAGTCAGTCCCTCTCTCACTTCCCTTCACTTACTCATATGAAGGGGCAACAAGTCTCCACGTTTGCGCCCACTTTGTGAATCCGGAAATCCCTTTCCCCCTTCCTCTCTCTCTCTCCCTCTCCCTCTCTCTCTCTCGCGGATACTCGGACCGTTTGAGTTCATTCTCCCCTATCCCATCCCATCCCCCCCGTCCCGTCCCTCGCCCCCTCCCTTCTACGCGTTGCGTTCATAACTTGTTCCTCGTCAAACGCATACACCCACACCATGACACCCCGTCGCGAACTCACGGCATTTGAGAAAATAATTCCAGACTATCGCAAGCGTATCCTCCTCTCCCTGGGCAAGGCACTCATCGCCCCACCCCTCTTGACCTTCCTCCTCTTGCGTTCCACTTGGCCATCATCGTTCTCATTTTGGCTATCCTTACCTCTTGCTCTATTAAGCATTCCCATCACCATCGCTTTGCGCTCGCGTTATACTTTATGGGTTCAGGATCGTGAAGCTGCCCAATTGGGCGCTCAACCCATTACTAAAGTTACCGGTCGCTGGCCAGGCAACCTCGACATCGTCTTGCGCTTACTCAAGTCGTTCGAGAGTGGATACGTTTTACAAGGCTTCGCAGACCTCTTCGAGGAATATGGCTGCACGACCCTTAACACGAGGTTCTTCTGGGATGATCAGGTGAGCCATCTCCGTATGGTCCTTCTCCCGCGGACGGGGGGGGGGAAGCGGGTCAAGTCAGGTTACTGACAACCTCGAATTAGATTATTTCCATGGACGAGAAAGTCTTCAGGTTCGTTGCCCATACCGGCTTCACCCACTTCGAGAAGGGTATTCTATGGCACGAACGCATGTATGTCCTCCCTTTTAATTTGTCAATATCTCTCGGCGTTTTTCATTCTTATCAAGCGCCCGTCACCCTTTAACAGCGACAAACTTCTCGGAACGGGTCTCTTCAACGCGTGCGTTATATCACGCTTCTTTTTGATTACCTTTATACTCACCAATCTCTAGCGAAGGAGAGCAGTGGAGAATCGTGCGAACTTTCGCTTCTTTCCGCTCTTTATCCGGACTCATCCCTCCTCTCTCTCTTCACTTTCGTTGACAGGGCCGTCAAATCGCCCGTCCCTTCTTCACAAAGGAACGTATATCCGACTTTCACATTTTTGAGCACTCTTCGGCCAAAACCCTCAATCTTATCGCTAATCGTGCTGCCACCTACGCGCCTATCGACATTCAGGATTTGCTCCAGCGCTTTACCCTCGATGCCGCCGCCCTCTTCTTATGGGGTACTGCCCTGAACACTCTTGACCAGCCACTCACTGAACCCGGGCGTGTTGTCCTTGGTCCCAAAGGTTCGGCACCTGCTGATGGTGGCGGAGAGTGGGACGTGTTTACCAACGCGTTCGAGACCGTCGCCGTGCTCATCACTCGCCGTGGCGTGCAAGGTAACACCTGGCCACTCCTCGAGCTGTTTAAGGACAAGACAGAGGAGCCCATTCAGGTGATTATGGACTGGCTTGAGCCGCTTGTCAGGGAGGCCATCTCGCGAAAGGCTAAGCGCAGAGTGGCAAACGGGGAAGCTAAGGTCAGCGCGCGCGATGAAGATACCGTCTTTTTGGATTACCTTGCGGATCGGACTGATGGTACGTAGTTTCTCTCCTTTTTTTTTTTCATAGCACGCGTTGAGATACGAGTCATAGATGTCGAACACATACGTTATGAACTTATTACCTTCCTTATTGCATCGCGAGACACTGTTAGTGGTTCACTCATTACTTGTGTGAGAGAGAGAACTGACACTTGTATCGCAGACGTCCTCCCTCCTGACTTTTGTGATATACCTCCTTGGACTCCATCCCGATGTGTGTAGTCGTCTGAGAGAGGAAGTCCTTGAAACTTTTGGCAAGACGGGCACGCCTAGCTATGCTCACCTCAAGAAGATGGAGTACAGTGAGTTTTTTTTAAATTACTAAATGCGTGTCCTTTGGTTGCTAGCAGACTGACTTGTCTGTGTACAGTGCGCGCGGTGCTCAAGGAGACCCTTCGCCTCTTCCCCGCTGCCCCACTAGTCGCACGCACATCACGTGATGATCCGCTAGTTATCCCGAGCACGAGCAAGCTCTACCTTCCACCAAAGACACAAATCATGATGTCATCCCTCCTCGCCCACAAACGGTCAGACTTGTGGGGACCCGATGCTGAACTTTTCCGGCCTGAGCGGTGGTTCGATTCTGTACTTCTTGACAAGATAGCGACGACGCCGTTCATGTACTCGCCATTTTATGGTGGTCCGCGTGTCGTGCGTATTTCCATCTCTTTCCCCCTTCCTCCCTTTTCTCTCCTGACGATCTGGGGGATTTTTGTGTGGTTTTGTAGTGTTTGGGACAAGACTTTGCGTTGAACGAAGCGGGATACTTCCTTGTACGCCTACTGCAACGTTTCCAAGCTTTCCGTTTCGCCCCAGACTTTATGCCCGCTGGCGCGCTACCTCCCGCGCACTGGGCTGGAATGCCCGGTCGTCAGGGTTTAGAAAAGATTCACCCCTCGATTAACTTTACACTCCATAGCAAGGTACGTAATGACTTTTTTTTTCTTTTTTTTGCTTGGAAGCGATGGCTGATGACAATGTTGGTGTGTTGTGTTGTATATAGGGCGGCGTGTGGATGTTTGCAGAACCTGCGTTACCGTGAGAGTACTACTCTATGTCTACTGACCCACGTCGCATCTGTCTGTATTAGAGAGACACCTTTCCTTTTCACCTTGTTTTGTATATTCCATTCATTCATTCATTCCCCTTTACATTCCTTTTTTTTTTACCCTTCTCATGTTCTAGTCATTCGTTTTTGATCTACATGGAAATAATGTACGAGGAGGGGGAGAGGGGGGGAGGGGGAAAGAGCTTTTTTGGAAACCTCTTATTTTATCCGTATTTCCCCATCACCTTTACAACTCTCAACTACCTTTCCTTTTTTTTTCTTTTTTGGTTTACTCTTTTTTTTGAATTTTTTTTGTTTTGATACCAGAGCAATATACCAGTGGTTTTAGAACTAAAAAAAAAAAAGAAAATAACCATTTCTTTTTATTCCTTTTCCTATCATTTATGGCTTCAACAAGCTAAAGCTGCACCCGTGTGGTGGTGTGTGCGGGGTAGTGGTAGTAGTAATTTTTTTCACACTTTACACACACACAACCAAATTTATTTACATTTTTTTGTTGTTATTAGTTCCTTCGTTTTTCCTTGTTGCACACAAGTTTTTTTTTTTAAAAAAAAAAAAAGAAAAGAAAAGGAACAGTGGGTAGGGTAGGTTGGGGAGGAAAGATTTTCTTTTTCGGATTGGATTTGGATAAAAATGATTTTTAAAAAAAAAAAAATTAAGATTGATTTTTCTCTCAATTGCTCTCGCCGCGCCGCCAATAATATACATGTACCCCCAAATGCCAGGTGGTGTGGTTGGTTACCCCAATTTTTGTTGTCCTCCCCCTCCTCCCTTCTCACGCGCTGTTGCCACCATCTTCCCCATCTCCCCCAACTCGCGCGCCCCTCTCAGGTGTTATTAGTGGCGGTGGGTATGTCAAAAAATAAAAATAAATAAATAACGGGTTATGGCGACGGCGTTTGGGCCTTCTTTTTTTTTTTTTCTTTCTTTCTTTCTTTCTTTTGACCGGCGCCGCTGCGATGGTGATGGTGATATCTCTCTCAGAAGGGGAGAGGAGGTTTGGTCATTATTTATTATTATATGCCTAATATTGTTTTACTTTATTTTATTTTTTCCCTCTCTCCCTCTCCCTCTTTAAGCCTTGTTATGTGGGTTGGGGTCAACAATGGACTGGACTGGACTGGACTGGATTGACTGAATGACTTGGTTACTTATTTTTGAACCTTTTCAATTCACCCAATTCACTTGGGCCTGACTGACTGACTGACTGACTGACTGATTGATTGATGATGATGATAAGGGGAGGGGGGGGGAATAATTCAATTCGGTATTTTTAATTCGTTCATTCATTCAACAAGTTGGGTGGGGGGGTGGAGGTCAAGAAGGCATGTCAAAGGCCAGGTTCAAGCCAGTGCCAAGGGTCAGGTCAGGTCAGGTCAGGTCAGGTCAGGTCAGGTCAGGTCAGGTGCCCCTCACCCACACACTTTCCCTACCCCCCCCCTTCTTTACTTTTACTTTACCCACATTAATAATATTTGTATGATGGTTGATGTGATGATGAGAATCAAGAGAAGGAGAGAAGGATACCTTCTTCCTAGGAGGGGACGTCTTTTGTTGGTTTGGTTGCCGCGAGCGGTCAACCGAATGAAGGAAACTGTACCTTTATTATTCTGTTCTGTTCTTCGCATATATCTCCGGAGCCCCACACACACACACGCCAATGCCAGTGCATCGCTTAACTTTTCTGTTTTTGCAATGGTTGGTTGGCATTACATTTGTAGTGACCCCTCCCTCCTCCTCCTCCTCCCCCCTGGCAACTGAACTCGCGGAACCATTTGGGATAATCCCAAAGGGGGGGAGGGGGCATGGCATGGGTAATGGGTATGGTATGATGATGGATCGGATGGATCGGCCAGGTTTGTTTGTTTGTTTGGGGTTGAACAGTCAGTCACCACTAATATGGATGCCCGCGCATGCCGCTCATTTCCGAAGCCTGAGCCCCTGGCTGGGGATCCGAAAGGGGTTATTTTGTTATCAGAGAGAGAGAGAGGCAGGCACACGTACCTCTCATATGATTTGCTGCTTTAACAGGGGAGAGATCAACAAACAAGAGGGGACAATGTACAATGGACATACATATCGGTCTATGCGGGTTCCTTTCATGTCGGTCTCTTTCTCTTTTAATCGTAACCCTTTTTTTTTTTCTTCTTTCCTTGCGCGCAAGATTCTTGACATTGACATTTGACATGATATTCATGATCCCCTCTCTTTCTCTCTTTCTCTCTCTCTCTGCGTATCGTATGTATTACCACCGGTGTTCGTATCTTTTTTGAGGGCAGGTTGATATTAGCGAAACACGATGATCCGGAATGTGGAAGTTTCTCCCTAACTCACAATTTTGAAGGTCAGATGAGGATCCTCCGCTCCGCTGGCTGTTCCCAAAAACAACAAACACTAATACCCCCACCCCTCCTCCCGAACAGACTGAAGATCGGGAACCCAGAAAAATGGATTTGTGTTGTTTTGAGCAGTTTAAGATCTTCTATTATTTGATTGATCAGGGGGGGCCTTATCTATAGTGGTGGAGGGAGCGGATCCGCAGATCCGAACTTGACTTGTACATACATGCCATGCCCATTCGAACACCTTCTTTATTCCTCCCGGAGCGAGCATTGCGATTGTCTCACCTGTCGTCGTTGAATCATGCAAAACAAACATTCCGAGAAAAGGGACCATTACATGTCTTTTTTGGTGTTCATACCCACCGACCGGATAGGATGCAGTGTTGGGGGGTGCTGCTGCTACTGTTCGTAAGTCCTGCATTCTTCCGGGGCGGGTCCAATAATGGCGTGCAGAGGAGGCTCAAACGCATTCCGGTTTGACCGGGGAGGGAGGTGAGAGAGAGGGAGGTAGGGGGGTGGTGTAGGCGATGCCTAAACTATCTTCGTTTTTCCGTTCCGTAACGGAAGTGATCTTTCTTTCTTTCCCACTCCACTCCACACACACAACACACAACACACATATACACACTCACTCTATCTCTCTCTCACCACATTCTCGTTCTAACAACTTGTTCGAAATTTTCGTTGTAGCCGAATGTTTCGGTGATGAGGGTAAGCAGCATTTGTCGTCCCCCCCGCCCCCCTCCCGATAAGTTAAAAAGTGTGCCGAATCGTCTAATACATACGTACATTCAACAGCCAAAGCCCAAAGGTAGATAGATGCAAAATTAAATAAAGTCCTCCTGTGTCCATGAGAGGGGGGGGGGGGGAAGGGCTTGGATCGTATCTTGGTTTCCGGTTTCTTCGATTCTTTGTGCAAAGCACCATTACTCCAAACTTCCATTTACACAGCTCGTGTTTGTTTATTTATTATTGTAACCGTTTCTTTCTCACCCGTGTCTATTCTTTCTCCTTAACCAGCTCAGCAATCGTTTTTTCTTTTTTTTAATCATTCAAATTAATGATTCCTCGCCGCTCTCCTCCCTCGCCTCCTCGGATCACTGCCGCCTCATGGCAAATGATAGTCAAATCATTTTTCTGGCGGAGCTCTCTTCCCAACCGACTTTTCTCTCTCTTTTTTTCTCTCTCTCTCTGTGCATATCTCGGGACAAAGGGAGATCATCACTTGCTGAAAACGAGGCTTGGCTCTTGGGCGGCGGCGGGGGGGGGGCTTCCTCCGCGACATCGCACTTTTATACAGCACTCCTGGCACGTCGGGTCATGAAGTGAAGCATAAATATAGCAAGCGAGTTATAGGTTATGTGTATGCGTTGAACCCGGGGACGCGGTTTGAACTGCGTGCCAAGTTGAAACTCGTAGCATCCTCATCATCCTCATCGTACTCGTACTCATACTTATGGCGACGCGACTTCGTTCTTTGGGGGTGTCTCTTTTAAGTTCCGACAGACACCTCATTGGTATGGGCACACACACACATACCACACAAGTGCGTATGCGTCACATACTCATTTAGAGCGGCAGCAACGCTGAGCTGAGGGAGGTATGTCATGTCACGTAAAGACCTGATGCAATTTGCCCGCGAACCTATTGTCCTCCTCTACCCCCTCTACCCTCTTGCTCACTTGTGCCACAATCCCATTTTCTCTCTTGTGTCGATGTGCGCCGCTTTGGAACTTGTGGTCAATTAATCTTAAGCCTTCTCGAGTGTTTCTGTCTCAGTCCATCCGATCGACCATAAATCAGTGAACAGTGTTGGGGAGGGAGGTTTGTCAGAAGTCAGAATCGTCATCATACGGTCACCTAACTGTACTTTTTTTTTTCAATATAACAAACAGCAGCAGTATTTTTTTTTTCTTTAATTTGGACAATCATCAGATTCCTGAGTTGGTTGTTATTTCTTAATGTTTTTTTGTACATGTACACCCCCACACCCCTTCTCGAATCGCATATCTCACCTCTGTTGTTTGGAACCATTCGCCGTACACTACTGCATCTACATCTGGTTTCTGAACCCTTTCTTCCTCTCTTTCTACTGTTGTCTTTCCAGTCAGGACGGCCCAAAAAAAAAAAAAAACCTCCCCGACTTTACTTACTTACTTTGACGCTTCGCAGCCAGAAAAAGAAAAAAAAAAGGGCTACGGTTTTCTACGATTGATGCGACCTGTTTTACCTTGGCGGCGTGTATATGTACCCGTTGATATAGTTCATTTGAAGCTCTCCGTACGCCTTTTTTTTTGCTTTTTGGGCGTTGCAAGTCGTTCTGGGGAAATCCTTCGACGACGACGCTGAGCTCATCATTAGACACCCATGCGCCCGTGTCGCCGATATGGTTGGTTCGAGACTGAGACACGTGAGATACAACGTGTCGGGAGCAGGAGCGCAGGGGCAGCCTGAGCGGAGAAGCTGATCAAAACTATATAGATAGCACTAAGAATGATAATCTAAAGTCAATGCGCAGAAAGAAAATTATGATAACCAGCCCCGGCCCAAGGAGACAAATCTTAGGAGTGTGTCAAGATCATGCATTTCAAATCTCTCCATTATTATCTTAATCTTTTCGATTTCTCCTATTTATTTTGACTCTTGTAGCTGAAATGTATAAAAGCCTTAACAGTCACTTTTTCTCTTATTCTCCACTCTCAAGTCGATCTTCGTGCTATCGCATCGCCAAACTAACACCGGTACCCCTCATTCTAGCCCACTTTCACCAAATTATACTATTTACTTGTCACAATATATTAAATTAAGGAAAGTGGAATTGTCTCAGATCTCTCTGAATCATTCTGCTGACGCATTTATTATCACATCAGATCGAGTCCACCCGGAAGCCCTAGCCCGTCTCAACAAACATTCGCAACGCAACCACACTTTGTACTTCATCATTGAAGAAAACCCGGTCGGGTATGTTTCATACATACACAAGTTACCACACTCACCGACTATCATGATGCAGGCTCTATAAAAATGGATACGCTCTTTGATGACAGCCTTTTGGAAATTTTCGATTTCTATCGGCTTGATTTGATAAAGCCCCATCAGCCCTATTGGAAATGGCATACGTTAGTACATGTGTGTCGTAGATGGCGACAACTCATATTTGCATCACCGCGCCGTCTTGAACTACAACTCCTATGCAGATCAAGAACGCCAGTGAGGAGGATTCTAGATTGTTGGCCACCATTGCCCCTCGTCATCAATGACTTTTCAATATGTTTCGAAGATGAAGATGACCTTGCTGCCGCGCTCGAGCACCCTGATCGCATATCCAAGATTTCCTTGCGTGTGGTATGGCGATTATCAGACACAACAGTCAAAATGCTTCAACAACCATTTCCAGCGCTGACATATTTTCAACTTTCATCAGAAGATACGATCATGGGAGTAGTGTTGTGCACGGCTCGGCTCGAAGCCGTAAGCCGGCCGTTTCTGAGCCGGAAAAAGCCGGGCCGACATAGGCCGTGAAAACGGCTTCCAGCGGCCCACGGCTCAGGCTTCAGGTTTGGAAAGCCTGAAGCCGCGGCTTAGGCCGCGGCTTTTGGTGGCTGAGTCACGCTTTCTATCCGGATTTTTGCGAACTGTTGAACCAGAATACTGGTACAGAAGTAGTCTGACATAATTGTGATCGCGTTTAGATAAAACAATTGATGAGATAAAAACATGTCTCACATTAATTAAGATACTGAGTATATACATCTCAGATCGATCATGTGATGAAATCACTTTCATTAACAAGCAAGATAACGCGCGCGTTCGTTTACTTTAATTTGGTAGTTGATATAGTACATCTAAATTGTATATAAAGCCACTGATAAATAATTAGATTTACATCGCACGCTCGATCGGCTTTGGTATTTTGTAGAATAGTACTAGAACCTATTTAAAGATGCCCTGTAGCACGCTGCAGATCCTATCTCGTCTTCTTGGGGGTGTAGGCTCTTAGCAATTGTTCAGTATAGGTGTATTCTTGCTGGATTTTCACTCTTAGTTTCACCACGATCTCAACATCTTATCTTATCTACATAGCAAGCGCGGGATAGAAACACCCGTTACAAACGCTGTTATTGATACAAGCTAAAATAAGACAACTTATGTTACAGGAATTAAATGGGAGACATAATATGGCAGAAGGCCAAAGCAGTGGCTAGGGGTTGATATAATGTAAACTACAAGTCCTTCAAAAAATGCAGCTTAAAACTTGATCTGACGCTGTAAAGCCGCGGCTTGGGCCTGAGCCGGGCCTAAGCCGGCCGGAAGCCATCGCTACGGCCCAGGCTTGAGTTTTGAAAAGCCTAAGCCGCCAAAAGCCGGGCCTAAGCCGCGGCTTCAGGCCGAGCCGGGGCCGTCACAACACTACATGGGAGCCCTTCCTGATGCGTTTCTTGGTGGATATTCCCCTCGTCTACTTGAACTCCGTTTGAAAAACCTTCTATTTCCTTCATTACCCAAGCTTCTCTCGTCTACCAGCGACCTTGTAGAGCTTCGCCTTACTGACATACCGATCACTGGTCGTATTTCGCCTGAGGTGATGGCCGATTGCTTGTCTATGTTGCCCAAACTCAAATTGCTCTCAATCAAGTTCAAAACCCTGATTCCTTTTCCTAATCAAAGAAGCAGACAACGTCCATCTCCACTGCCACGTGCCGTCCTCCCCACTCTCACAAGAATTTCATTCAAAGGAGACAGCGAGTATTTGGAAGAGTTGGTTTTTCAAATCGATGCTCCACTGCTCGTCACACTCAGTCTAGAACTCTTTGATCAGCTCATCATTGACATTCGACAACTTTCCCAGTTCATTAGTCGCACAGAAAATTTCGGATCGCTCAGTCGAGGGCTTGTAAAAGTTGACTATGACTGCGATCCTTGCATCTATTTCAGATCAACAGATAATGAAATGATGGATTCTAAGCATCGCGTTCGGCTTTCTTGCAGCATCGTGTGCTACTCGAGAAATAAACCAATCTCATCTATGGCCCACATATGCAACCAATTATCCCCTATCCTCTTCAATTTGAAATCGTTATGGATCCGTGCGAGAGCAGTTGTAATTGATGACACGGATCTGGCGCAATGGTATAGGCTTTTCCGACCTTTCACCGCTCTGGAGACACTATATGTATGTGCATTATGTTGACACAGGACGTGTCTGGAGATGCTTCAGGCATCTAAGGTTCGCTTCAGCTGTAGATTAGATTAGATTAGATTTCGGAGTATCGGACTTTTTATGTTATCTTTATTACACTTCTTTCCCTTCTTACTCAGCTGATTAGTGATGGACTTAGTAATGCGCAGTAAGCATGTGATAACTCCTTGGCCAATGGCCTTTATCCCTCTCTGTTTATTGTCCGGCACTTGTGGACTTAATCCCAGTGTGCACAGACCATTTCCCCTGGCCCCTATGGGTATATAAGGGTGTCTGTTTCGTCTCTTACACTTCAGAGTTCCTTCTATCTCTGAAGTGTAAGTCCCATTTAATTTACTCTCTACTTCCTTTAGACTAACGCTCTATGTAGTACTTGTCTTTTCTAGGTCAGTAGTGTAGTAATATAGAGTTCCTTCTATCTCTGAAGTTACTTGTCTTTTCTAGCCTAACCCGCTACTAACCACAGTCAGTATAACCAGCAGCATGATTGTTTGACAGGTTATGGGCCCTGCCGCTCATACTGACTGTTAAAATTCCCTTTTGTTCATAACAGCCCAACTCGCTCTCAGCACACTAGCTCACAAAAGCTTCAAAGTCTTTCCCACCAGCTTCTTCCAGTGAGCTTTCCTATTTACTGTCTGTGCACCTTAACACCCCACAGGATGACGCAGTTTGCTGCTCATCCTGAACTGTTTGGCTAGCCCTTCGGGGTTCTTGCAAAAGATGATGAGGGACCCTAAGTGGGTGAAACATCTTGAGCTCCTTGAGTGCGCACTAGGTATTAGTAACTTCATAGTTGTAGCTGGGTTTTCGTCCCATAGATAACTTTAGTAGGCCTATAGCCAGAAGCTTGTGGCTTTAAGTTCAGTTAATGCTTGGCTCGATCCGTAAGCCAGGTTTAGCGACCTGCAGGTAGAGTTTAGGGTCTAGAACAAGGCATGGGTAGTCACTCCCATGACGCTTGGGCTCGATACAAGTAGGCTGCACTACTATAGTCTATACATAGTAGATATAGTCTTCATCTCTGGGCATAAGTATCCGTTGCCTTTGTAGGGTAACCACGCCCTACCAGAGACAGACTAGACATCTACTTAGTCATGGCCCCAATCATCTAGGGCTTAATCATGGACTCCACCACCAGCATTAGAGGAAGGGCTATACACCCTTTGTCTCTAATGGAACTTGCGGTTGGCTCCTCCATGACATGACTCCCATCTTGTTTACACTAGACACTCTGGTAGTCTACCAGAGCTTATGTCTAGTTACAAGATTGCGCTAGACACTTTACTATACCTAGAAAGTCGCACAACAAAGGCAGGACCTTCTTAGGTTCTGAAGCATAGCGCCACAGTATGGGGTGGCACTCTTAAGCGAGACCTGGGCACTGGTTCTAATTGCTCCTTGGAACCAGGAACTTTTAAACATCTCAAAATGCCGTCTTCAATTGTCTTCCCTCCCTCCTCCAAGATGGAGCGCCTTGATGGCTCAAACTGGCAGGTTTGGTCTGCCAACTTCAATGCCTTGTTGAGGATGAACGGGCTCAGGAGGCACATTATTACGCCTTACCCTGATATGCCCCTCTCCCAGAAGATAAGAGGAAAGGAGAAAATGCAGAAGGAAGTCATTGATCCCATCCTTAGGGAATGGATGGGAGAAGAGGAAATGCTAATTGGGCTCCTCTTTCTTAACGTCACCCAAGAGGTCTACTCCAAGTAGCCTCTGATGCCAATTATCCTTCTCTTAGTGAGAAGTATAATAAGTTGGAGCGGCTATATGGCTCTGTAGGTAGCATGGCCACATATAATTGTGGCTTGCCCTGGTGTCCTTCCGTCTTGATGAAGGACAGCCATTCAGGACCCAATTACAAAAGGTCTGGATGCCAGGAGTACCCTCAGGGAGAATGGGATGGAGGTCAATGACCTCCAGATGAGCTTATATTATTAAAAGCTCTCCCAGACTCCTACAGTGCCATTGCTGGCTCCATACTGGCCTCTGGCGACCCAGAGCGACTTCTCCTCAGGACCTTGTGCAGAGGTTCCTAATGAGGAAAGTCGCTGGCGGTCCATCGGGAAGTGGTAGTGCAGTCCTGTCAAGGCTGCACCTGTCAAATCAAAAAAACTACAAATTTATCACCACTTCCCGCTGCTGCCCCTGGTTCACAAGGGGTGGTCTGCTTCTATTGCCAAAAGCCTGGACACAAGTCCAACGCTTGCCAAAGAAGAAGAAGGACCTGGAGAATGCCAAAAAGGGCAAGGCAGGGAACAAGAAGAGGGCTGAGGCCCAAAATGTACATACTATAGCCACCGTAGTTAATGGTAGTGGCAAAATAGAGGAGGTGCAAGAAGCACCTCGCATTCGCCTTTATGTTCACACCTATAATCTGGATATCAACTCAGATTATTGGATGCTTGATAGTGGAGCAATGGCTCATTTCAGTCCCAACCTTGAAGACTTTGATACATATAAAGTCGACAGCACCCATGAAGTATCACTAGGTGACAACTCCATAGTCAAAACAAGTGGAGTTGGCACTGTGATCATCAGACTGATCAAGGTTTCGACTTGGAACTGAGCAATGTGCTCCACATGCCTGGAGGACATAAAATACTCTCCGCCAGTGCCCTAGTAGAAAAAGGGGCAACTGTGTTCTTTGACAATAAGAAGGCAACAATAAATATGGCGAAAATAATAGCGGAAGCATGGAAGTTTGGCAAATTGTATTGGGTACTAGGCAAACACGTCCTAAGCAGTATCCATACATCTGCATCTGCCTCACTGAAATCTGGCATCAAAGAATGGGCCATATGTCTAAAGAAGCCCTGAAGAGATATGCTCCTGAGGCGGTTAAAGGCCTCAAAATTAATAATAGCCAAGTGGAAGACAAGCCGTGTTATGGCTGTGAAATGGGCAAGTCCCATCGTCTTCCATTTCCCCCATCTTCAAAGCGCGCATCAGCCCCCCTTGAGATCCTTCATAGTGATCTTGTAGGTCCCTTGCAGTGCAGTTCAATACAAGGGAATCTATACTTTGCCACCTTCTTGGACGATTTAGCAGATATGCTTTAATCGTTCCAATGAAGTCTAAAGATCTGTTCACACCAGTTTTAATAAACTGAAGACACTACTTGAAAACAAATTTAATCATAAAATCAAGTGTCTTCATACAGATCGTGGTGGCGAGTATGTGAACAAGGCGCTGAAGGCAACGCTTGAAGATTATGGCATAGAGCATAAACTTACGATGCCGTATAGCCCACAACAGAATGGAAGGGCCGAGAGATTTAATAGAACCATTATGGAAAAAGGCACTAGCATGCTGCACGATGCTGGCCTATCTCTTGGTTTTTGGGAGTGTGCTGTTGAGACAGCATGTCATATATATAACAGAACTCCCATCCGTTCTAATAAGTGGAAAACTCCGCTAGAGCTTCTGGTTGGGAACAAACCAGATGTCTCATATTTTAAGGTCTTTGGATGCAAAGCCTATTATCATGTTCCAGAGGGCAAGCGGCGTAAATTAGATCCCAAAGCCAGGGAAGCCGTCTTTGTCGGTATGAGCCCACTTCTAAGGGCTATACACTTTGGGATAGTCGTACCCGGTCTCTCATTTTTCACGAGATGTTACATTTGATGAGAGATCCTTCCCATCCCGCTCTGATAAGGACAACAGAGCAAGCAAACCTATAGAGCACCTAGCGAAGGTGGCTCATTTACTTTACCTGGTGGCCAAGTCCAGCCACCACCAGCAACAGCTACGCATGTTCCTGAGGCTCCTCAGATGAGGAAGACCTAGAAGAGGAACAGGAGGACATCGTACCTCCTCAATTACACCACAGCCTACCACACCCACACGTAATGTAGACACCACACACCCCAGACTATATATCAGACCCCTCCATCTCAAATCATGGAACCATCCTCCCCTCCCAAAAGAACCAAAGCAATCAGAAAATCACAAAGGATTGCAGACAGAATTCCTCAACCTAATTTTCAGAGGACAAGTCCACGCTCTGAACGACGAGACAGGGCAATCCAAGAAGATTTAGACTTGGATACTGCACGCCCCAATCGGAATCGTCGTCTGAACCCTCGCTTCTACAACGAGGATAATGCAGAGTTCGTGCAAGGTTCTTCCAGACTTGGTCAGATGGATCTACTCAATGCTGCAGGATCGCCTTATAGGGATCCTCTTACATTTAAAGAAGCAATGGAGTCTGATAATGCCAGTGATTGGCTTGAGGCATGTCAATATGAATTGATGCCTTAGAAAAACTAAAGTGTGGCGCCTTGAAGACCTTCCTGAAGGTAGAAAGGCTGTAAAGTCCAATGGGTCTTTAAATTGAAAGCAGATGGACGCTTTCGTGCTAGGCTTGTAGCAAAAGGGTTCACCCAAATAGAGGGGGTGGACTTCGATGAAACTTCTCCCCAGTCGCCAGATTTGAGTCTCTTAGACTGTCTTAGCGTTGGCCGCGCTTGAGGATTGGGAAATCCACCAGATGGATGTCAAATCGGCATTCCTGCATGGCGATCTGGATGAGGAGATATACATGGAGCAACCTATTGGTTTCGTCGTTGCTGGACAAGAGTCCAAAGTTTGTAGGCTACAGAAGGCTCTGTATGGCCTCAAACAAGCTTCCCGGGCATGGAACTTGCAATTTCATGCAGTTCTCAATGAACTGAGCTTTACTCGGACATACTCTGATGCAGGAGTATATGTGTATCATCACCAAGAGGGGGATGGTTCACTTTTCGTCATTTTATATGTTGATGACATCACTATACTTGGGTCCTCTACTAAAAAGATTCAATGGCTGAAGGACTCTCTATCTAGCCGATATGAGATGACCGATCTTGGCGAAATCCAGTCCTACCTTGGAGTTAACATCACCAGGGATCGTCCTAACAAGACACTGGATATCGACCAGACAGCCTATGTATCCTCCATAGTTGAGAGGTTTGGAATGGGGGATTCCAACCCAGTATATACTCCTCTACCCTCTGGCGTGGATGTTCATTTGGTCAAATTTGAAGACCAGGCATCTACCTCTGATATTAAGAGGTATCAGCAGTTAATGGGGTCTCTGCTCTGGGTACAGATTGGAAGCAGACCTGACATTAGTTTTGCTGTTGCACGCCTTAGCCAATTTGCTTCCAACCCTTCCCAGCAGCACATGCGACTAGCAAAGTATGTCTTAGCCTATCTAAATGCTACAAAAGACTACAAGTTGCGCTATTCTGGAGGGAATGGTGAAGTTGGCCTTCATGGCTATGCGGATTCCTCATGGGGAGATCAAGAGGACCGCCACTCCACCTCAGGCTATGTCTTTTTCCTTGCCAATGGAGCCATTAGCTGGTGTTCCAGAAAGCAAAAGACAGTAGCACAGTCCACCACTGAAGCCGAGTATATGAGCCTTGCTGAGGCTTCAAATCAGGCAGCGTGGTATAGGACGTTTATGCAGGAGTTGGGGTATGAAGTTTCTTCACCCATACAACTGCATTGTGACAACAAGGGTGCAGTAGATCTTGCATTAAACCCAGTCACAGGAAGGCGATCAAAGCACATACCAATAAAGTACCATGCCATTAGGGAGTATGTAGAATCACACCAGATAGACTTGGTGCGAACTCCCACTGGAGAGATGCTGGCAGATGGCCTTACAAAGTCTCTGCCGAGATCATCTTTTGATCTCATGGTAACTGAATTTGGACTTGTGCTGGAATGAAGGAGCTGGAATTTGGAGACTTTGTTCACCATTTTCACTTTCCCACCATGCCACATGAGCACGTTCTCGACCTCGAGAGTGACGCAAGAGGTGTGTAGACTTGCATAAGCGAATCTACAACTCGTATGCAAAACTCACAAAGAGTTAGAGAAGTTGGATCTCTGGCTGGTGATATGTTCGTTCAATTGTGAACAGCAGTGTGCTCATTTAACTCATCCCACTTAATGATCGATGCCTTCACCATGGAGGGATGTTGACACAGGACGTGTCTGGAGATGCTTCAGGCATCTAAGGTTCGCTTCAGCTGTAGATTAGATTAGATTAGATTTCGGAGTATCGGACTTTTTATGTTATCTTTATTACACTTCTTTCCCTTCTTACTCAGCTGATTAGTGATGGACTTAGTAATGCGCAGTAAGCATGTGATAACTCCTTGGCCAATGGCCTTTATCCCTCTCTGTTTATTGTCCGGCACTTGTGGACTTAATCCCAGTGTGCACAGACCATTTCCCCTGGCCCCTATGGGTATATAAGGGTGTCTGTTTCGTCTCTTACACTTCAGAGTTCCTTCTATCTCTGAAGTGTAAGTCCCATTTAATTTACTCTCTACTTCCTTTAGACTAACGCTCTATGTAGTACTTGTCTTTTCTAGGTCAGTAGTGTAGTAATATAGAGTTCCTTCTATCTCTGAAGTTACTTGTCTTTTCTAGCCTAACCCGCTACTAACCACAGTCAGTATAACCAGCAGCATGATTGTTTGACACGTTACTGGCGCCAGATGTCGCACATGCGCTCGAAGACCTCAGTAGGGACTCGGCCATGGCGCTGTTGCCGAAATTACGGTGGATTCAGTTTGAGAGCTCTCGGGAGTCGACATCCGTGAACCGATTCGTCACCGCACGCGAGCTTTCCGAGTCTGGTCACCATATAACCGTGGAATACGTCTGGAGCTTGCCTCAATTTAGGAATTTCTAGATGTCAGCGTCGTTCTACTTTCGCGGCAACTACTAACTGGATTTTGGGTGCTACAATTGGACGTGATGTGATAACTGACTGTGTTTAGGATTACTGATCTTTCTCACTTGGTTTTTTTGTTCCTCACTCTTCGGTACCGTCTTCCGTTTCTACTATATGATTCCTCACCGCACCAAGACAGAAAACGCAAAATGGTGAGTGATTGATGATGAAGTGTATATATTCCATGTAGATCCACTTATATAAAGAGTTTCGAGACCACAGACCGTAAGTCTGTTCTCCTGGAGCGTTTCTACTTCTTAATGTGATGTTTCTTGCTTGATTCACTATCCCCGAGTGGATTTCTTGCCCTGGATTGACTTAAAATTCTTGTTGTTCCTGAGATAAAGATAGTGTTGTGATGGCCCCGGCTCGGCCTGAAGCCGCGGCTTAGGCCCGGCTTTTGGCAGCTTAGGCTTTTCAAAACTCAAGCCTGGGCCGTAGCGACGGCTTCCGGCTGGCTTAGGCCCGGCTCAGGCCCAAGCCGCGGCTTTACAGCGTCAGATCAAGTTTTAAGCTGCATTTTTTGAAGGACTTGTAGTTTACATTATATCAACCCCTAGCCACTGCTTTGGCCTTCTGCCATATTATGTCTCCCATTTAATTCCTGTAACATAAGTTGTCTTATTTTAGCTTGTATCAATAACAGCGTTTGTAACGGGTGTTTCTATCCCGCGCTTGCTATGTAGATAAGATAAGATGTTGAGATCGTGGTGAAACTAAGAGTGAAAATCCAGCAAGAATACACCTATACTGAACAATTGCTAAGAGCCTACACCCCCAAGAAGACGAGATAGGATCTGCAGTGTGCTACAGGGCATCTTTAAATAGGTTCTAGTACTATTCTACAAAATACCAAAGCCGATCGAGCGTGCGATGTAAATCTAATTATTTATCAGTGGCTTTATATACAATTTAGATGTACTATATCAGCTACCAAATTAAAGTAAACGAATGCGCGCGTTATCTTGCTTGTTAATGAAAGTGATTTCATCACATGATCGATCTGAGATGTATATACTCAGTATCTTAATTAATGTGAGACATGTTTTTATCTCATCAATTGTTTTATCTAAACGCGATCACAATTATGTCAGACTACTTCTGTACCAGTATTCTGGTTCAACAGTTCGCAAAAATCTGGATAGAAAGCGTGACTCAGCCACCAAAAGCCGCAGCCTAAGCTGCGGCTTCAGGCTTTCCAAACCTGAAGCCTGAGCCATGGGCCGCTGGAAGCCGTTTTCACGGCCTATGTCGGCCCAGCTTTTTCCGGCTCAGAAACGGCCAGCTTACGGCTTCGAGCCGAGCCGTGCACAACACTAGATAAAGAGCACATGAACCGTGTTCTCTCGCGTTCGCTCTCCTATACTTTGGTAACTGCTTTAATTTCTTTGATTGTACTTTCTCTGGTCTGTCCTTTCATACACACTATCTGGTCTGAGCTCAACCTATTTCCTTCGGAACCCCCAATTCTCAAATCTGGATGCAATTAGTGGCCTGCCCAAACCGCAACATCCTTTCTCTCTTGGGAACTCTCTCTACACTTTGAACTCATTGCGAACTGCAAGCCAAAGGGGCAGTTATGATGGGATGGGATGAAGTGGAAAAAAAAAAAAAAACGAAGATGGTTTTGAGTCTGTTCTATTAATCGCATGAAAAGTATATGATCCAAGTACGATGGGAAACTGATAGTGATTAGTAAAGACGCCGTGAGGTGGAAAAGACCGCGTCGGATGACTGTTTGTGATAGGCTTGAAGGCAGCACAGATGATTGTCGAAATATGAGGCAGTGTCGTGGTCCATCTGGTGTTTGTGAAGTTGGGTGGTGGAGTAGAATATCGGCAGGTGAGGACCTTTTGGTGACTGATTGCCTTTAGAAATAGAAGCTGAAACCCTAGCTAGAATACAGCAAACATTTGGATAAATATGACAGGGAGAAGGTGAGGGAATGGAACTGCACCTTTGCTTTCTCATAGAGTGACGACGGATGAGATTACTGTAGCGAGCTATAAATGCGTAGCTCAGTCTTTGGAATAGAAAGACTGTATGATTTGTTAATACCTATAAATGCGTAGCTACACAATAAATCAGTAAAGTAATAATGTAGCTGTAACACAGAGAGTACTGACCTCAGTCTTTGGAATAGAAAGACTGAGGTTTCTAACTACACTACTGAGTCTTTATGATAAAGGAAAATTGCACGACCCGCGTGCTCTGAATATTGCGTTGCGTTGATACGGTAGTGATCGGACTCGGGCCGCCATCTCCGGTATCAATTGATTGCATGCTATGGCTGCACTTCCAACACACCCCCTTAGCCTGCACGCTGAACTCCCATCGCGTCTATGAACTTCTCGTGTTTCTCGCGGACAAGGCCCTTTGTCAACACATTGGCAAGTTGCTCTTCCGTCGGCACATATTTCAATTTGATGACTTGGTTTTCGCACATGTGCCTCAAGAAGTGATGCCTTATCTCGATGTGTTTGGTGCGATCATGGAACTCAGGGTTTCGGGCAATGGATATTGCAGATTGATTGTCCATGCAGAGGGTTGTTGGTGAGTCGCTTTTCTGGTGGATCTCAGCTAGTAACCAACGTAACCAGACAGCTTCTTTTGCAGCATGAGCTCCAGCAATATACTCGGCTTCAGTGCTCGATAGCGCGATGGATGGTTGCTTCTTAGAGCTCCAGCTAATGGCTCCTCCAGCAAGTAGGAAAATGAAACCCGATGTGGACTTCCGATCGTTCACGTCACTGGCCCAGTCAGCGTCGACATAGCTGTACAGCTCAGTTCCCTTAGGTGCGTCATGTTTGAAGACAAGCTTCGCGCCACTCGTAGCTCTAAGGTAACAGAAAGCGCGGTTTAGAGCTTGCTGATGCTCTTCCCCAGGGTTTGCAGCATGCCTCCCGAGCACTGCAATAGTGTATGCTAGGTCAGGACGGGTGCCGAGCATAGGGTACATCAAGGCGCCGATTGCTTGCTGGTACCTTTTGACGTCAACTGTTGGTGAGTTGAGTTTCCTTAGATGCTCATTTGCGAGGGTGGGGGTGCTAATGGGTCGCACGTTGGATTTGCCAAAACGCGTCAAGATTTCTTCGATGTATTTTTCTTGGGAGAGCGCCATCCATCCGGCCTCGCGGTCGCGCGTGATGTGCATCCCAAGAATCCAGGTGATTTCGCCCAGGTCAGTCATCTCATAGGCATTTCCGAGTGCCTCTTTGTCTTCATTGATCTCCTTTAGGTCCTTCGACACCATGGTGATGTCGTCAATGTAGAGAGCAATGATAGAGGACTTTGCGTTTCTGTGGCGGATGAAAACTGCATGGTCGGCTTCGGTGCATTGGTATCCTATGTTTTCAAGCTTAGCTCTGATGTCTTGATACCAGATGCGGCCGCCTTGCTTTGTTCCGTAGACCGCCTTGATAAGTCGGAGTACCATCCCCTCGGGAACGTCAAAACCGGGAGGTGGCTCCATGTAAATTTCTTCCTTTAGTTCGCCATTCAGGTATGCTGACTTCACATCCATTTGGTGAACTTCCAGGTTGTATTCAGTCGCTAGTGCGAGGATTGCGCGAAGCGATGCAAACTTTGCCACTGGGGTGAATGTTTCATCATAGTCGACTCCCTCGACTTGAGTGAATCCCTGTGCGACGATACGAGCCTTGTGCCTCAAGACCTCTCCAGTTGGCCCACACTTCGTGCGGAACACCCATTTGCTGCCAACCACCTTGCGCCCTGTGGGACATTCAACGACTTCATACACTCCCATGGCCTCGAACGATCGCATCTCTTCCTGGCAAGCAGCTTCCCATTCACTGGCGTCGAGTCACGCCATAGCTTCTTTGAAGGTGCGTGGGTCACTTGCTAACTCAGGTTGTGCGATGTTGGCTTGCTCTGTAGGGTTCCCTTTTGTTTTGTAGGAACTAACAGAGTAACGAGGGTCATCGTCGTGGATAGGGGGCGCGTGGTTTGCTTTGGTCGGGTGGTGATAGGCGTTGGTGTCGATGTTGGTGCGGATGCGGGGGTCTCTGTGAGTGCACTTTCTACTTCGCTGTCGCTACTTTGCTGAAGTTGGCTAGGGTTTTGCACTGGTGTATTAGGTAGCGGCTCTATAATGTTTTCGTTTTTATCGCCCTCACTGGGCTCTGTATCGTCGAATTCGATGACGACTCTTTCACTGGCTGGCCCCCCTTCATTGAATATGATGTCGCGCGACTCGTAGAAACGGCCCGTTGGGCGATGCACTAGACGATAAGCTTTGCGACTCCGAGCATACCCCAAGAATGTGCACAAGATGGACCGCGCACCGAGCTTGGTGCAATACTTCGCTGGGATGTGCACAAACGCTCTGCAGCCGAAAACACGCAAACGGGAAACATCAGGTTTATTGCCACTCCAAGCTTCATCAGGGGTGGAGTCCTCCAGGGCGCGGGTGGGTGTGACATTGTGCAGATAAGCTGTGTACTCTAAAGCGTCGTACCAGTAAGTGTCAGGCAAATCCGCATCAATGAGCATCGTCCGGACTTTATCAAGAAGCATCTGGTTCATGCGCTCTGCGACTCCATTATGCTGAGGTGTGTCCGGCGTCGTCATTTCGTGTTTGATGCCTTTGTCTTGTAGGAACCTCTGGGCCACGGTGGCGATGTATTCGCCCCCTCCATCTGTGCGCAGCACTCTTACTCGCTGACCTGTTTCGACTTCTGCGCAAGCTACGAAGCGTTGTAGATGGTGAGTCACTTCGGATTTTTTGCGCAGGCCAGTGACAAAAACTCTTCGGGACTTATCATCCACCCAGGTGACGAAATATTCAAATCCTTGGTGAGATCGTCGCGGCATCTTGCCACAGACATCCGAGAAGATTCGCCCTAGGACTTGGGTTGATCTGGTCCCAGTTTCCCTCTGGATCTCAGTACGTGTTTGCTTCCCTTTGAGGCATGGTTCGCAGAGGACAGGTGGACTGGTTTTTGAGGTAATGTCCATCCCCTTAACCATCCCCTTTCGCATCATTTGGAGAACAGCATTGACATTTAGATGGCCGAGGCAGCGGTGCCAGGTGTGTAGGTCAGCTTTCGCCACTGAGTGTCTTGTGACCAAAGCTACGTCATTATCCTCGGCTCCTTCAACTGGGAAAACATCGACCTGAGCTATCTGGACTCTCTCCGGAGCTACGGTGCGGGCATCCATCGTGTAGAGGTTGTGTTACGTCCGGTGCAGGACGTTCCACACGACTTGTGTGACAGCGTAGTTCGTGAAGTCAGGTAAGAAACCAACAAGGCTTCTTGGAGTGTAAGGGGGATGAGTCAAGGTCAAAGGGACGCTTCCCTAAGACAATGTTGAGCGGAGAAGTGCCAAAAGCACTTGAGACGACGGAGTCAGAGGTCAAAGGGGATGTCCAGAAGACAGGCACCGATGTATTCAATAAGTCAAGTCTGAGGTCTACAGGGTAGCTACAGCGGACTTATATACGTAACTCAGTGGGCGTCTACGAGATAAGAGTACAGAGTCAGATGGGCCCAAATATACGAAAGCGGAGGGCGTAAAGCCTAGCTTCTGATAGGGTACTAAGTAAGTGTCTGATCTTAAGATAAGAAGATAAAGAGATAAGAAGCAATCATAAGCAAACAGTGCGTCAACAGATATAAACTGGGTCACGGGGATGGGAGCAGGGCACGTGAGGGGTCCCACGATGGAGACGTGATCGAGAAGTGTAAAGTGGGTGGCAAGGAGGGGTCGTCGTTGGGCAGTAGAAAGAAAACGGGGAGAGACGGTAGAGGTTGTAACATCACCCCCTCTTCTGGTTCTAGCAGACCCGGCTAGAAACGACTCGTACCGTCATCATCCTGTACCAACTCCAGATAATCGTCAGCTACATTACGATCGTCTGTGGTGTAATTCTCCTTGTCTGCATCTTGGGGGCACTGGTGAGTGCGAAGGAATCCGTAGGGACCGCGCTGCCCGCACAAGCGGCATAAGTCATAAATGGGGCAGTCCAACTCCCGGTGTCCCGAATTGTGACACAGGCACTTGCCGCACCACCCGAACGGGTTGCTGATGGTTGGGGCGACTCCCACTCAGCGGAAGATGCAGAACCTACTCCAGTGCAGATTGCTGCGACAATGCCGGCACCACTTGCGGTTGAGAGGACAGTTCCAGCTGATGTGGTACCTGCTGTCACAGCGCCAGCAAGTTTCCCCACGGGGGTTCTCATGCATGCGCGGCATCTCAAATCGATTTGGCAGCAATACCGGGGCGGCCCCCAGTGATCGCGGGGGAAGGGGTCGGGCGTATGTGTCAGCGTACCTCTCGGCAATTGTCTGGTATGCATCCCCTTTCTCCAGCCTCTTCCGAATCTCCACCAGCTCCTGCTCGATCTGGAACATCCCATTGGTTAGTCAGGCCATCATCTTGGCGTGTTCTTTGTATTGTCGGTTGAGTGTGTTGTGCAGGGTAAGGTTCTTCCGCAGCCTCATTACCTTGGCTTTGAGGCGCGGAAGTCGCATGTCACTCAATACTTCGTCGATAGCGAATGCTCTGGAATCTTCAGCGGCTAAGTGTCCCAGCTGTTCGTCGGTCATCGTGTGATGCAGGCGACCGGTGTACCTCTCCTCCAGATAAACCGGAGCTCCATAAACGGGGCCGTCCTTCTTCATACACCCAGCGACATCCATTCCTCCGTTAGTGTAAAGATATACCTGGTGATTTCGACTGTCCCGTCGCTCATGGTGATCTCCAGTGGGTAGTATGTGGAGAATTGGGGTTATTAGCGAAGAAGGGAATTCGGGGACTTCATCGTCCGACTCCATACCCACTAGGTCGTTTGGGTGTGGTTCTCGCTGTGTTCGAAGTCATCTTAGGGTTGGGGATTGATTCTTGACCCGAGCTTCAGCGGCTTCGTAATCAATGGGGGAGGAGGGCGTGTGGAGGGATGGGCAGAGGGGAAGTTCTCGACAACTACAACGGAGAGGTGAAGGCATCGACGGCGGCGTTGGCAGCGACAAAGACATGATGGATTGATAGTGGTAGAATTGCTGGGAGAGCATGTACTGGGATTTTCGTGGGGTGTGGGTCATCCTTTTAACATTCTTGGGCGCCTCAGGATGTCGGGCGTGGAACTCCGAGATAAGGACCGGGGCAAAGATGTCCCCTGCTGGCTCCCACGAGCTGTCAGAGTCTGGGAATCCCTTCCACTTGACTAGGTAATGCAACTTGCGCCCTCGGCCTTTACGTGAGGAGTCTAGAATTCGCTCCACTTCCCACTCCGCTTCTCCATCGATTAATTCAGGGGGGGTCTCGGGAAGTTTTCCCCATGCAGGGATGTTTCTTTGTAAGGCGTCAGAAGTCTAGCATGGAAGACTGGATGAATTCTCCATGTGGGGGAAGTTTGAGTTCATACGACACGTCGACACTTCCTTGTTATCTCGAAGGGCCCGTGACGTCGGGGGGCTAATTGGCTGTGGGGTGTGACGTATGGATGTTCTTTCCCTCCAGCCAGACGAGGTCATTGGTCGATAAGGCGTGAATTCGATGGTCTTTCAGATAGGGTCCTTTGTGCCTTGAGCAGATTCTCATTGGCCGATTTCCGGATCTCTTCCCATTGGCTGATACGCTGCACAGGGATGGGACGTTTGTGGGTTTCTTAGTCCAGCTAGTCCGTGGCGTCCATCCCATGATAAGTGAGAATGGAGGGGTCTTAGTGGTCCCGTTAGGCCATGAGTTATGTGCGAACTCTGCCATTGCCAACCAGTCGGCCCAATCGTCCTGTCGTCCATTGCACCAGAACCGAAGGTATTGTTCTAGCCACTGGTTTGTTCTTTCTGATTGTCCATCAGTCTGTGGATGATAGGCAGTGAGATGTTTTGGGTGATGTCCAAGGTCTTACAGAGCGCTCTGGCAAATGCGGAGGTGAAGCGCGGGTCACGGTCAGAGATGATCTTTTCTGGGAGGCCGTAGTGTCTATAGACATGATCCAGGTAGAGCTTGGCTACTCCTTCCGCTGTGATGGACTCATTCAGGGTATGAATAGTGCCGCTTTAGAGTAATCGTGGTCAGTGATGGTTAAGATGGAGTCGAACCCTCTGGAGTGGGGAGTTTGACTATGAAGTCCATCGCGACAGTCTGGAATGGGTTGAGGCTATGGGTGTGATTGGGAATGGCGCTGGCGGGTGTGGGTGCGTGTTTACTTTGTTGGCTTGGCAGTCCGCACACCCTTCACATAATCTTCCACATCCTTCTTCATGTTTGGCCACCAGTATCTCGTTTGGCCAAGGCGTACGTGTTAGCAATGCCGGGGTGTCCCGCAGAAGGGAGGTCGTGGTGAAAATGGATCACCCCCCTCTTAATGTTGTCGCCACCGGTGACAACGAGTCGGTCCCCCTCCTTCCACCAAAGGCCATCAATCTTCTTTAGATTATGTGCATCGCCCATGACTCGCATAACTGTTGGTTCATGTTTTGTGACACTTGAGCCCATAAGTCCATGTCATGGAGGCTCACGACGGCGGTTTTTGCGAACACCTCTTCAGGCAGGACCGTGACATCATTATTGTCCTCTTCGCCACTGTTCAAGTCAGGTCGTCGTGACAGGGCATCCGGCGTGCATTGCGACTTCCTGCAATGTGTTTCAACACGAAGTTGTATTCTTCCAACTCTAGGACTTCGCGGGCAACCCGTCGACTAATCTTGTGGGGCTCTTTCCAGTACAACAGGTTGGAGTGGTCAGTGTGAATAATGGTTTTGTGGGGGGTCCCTGCTAGGTATGGTCGCCAATGTCGCAACGCTTTTACAATAGCGAGCAGTTCTCTATCCCAAATGTCGTAGTTTCGTTCTGCCGGTGAGAATGTTTCCAATAAAAGGCGACCGGGTGAAGCAAGCCTGTCGTGTCCCGTTGGTTTAGTACCGCTCCGTTTGCAAATGCGACGCATCAACTTCAAGTTCGAAGGGTTTTCTAGATCTGGCTGCAGAGAACTGGCTCTGAGCCCACGATATCGCGGATCTGTTCAAAGGCTGTTGCTGTTCATCTCCCCAGTGCCAGGGTACGTCCTTCTTCAACAGCCCATTCAATGGTTGGGCAATTCCGGAGAATCCTCGTACAAACGTGGTAGAAATTGCAGAATCCAATGAAGGATCGCACATCCTTGATACACATGGGTACGGGCCACTCCCGGATCCCTTGTACTTTTACCGGGTCCATTCGGACACACCTCCTTCCAGGATAACCCCTAGGTATTCTACACTTCGTTGTTCAAACGAGCACTTGGCTGGTTTGAGATATAGATCGTGTTCGTGTAGAATTCCAATACCTGATGGACTCGCTCTCGGTGATGGGCCAAATCGTCTGTCGTCGCCACAAGGATGTCGTCCATGTACACCACTACTTCACCTGTGAGGATGAGGTCACGGAAAATGTGGTTCATCATAGATTGAAAAGTGGCAGGCGAGTTGGTAAGGCCGAAAAACATGACATTTGGCTCGAAGAGTCCCTGGTTGGTTTTAAACGCGGCTTTACATTGATCTCCTTCCTTAATTCTGATGTTGTTGTACCCCCATCGGACGTCCATTTTGGAGAAGAGGGATTTGTCCCGCATGGTATCGATAAGTTCAGAGATAAGAGGAAGGGGGTAAGCATTCTTTATGGTATAGGCGTTTATTCGTCGGTAATCCTGGACTGGTCGGAGTTTACCATCCTTCTTCTTGATGAAGAAGAAGGGCGATGCATATGGTGACTTAGATGGACGAATGTAGCCTTTTGCGAGGTGCTCTTGAGGAATGTTGTAAGGGCTGTCTGCTCCTTCGGGGATAATGGGTAGATCTTGCAGTCGATGGCGATGGGGTGTCAGGTGTAAATTCGATAGCGTGATCCCAAGGTCGCGCAGGTGGGAAACGTTGTGATTCTTCTTCCGAGAACACCTTCCAGTGTTGGTGATACACTGTTGGCACCACCTCTTCAAAGGTCTTCTCAGTACGTCCCTCCACTGCCTTCTGAGCAAGTTCCGACGCCTTGGTGGCATAACAGCGACCTTCGTCCTCTTCTACTGTCTTCGCATGTCTGACGGCATAATCGTACCCCAACGACGTAATGAGGACAGGGTAACATTCTTGTCCATGGTTGCATCGCTCCAATTGATTTTTGGTTCAAACGCAGCCAACCACGGATACCCTAGGATCAGATCTTCGCTCCCTAGATTGGTGACAAGGAATCGAATTGCTTTCGTCCTTTCTCCTACTTGGACGTTGAGGTCGGTGTAATGAGTGATCTTCCCGGCTTTATTGGCCGTCCCATCTATGTTCCAAATATTCTTTTCTTGGGGAAGTTCCAGCGTCCCCAAACCCATAGTCCTTGCCATTCGCGGACTGATGAAGTTATCGGTAGCTCCCGAATCTATCAGGATGTCTCGGTCGGCCGTCCTCTGCGTAGTCTCGAAATGTACTGGTATTTTCAGTGATTTGAAGCGACTAGTGTACACAGAGGTTACATGTAATGCTCGTGCCCAGGCCGATGGGGTAGAGCCAATCAAAAATCCTTTTTGGCGAACGCCTTTTCTACCAAGATGGCTTGCACTTCCTCGCTCTCTTTCATCATATTTGCCCATATCTCTTGCGCCTTTTCTTCTTTTGTCGGCGTTTTCTTGTCGACGGTGGGTGGATTGTTGCAGATAGGTGAGACCGTTGCTTCCGCCACTCGTGCCCCTTTCCTTGGGCATTCCCTTGACATGTGGCCCAACGCTTTGCAGCGAAAGCATCTCCCCTCCTTCATCAGCGTTTGTCTCTCGTCTTCAGTAAGCGCCACTCACGCTCTGGTTCTGTCAGCCGAGGTATCCATTGCATTTGGATCCCTTTGGGGGGCATGGGCGGGTTTAACTCCAAAGGCGGCCTTCCACTGGTCGCGGGTCTTTCCCTTCTTAGTGTCGACTCCAAAACGTGTCTGGAAGTCGAGATAATCTTGTTGCTGTCGTCTGGCAGCATTAACCCATTCATCCCAGTCCTGGGGGTGATGGAACTGGATGATGTTTTTGACCAGCGGGTTGGGCAACCCTTGCGAGAAGAGGTCCAACGTAGCCTCTTCATCCGTGTCATACCCAGCCCTATTAGCCAGGCTTCTGAACTTCGCCACATAGGCATCCAATTCTCCCTTTTCCATTTTAAGGGACTTCAGCTCTCGGGCAGCCTTCTGCTTGGCCTGCCCATCTGTGAACGCATCTTTGAATCTCTGGGCAATTGTTTCCCAAAGACCTTCACTAGTGGTATGACGACCATTTTCAATTTCTTCATTCAGCCACTCCAGCTGTTCCATTGTCCAGTCATCTACTGCGTCTCCTCGTATCAAAGATAGGAAAAGATTGGCGCGCTGAAAGGGGTTGATGATCTGGGGAACATCATGGTTGAAATTCTTGAATGTTGTAAACTCCAACATGAATTTCTTGCTCTGGGAGCGGTCTCCAATGAATGTCTGGGGCAGTACTCCCGACAGCCGCCCAGAGGGTGGGGGTATGTTTGGCGGCATCATTGCTGGCGGAGGTGGCGGGGGAGGAGGGACTGGGTCTGGGAGCTGGGCAGCGATAGTAGACATTCTTTGTTTAATTGGAGTGACGGTGCTGGTGGACTGGGTGGATATCTGGGGAGTTGTCAAAGCAGGGGCTCTGATCGTGACAACTGCCGGTGCAACTGGGGTTGTAGTCGACGCTAATACCAGTGCTTCTTCGCTATGTTCTTCTACGTACTCTTCTGGTTCAGAGTCCGTGACAATGGCCGGGGGATTTTCTCTCCACGGTCCTAATCCGAATTCAGGTGGGGCGGGTCCTGTAGTGACCCAAGAGTGCCGGCTATCCGAATATCGGATCCGATACCAAACCCTCTTCTCGTCGTCGTATTCTACCGGTTGGTATCTTCCGTCGTGATAGACGTAATATCCAAACTCGGATTCAAAGTCCTTCCAGGCGGCAGAGCCAAGTATCTGCTGTGAAAGATTATGCTCTTCTCGACGTTCGATGAGTTCTTCTTTAAACAAGGTCTGACTGCGGCTGGAAGCCACGATGAGAGACTTGACTTGATGTTACGTCCGGTGCAGGACGTTCCACACGACTTGTGTGACAGCGTAGTTCGTGAAGTCAGGTAAGAAACCAACAAGGCTTCTTGGAGTGTAAGGGGGATGAGTCAAGGTCAAAGGGACGCTTCCCTAAGACGATGTTGAGCGGAGAAGTGCCAAAAGCACTTGAGACGACGGAGTCAGAGGTCAAAGGGGATGTCCAGAAGACAGGCACCGATGTATTCAATAAGTCAAGTCTGAGGTCTACAGGGTAGCTACAGCGGACTTATATACGTAACTCAGTGGGCGTCTACGAGATAAGAGTACAGAGTCAGATGGGCCCAAATATACGAAAGCGGAGGGCGTAAAGCCTAGCTTCTGATAGGGTACTAAGTAAGTGTCCGATCTTAAGATAAGAAGATAAAGAGATAAGAAGCAATCATAAGCAAACAGCGCGTCAACAGATATAAACTGGGTCACGGGGATGGGAGCAGGGCACGTGAGGGGTCCCACGATGGAGATGTGATCGAGAAGTGTAAAGTGGGCGGCAAGGAGGGGTCGTCGTTGGGCAGTAGAAAGAAAATGGGGAGAGACGGTAGAGGTTGTAACAGGTTGCCTTCAAGGTGGCCCTCACAGGTAAGCACTCCAGTCTGACTGTAGATCTGACAGGAGTTCTTGGTAAAATGCACATCGGCTCCACGACTGGCAAGTTGGGCAACAGATAACAAGTTTCCGTGCAGTTCTGGGACATATAGGACATCTTGGAGAATGGCATCACTCCACTTTCCATTTGCCGTCATTCGGACATGGATGCGACTGATCCCGGTGCCGAGGATACTGCTGTTGTCGCCTAAGACAATTTTTACTGGATTGGTGAGTGTTTTGAAATTGAAAAACCAGTTCCGATGGGAGCACATGGTACGTGATGCTCCGGAGTCGATGATCCATCGCTGATTGAGATCGATGCGTGATGATAGGGCTTGTAGCACTTTGAACAGGAGTATGGGGCCGTCCCCTTGCGGTGCACTGTCGCTGGCAGGTGCCTGGCCTCCAGTAAATGCGACTTTGGCTGTAGTGTTTGGGGGTTTCTGTGTATCATCTCCGGTGCTGCTCGCTTTGGCCTCATTTTCCTTCTCCAGTTTCCAACACTCTTCCACCACATGGCCACGCTTCTTACAGTGAGTGCAGCGTTTCTTTGTCTTCTCCTCTTCTGACTTTTCTTTTCCCTTTTTAGCTGTATTTGCCGAGCACATGAAGTAAGCGGTCACTCCAAGGCCCGATTCTTGAATGCGGCATTGTTCATCGAGAATTATTTGTGACTTGACATGCTCAACGGTAAGGGAAGAGGGGTTGGCTGTAGAAAGGATGGTTTTTAGAGTGGATAGGGAGGTTGGGAGTGAGGAGATGATTGCGAAAGCAACGAGCTTGTCATCCAGTGGCAAGCCAATGTTGGATATGGTATGGGCAGCCCTGACAATGGCATTTATCTGGGGCTCGAGGGATTCTGTGTCCGAGAGGGTGGAACGGAATACGTCATTGATAAGGTAAACGATCTTCTGTTCTCCTTTGCCTTCATAACGGACTGATAACTTCTCCCAGCATTCCTTGGCCATCTTCGTGTACAGGACTGTACTCAGGGGTTCGTCCTTGAGCGTCAATGATATTTGTGCTTGTGCTTCGCTATCTTTGAGTGCCCATTCCTCCTGTTCTTCAGGAGGTGCTGTGGCATCTGGCTGAGGCTCTGATCCATCAACCACAGACCACAATCTTCGCAGTTTCAGGACCATCTGAACTCTGTACTTCCAGAATGTGAAGTTTCCACCATCGTCTTCCAAGTGAGGTATGTCATATTGACATGCTCCTTTTGAGTTTGCCGCAGATGCTGCTGCTGCTACTTTGGGTGCCGCTGCGCTGGTTGGGGAACTCATTGCTTAGAGTGTGGTGGTTTTCTGTCTGGTGTGTTCTGATTTGATTTAGAGCAACTCAGGTCTCATAATCTGTAGCGAGCTATAAATGTGTAGCTCAGTCTTTGGAATAGAAAGACTGTATGATTTGTTAATACCTATAAATGCATAGCTACACAATAAATCAGTAAAGTAATAATGTAGCTGTAACACAGAGAGTACTGACCTCAGTCTTTGGAATAGAAAGACTGAGGTTTCTAACTACGCTACTGAGTCTTTATGATAAAGGAAAATTGCACGACCCGTGTGCTCTGAATATTGCGTTGCGTTGATACGGTAGTGATCGGACTCGGGCCGCCATCTCCGGTATCAATTGATTGCGTGCTATGGCTGCACTTCCAACAATTACTCGCTCGCGGACAGCTTCATTAAAAAAAAAATGCTGAAGGCTTAAGGACTGATCATGTGGGTGATATACCACAGTGTGTAGTGTATCACCAGACACATTCCAGTTTGGCCCCAAGTGTTCTATTAGTAGTGGGATCACCACGAAAGAAGTGTCTCCAGGTCCACCCCAGGCCCAGATGAACTAGTTGTACGCGATTATATCAATCTAGAATCCTGCGTTCTTTTGGCAATTCTACAAAATAGATCTAGATGACAAAATGCAGCTGTGAAAGGGTTTAGCTATCTATGTAGATAGCGGATAGGTTCAATTGTTGTGGTCAAAACTGAAGGGAACACGTACAATATAGCGACCTTTTATACTGCATAAGGGTGTGACAATCATAACAGTAGATACTTCTATTTACTTGTGACAAGGTATTGGAAGGAATGTGTTGTGCGTGCAATGTGGAATTGTCTCTCAATTAGTTAATGGACGCACTTTAGATTATCTTATCACGATCGTTAGATCGAGTCCACCCGGGAGTCCAGCTCGTCTCAACACTAGAATCTAGAATCTAGAATCTAGTTGAGCAGGATTAGGCATCCAATTGCAGGTAGAATATAATTCCCAATCATCTGGGCATATTCACAGTCTGGCGATGTGACATGTCCGAATTGTGTTGTGTTGTGTTGTATTGTGTCATGACACAGTCCAAGGACAATCTCACCCACGTGATTCACCCACCTACTTGGCTGACAATGACAAGTCAAGTTGGTTACACATCAGGAAAATGACATTTTGCTGGATTGGCTAGTGCTAGCCATTCCAGCCAATCCAGCAATCTGGATTCTCCGTTAGCTCTAGCAGGCTTGTCTGGATGCTTAGAGCCACTTTTCAAATGTAGAGCTACTTTTCAGAAGTAGAGCTACTTCTCTTACCTTTTCTGGATTCACTTTTATTTTTTTCTTACTCCGATTTTCACATTAAAAATACAAATCTATTATAATATTTATACTAATACAAATTAGACTAAAGGGGACATATACAACCGGGGTCCTGGGAGTTGTGGAAACACAGAGTCGTGGAAATGCCAAAGTGAAAAAAAAAACAAAAGATATTAGCTCCCAGCAGATCAGATGAACACAGAAGACTTACTAATGTTGTGTCCATCGCAAGTGTTTCACCAAACAGCATTTAAAAGATGACAGCTCCTGGTCTGATATAAGTGACCAAAGTAGAAGGGCCTAGCAACAAAAGGGCACGCACAGAGAGAATGAACAGCACACCATAGCCCAAAGAGAACATCAGGATGGGCTCAAGAACACCATCTTCCTGGGAAAATGGTAATGAGAGTAAGAGAGAGCAACTCAAGAATGAAATAGGAAGGGCGTACCAAGTGCGACAAGTCAACAACTGCTCACAGGTAAGAGAACACCAAACACACTGCATACAAGTATGACAATGTTGCTGGAAAGATGAACTAGTAGAGCCTCACCGCTCTTCATGGCACCCACATGGTCAACTCTGTTACGCTCAGAGGGGCGTACGCGGTCGAGTGCGGGCGGCTAGGTCACAGAGACAAGGTCGGGACGATCTTGGGTCGATGCGGAAGACAATAAGTCCAACGCTATGCTCAGTCACAAGCCAATCAGTGTGCAAGGCCCCAGAAGGACAAAGCACCAAAGAGAGGAGTCCGGGTGGTGAGACGCAAGGAAGGAAGTTAAAGGTCCACAAGGCTACTGATTGTCACAGGAGCTCAAGATGGGGAACCATCTGAGCGAGACTAGCTAGGGTATATATACATGCTGGTACTAGCTTAGTCATCCGTTCTTATCATGCTTATCTAGACGCTTGTGGTTCTGGACGTGTGACTATGGAACCTTCCATCAGAACCAGTGCCACCGTCTTCCCACGTCAACTAAGGTTCAGGGTCCTTCTGTACACGAGGCATCAAACCTTACTGTCACGTGATCTGCTTCTGTACCTCATGCCGTATCTGTCTTCTGGACTTCGGCGTGGGACATCATGACTAAGCCGGCGATGTCCTTGCGGACCCCGCGCGGCTACTGCCACTGCTTGTGTGTCCCCCACGTCTTGCCATCTGTTTGGTACGCTGGGTAGTTCGTAACAAACTCGACTAAGTTCAAAGTTAAAAAGTTGTCAGCAATAGAAGGAAAAAAGAGCTTATATTTACCTTTCTGCATCTGGCCCTCAATAAAGAGAAAAGATCCTGTCATGGAAGGAAGTGACATGGTGAGCATGAGTAACTTGGCCACAAAAGAGAGAGATGGAGGAAGAGGGAGAGGGAGATTGTGAGAGGGAAAGGAGAAAGATAAATGTGAAGACAATGCGGGGAAGACAGCTTTTTGATTGGAGTGTGGAGTGAGAATTGTGCGTGCGGTGTGGAAAATGTAGTTCCCACACTCACACTCAATGGCAAACCAAAGAGCGCGTTGAGTGCAGATAAGGGGAACTATATAATTATTATTATTATTATTATTATTATTATCTTTTATTTACGCAGCAGATAAGATAAAGTAATGTTAATGTTGTCAAAACTGAAGTGAACGCTTACAGAAAATAGTCCTTTAAAACCAAAAAAAGAGTGTGAAATAAAGAGAGAAAAAATAATACTATTTACTTGTGACAAGATTTGAAGGAACATATTGTGCATGCAGTGTGTAATTGTCTCTGAATCGGTTATCTGACTCACTTTGAATGATCTAATCGAGCCTGGCTGTCCAGTCCCACCAATGCGGTAGCTACTGGCCTTTCTCAATAAATTTGTGGCCATTCAGACTGTTGCGCATCTGGGTGCATTCTTATGAGCAGCATATCTCATGCAATTTTATGGTAGTGATCCATCACCATTAAATTTCACAGACTCATGATAGGTTCTAAACTATGTGGTAGTCTGTCTTATTAGAATATGCGTATTGGAAGTATGATAGTTAGTCCGGCCCGGCATCTCCAGTATTGATTCATGTTGCATGCACACTGCTATTCCCAGATGGGTCTAATCATCCCCTTTGGACGGCACCTACTAAGAAGTGTGAGGTCCCTTTCACACGTCACACCTGCTCCACTGCCATGTGCCTCGCCACAGGCCATGCCTTTGTTGCTGAATACCAGGAGTGCTTTCACCCCTCCCTCCCAGTCTCCTCTCGCACCTGCCCCTGCGACGACACTTCCTTGGCGACATTTGTGCATGTCCTCCTTGAATGCCCCTTGTACACTCAAGCTTGGGTGACTTCCTGCTGGAGTTCTTCCAGGACATGTGGGCCTTCCCCAAGCCTGTTACCTCCCTTCACCCTCGTGAGCCAGCCTGATTTGGGGGGAATTTGGTGACCAGTAAGTTCCTTTTTCTCTCTGGCTTTGGTGAACGGCCTCTGTTTTTCCCTGTGGCCTCTCTACTTTAGAAAACTACTTTGGTTTTTTCCTTATGGGTTTTCCACCATGACTTTGTGTTGACTCCCTCATTGTTCGTAGTAATTAGTAGCTACATTGTACCCTGATGTGGCCATGCAATTGGGCACCGTCCCGCAAGTGCATAATAGAATTGATTCAAATAAATAAAAAAAGTGCTGCTATTCCCACATATAGTAAATACAATCTGGCGCCCTAGCCATTCCAGCCATTCCAGCCATTCTAGTCGTTCTAGCAAATGTCATTTTCCTGATGCAGTGCCCCTAAGTGTGCACAACATCTGAGAGAAAACCGAAGGCACCTGCAGCCAGTAGCTTTCCTGCGTAGGCAGCTGAAGGTTCTTGTGCGAACTTGATCCGACACTACCTGATCCGACTTTTTTTTTTTTTATCCAGTGGGCTCTCATGTGTGCAGTCTATATACGTTCTGCACTTCATACGTGAAAAGCTTGCTTATGGTAGTGAACCCTCTGAATGAAAAGTGCATTTCATTGATGATCGATGAATGCAGCTGTGAGGTGCCGACCTGTTCACCTGTTCATTCAGAATGACCGTTCACCTCTCCGGTCTGGACATTACATTAAGAGGAGCCGGGAAATTTTCCTACAAGGATTTCCTACTCGCAATTAACTGGCTGAAGCCCTCCTTTACCTCAGCCGTGTACTAAAGGGGGTATCTAAGAATATCAACCCAATCGAGGGGGCGACCGAGACAGAAGTTGTGAAGTTTCAAATTGAATCGATTCTGGCCATAAGGTCTTCAAGGTGGACTGCTGGTCAAAACATAATTATTATAGCAGATAAGCTATTTAAGTGTGCACTAGCTAATCTGAACGTGAATTTCAGTTTACCTGGTCAAAACTAAAGCATATAAAACTGTGTCGTTTTTTTACTACTAAAAAGAGCGCAATAAAAGAGAGAAAACTATAATTATTTACTTGTGACAATATATTAAGGAAAGTATTGTGTCTTCCTGAATAATTTACTGACACATTTATTATCTTATCATATCCAATTAACCCGGTTGATACCGGCCCGTCTCAACCTCAACAAACATAAAAGCTGCTTGTGCCGCAGTCACAATCCAACATAACATAAGAAGCCCTTCTAAAATTTAAGGACGACAACACATTCTACTTCGTCATCAAAGGAGATTGTAGGGAAACGCCGTCGTGTATGCTTCATACATACACACTCACTGACTATCATCATTTAGGCTGGATAAAAATGGATACGCTCTCTGACGACAGCCTTTTGGAAATTTTCGATTGCTGCCGGCTAGATTTTATAATACCTTGGCACCCCTATTGGGATTGGCATAGGATGGTACACGTGTGTCGCAGATGGCGACAGCTCATATTCGCATCACCGCGTCGTCTTGAACTACAACTCCTATGCAAATCAAGAACGCCAGTGAGGAGGACTCTTGATTGTTGCCACCATTTCCCCTCGTCATCAATAACTTTTTAATATGTTTCGAAGGAGATCAAGATAACCTTGTTGCCGCGCTCGAACACCCTGATCGCATATCCAAGATTTCCTTGCATGCGACATGGCCACCATCAGACGCAACAGTCAAAATGCTTCAACAACCATTTCCAGCGCTGACATATTTTCAACTTTCATCAGAAGATACGATCATCGGAGCCCTTCCTGATGCGTTTCTTGGTGGATATTCCCCTCGTCTACTTGAACTCCGTTTTAAAAGCATTCGATTTCCTTCATTACCCAAGCTTCTCTCATCTACAAGTGACCTTGTAGAGCTTCACCTTACTGACATACCGATCACTGGTCGTATTTCGCCTGAGGTGATGGCCAATTGCTTGTCTATGTTGCCTAAACTCAAATCGCTCTCAATCATGTTCAAATCCTTGATTGCTTTTCCTGATCAAAGCAGACAACGTCCATCTCCACTGCCACGCGCCGTCCTCCCCACTCTCACAAGAATTTCATTCCAAGGGGACAGCGAGTATTTGGAAGAGTTGGTTTTTCGAATCGACGCTCCACTGCTCGTCTCACTCAGTCTAAGATTCTATGATCAGCCTATCATTGACATTCGACAACTTTCCCAGTTCATCAGTCGCACAGAGAATTTCGGATCGCTGATTCGAGCGCTTTTGGACTTTGGCCGTAATCCTTGCATCTTTTTTAGACCAACGAATAATGAAATGATGGGTTCTAACCATCGCGTTTGGCTTTCTTGCAGTATCGTGTGCGACCCGACAGATGAGCCACTCTCATCTATGGCCCAGATATGCAACCAATTATCCCTTATCCTCTTCAATTTGAAATCGTTGTCGATCTGTGCGAGTTCAATTGAACGATGGTTTCAGTATGGCACGGACCCGGTGGAATGGCATGGGTTTTTCCGACCTTTCACCGCTGTGGAGACACTATATGTATCGAAGACACTGGCGCCGCATGTCGCACCTGCGCTCGAAGACCTCAGTAGGGACCCGGCCATGGCGGTGTTGCTCAAACTACGGTGGCTTCAGTTTGGGAGCTCTCGGGAGTCGACATGCGTGAACCGATTCGTTACCGCGCGCGAGCCCTCCGAGTTTGGTCACCACATTACCGTGGAATATGACAAGAAGTTGCCTCAATTTTGGAATTTCTAGAAGTCAGCGTCGTTCTACTTTCGCGACAACTACTAACCGAATTTGGGTGCTACAATTGGACGTGATGTGATAACTGACTGTGTTTAGGATTACTGATCTTTCTCACCTGGTTTTGTTCCTCACTCTTCGGTACCGTCTTCCGTTTCTACTCTATGATTCCTCCGCACCAAGACAGAAAACGCAAAATGATGAGTAATTGATGATGAAGCGTATAGAATCCATGTAGATCCACTTATATAAAGAGTTTCGAGACCACAGACCGTAAGTCTGTTTGTTCTCCTGGAGCGTTTCTACTTCTGAATGTGATGTTTCTTGCTTGTGTAAGGATGGCTCGGGCGTTGGGCATGAAACCTCCAGCTATCGTGTCTCCTCTCCTTTGTCGTTACTATCCCTGAATTGATTTAGTTTCAAACATTATCAGTACATACGCATTCTGGGCCGCCTGCCCGTCCATTCCTTACAATCAGTTTCATCATTTTAACCGTCGCCTGCACTTCACCGTCAACTTCACCGTCTTCAGTACCTGATTTTTTTACCTTGCTTGCGTCTATCCTTCATCGCCTACGGCCTTCTTTTACTATACCGATCTTCTGCTTCATAACTGGACTCTCAACAAGTATACAAAGGTATCTACAATACTTGTAGTAGAGCAGCCAGTGAGCCACCAGAAACAGAAATCAAACGGCATTTCTCTCCTCTCGGGAACACTTTGCCTCGCACTCACCGCGGATAGGCTCCGCACACTTGATTCACTATGCGCGAGCGGATTTCTTGCCCTGGATTGACTTTAAATTCTTGTTGTTCCTGAGATAAAGATCACATGAACCGTGCTCTCTCGCATTTGCTCTCCTATACTTTGGTAGCTGCTTTAATTTCTTTGATTGTACTTTATCTGGTCTGTCCTTGCATACATACTATCTGTCTGAGCTCGACCCATTTCCTTCGGAACCCCCAATTCTCGAATCCAAAAACCGGACGCAATTAGTGGCCTTCCCACCGCAACATCCTTTCTCTCTTGGAACACACTCTACATCAAACTCATTGCGGACTGCAATCCAGACAGGAGTTATGATGGGATGAGATGAAGTTGAAAACAAAATGAAGATGGTTTTGAGTCTGTTCTATTAATCGCATGAAAAGTATATGATCCAAGTACGACGGGAAACTGATAGTGATTTATAAAGACGCCGTGAGGTGGAAAAGACCGCGTTGAGTGACTGTTTGTGATAGGCTTGAAGGTAGCACAGATGGTTGTCGAAATACGAGGCAGTGTCGTGGCCCATTTGGTGTTGGTGAAGTTGGGTGGTGGAGCAGAATATCGGCAGGTGAGGACCTTTTGGTGACTGATTGCCTTTGAAATAGAAGCTGAAGCCCTAGCTAGAATACAGCAGACATTTTGGTAAATGTGATAGGGAGAAGGTGAGGGAATGGAACTGCGCCTTTGCTTTCTCATAGTGACGACGGACGAGATTACTCGCTCGCGGACAGCCTCATAAAAAACGCTGAAGGCTTAAGGACTGATAGTGCGGGTGACAGACACATTCCAGTTTGGCCCCGAGTGTTCTACTAGTAAGTGCGATCACCCCAAAAGAAGTGTCCCCAGGCCCAGACGAACTAGTTGTACGCGATTATATCGATCTGGAATCCCGCGTTCATTTGACGATTCTACAAAACAGATCTAAACCCCAGCCCTGGCCACGCGTGACCCTTCAGCTTTTGGAGTGCGGGGACCAAAAATGGCAGTTGAGCAGGATTAGCCATCCAATGCAAGTAGAATATAATTCCTAATCATCTAGACATATTCACGCAGTCTGGCGATGTGACGCGCCCGAAAATGATGCGGTATTGTGTTGTGTTGTGTTGATGACACCATCCAAGGACAGTCTCACCCACGTAATCCACCTACTTGGCGTAATTAGCACGACAAGTTGGTTACAGTGCCCCTATGTGTGTTCACCACATCTGAGAGAAAGTCTCGCCTACTGAATGAAAAGTGCATTTCATTGATGATCGACTGTGACCTGTTCATTTAGTGTGGCCATTAACTGGCTGAAGCCCTCCTTTACCTCAGTGGTGTACGAAAGGGGGTTACTACATCCCAGGATGGCACGGCGGATGGGGGGAGGAAGCATGACCCGAACGAGAAGTTTTTTTTTTGGGAATTGTACGCCATCTCAAACACCACCTCACTATGATTCTTCTTGGCCTACTATTCCTGCAGGACACATGATATACGATTCTGTGTATCCTTCCTTCAGATCCGCGCAAAAAAAACCTGGTGGGGGGTGGGAGGAAAGAGGGGGGGAGAGGGAAAGGGAACGATGATATTGAATCACGAGGAAATGTTCGTTCGACCGGACTATGGATCATCTTTGAGCTGATGTGGTGGAACGACTATACACCCCTCGCTGCCATCCTACCGAAACCACCATCAAAAAAAAACGAAAGAGAGAGGCAGAGAGAAAAGTAAACTCACGGGACACATGCTCACGTTCAAGAAACCCGTCTACGTCGGGGAAGGTTTTAGCGTCTTCTGCCTTGTGCGTTGCCTCTCATCGTATGTCATGTATATGGTCGTAACCGTACTATTATTGGCCAGTTGTTCTTTCTTTTGTGTGCGCCTGGACGACGTCGTCGAGTTTTTTACAGAATTGAGTTGCGATGTTGCCAAGAGGAGCTCATACTCATATTCGAGGTACTATATAGCCCATCATCAGCAATCCAGTTTCCGTGGAAGTGCATCGTGTCCGTGTCTTGAGCGCCGCCCTGAGGTGGTTGAGGTAAACTGGAAGACGAGGCGACGGGGGAGCGTCTCCGTGTTATGCCCGTGGCATGTTCCTCTATCACCACACCATTAACACTATCTTCATTCTTCCCTTTCTCTCTCTCTCTTTTGGTAGAGTATCATGGGTACCTTCGGGTTCCAAGTCAACAACTCCAGGGAGGAACGTGCCAAGACTTCTTTGGGATGGGGAACCCCCGTACGGAGGACTGGGGCGGAAATGAGGGAGTCGCGTCCGCGTTGGCAAAGCTGGCTTAGGTTTAATGGTATGTCGCGGCAGTTTGCCATCGAGGAAGTCTTTTCTTTGTCGTTTTGATGATGGTGGTCTAAATAAACACAGTAAGGATGGAGAGCTAGCTGCTTGCACAACTCAGGGGGCGGTGCATGCGGGCCGCCGTGCATCTAGATTATAATAACAATAACAATAACATAGATATATGACCATGACCATGACCATCATAACAAAGCTCCAAGTGGACGACAACGACAACACACTGATAACGGGAACGAGACGGTTCAGATAATATGATTAAGGGTGGTCGCGGTCTAGCTCAGGTTGTCTCTGGTCTCACCCAGACCCGATGTGGAACTTCAAGACAATAAAATGTGGGCACAGGGTCATAACCTTGTCCGTCTTTAAATCGAGTCAACCCACAACCCTTTCCCACATAGAGCCCTTGGACTTACTCTCTCACTCATAGGTCAACTTAGAGAATGCCCACCGTATTCTACATTGGCGCTACGGGCTACATCGGAGGTATGTGTCCTGGGCGTCGGGACTCCATTGGTAAATGAACTGACTATAATTCTAATTAAGGTGCTGTGCTTGTTGACCTGATTAAGGCCTTCCCAAACCTTGAGATCACTGCGATTGTGCGCAACCCCGACCACTTTGAGGCGATCCGCGGTTTGGGCGTCCAAGTTGTCCAGGGTGCTTTCAGTGATGTCGATCTCATCACTTCCCGTGCCCGCGAAGCCGACATCACCGTCAATGCGGGAGACAGTGACGATGTTGGCCTCAATACGGCCATCTTGGCTGGGCAGAAGGCGCGCGTCGTAGAGGATAACAAGCCCCCGGCTGTCTTGCTTCACACGAGTGGGGTTGCAGTATTCATGGATGGCGGAAATGAGGGAAAGCATGACCCCAACAACAAAGCCTGGAACGTGAGCAAACCGTTTTCCTCCTCCTCCCCCCTCCCCCTCCTTTCCCTTTCCTACGCCTAGTCAACTTGGTCTTGGTTTGAGCGCGCCCGAACTGAATTTTTTTTTTTGCCTCTCTTTCAGGACGGTGATGAAGCAGACATTCGTGCGATCACTCCTCAGATGTTGCATGGCCAAGTCGACGCACCGTAAGTTCATTCTCCACCCCTCCCCGTGTTCGCAATGCCCCGTTCTTCAGCACGTAAGGCAAACAACGTCGTCGTTTCCAGGATATTGCAGGCGTCCGAAGCTGGCTACACCGAATCCTACATCATTTGCCCCGCAGCGATCGTCGGCCCACCCACAGGGCCCGTCCCCGCCGGTTCGTATTTCATCAAGTTCATGACGCAGCTCGTGCTCGCATTCAAGAAGGCCCTCTATATCGGCGAAGGCTCGAACGTCTTTTACACGGTGCGTGCGCTCCTTTTTGTGGTTTGCATCTCTATAAACCAGATTTTGCTACTCGTCGCTCTAACGTTATTTCCAACTTTTTAGGTGCAACTGGACGACGTCGTAGACCTCTACAGACGCGTATTTGAGCGCATATGAGCCATGCGGATGCCAAGGCGAGCCCATACTCGAGGTACTACATCGGTGTCAGTACACCTCATTCATGGAAGCACATCATGACCGTGTTCGGTAAAATCTCGCGAGTCAAGGAAAGCTAGAAGATGGCGCGGCACAGAGTGTTTCCATCTCCGTCATTCCGCCACCGTGGGTATCTGAATAAGCCATTTGTCACCGGTGTTCGCTCCTTGTACTAATGACGCATCACCTTTTAAATTACACCCCCCCCCCAGGGCATCGCTATTCCTTGGTGCGAGTCAGAACGCTCGCGGAGAACGTGCCAAGGCACTGGGATGGGAACCGCGCCCGGTGGTGCTAGAAGATTGGGCGGAAGAGGGGATCACGTCTGCCTTGGCGAAGCTGCAGTAGCATTTTATTTAGTTATTCTCCCCCCCCCTAGCTGATCGCTTTCAAAACAATATCTTTGTGGAAGTCGTAAATAGAAACCTTCTTGATCACATATAACGTGGGTTCTTCAAGGAATTTATCGTATCATCGTTCGTTCCTTCCCTCCGACATCTGCCGCTTGCACTTCCCCCCTGACCCGTCCAGATATGCCTGCGATGGTCGCGACGCCGCTACATTGAGGATGATTGACTCGGGATGACCCGGGACTTTATTACTCCACGCGGCTTTCATCGTGAGACTTATCGCCCACCAGCAAGAAGAATACACTGCTTTACCCACGCACGCAGGAAAGAACCGCGTGTCGTCGTACATGTGTTCGCTCCGGTGACGCGATGGCGGCCTTTATTTCTTCCTCCGCGCTCCGTCCATTCATCTTCCTAATAAATGGGCAGGCAGACGAGATCACCGAGGTGGTACATGACTCAGCCTTTCATATTATACATCGGATGCGTAGAGCTGAAGATCACCCGCCGCGCAGCAACGTATACATACATATATCATGGATGGATAGGGGTGACCGGGACTGTTCATATCTCATATACTTTATACTCCTCCTCTCAAAACACAGTTTTTTTTTGTGAACTAACTGTACCACAAAAAATTCAAAATAATGGCCACCACCGTTTTCTTTCTCGGTGCGACGGGTTATATCGGCGGTGAGAGATTTTTTAGCAGCGATCAACCCTCCTCGCGATTTTGATTTCAACCTATGTCTCTCGATCGCACATCCACTACCCTTACCACTATCATCAATGACGAACGTCCTATATAGGCCCCGTCCTCGCAGAACTCTCAAAAGCCCATCCGACGACAACCTTCATCGCGCTCGTCCGTCGACCCGAGTCAATCGCTCTGGTGACTTCGTTTGGTCCAAACGTGCGGGCGATAGAGGGATCATTTGATCAGAATTCGAGTTCATAGAACAACAAGCGCGTGAGGCAGATGTAGTTATCAACACGGCCAATTCGGATAACCTCCAGTTGGCCACGGCCATCTTGACCGGTCAGAGAAAACGCGTTGAAGTGGATGGGAAACCTCGAGGGGCGTTCGTGCATACGAGCGGCGCTGCTATCTTTTTGGACCCAGAAAGCGAAGGGGCATATGACCCTCAGGGTAGGATCTGGAACGTACGTTTTTCCTCTTCGCCCCCCACCACTCCGCACACAAAATAATATATATATATATATAGGATGGAAATCCAGCGGACATTCGCGCTCTCACTCCTAACCTGCTTCATGGTGATGTCGATGTCCCGTACGTATTGAACCCGATATTATTATTATTATTATTTTCTTTCTTTCCCGGCTAAAACGTTGTTTTTTTTTGTCACAAAGGATCATGCAAGCCAGTGAGACCGGTTACGTTGAATCTCACATCATCTGTCCCGGCGGCGTAGTTGGCGTTCCCCGTGGGCCCGCCCAAGCGGGATCCATGTTTTTCAAGTTCCTAATCCAACTCGCGACGGAACGAAAGCGATCTTGCTATTTTGGTGAAGGGACCAATACGCTCTATCTGGTACGTAATTCCCCCCTCTCCCTCTCCCCCCCCTCTCTCCCTCCCCGGTTAATCCCCGTTCTCCAAAAATCTCCCAAACTCATTTGCATTGCATTCTTTCTTTCTTTCTTTCTGATCTGACCATTTTGCGCCGCGCGCCACTTCCCTCCCCCCCCTTTCATAGGCGGACGTGAATGACCTCATCGATCTCTTCCTACTCGTCTTTGATCGCGTGGTGAGCGGCGCGGATAAAGATTCAAGTCCGTACGAACGTTACTACATTGGTGCCATCAACCCTGTATCATTCAAAGAGATCATGACCGCGGTCGGTGAAGAACTCGCCTCGCGCAAAGTATTGGAGGATGGCACGGCGGCGTCTATCCGCTATCAGGATGTATCCGACCCGTGAGTTAACCTCCTCTCTCTCCCCCTTAGTTTGTGACGCTGATTCATCCATGTACTTTGACTGCTCTGGAAGGCTATTGCGCTTATGGGGTCAGACGCAGCGGCTCGAACCCACGCGGGGTAAGAGCATTGGTTGGAACCCCAAACCGGTGGACATCAGGGCATCTCTGAGCGAGTCTGTTGATGCCGTTTTGAACCCGACACAGAGCAAGTAGTGAATCCCTGGGGTGGGGTGTGGGGTTGATCACCATTTCAAATCCAAATGTACCACCATTTTTGCTTTCTTGCTACGACGAACTCCCTCCGCTTTGCGGGAAATCTTTTTTTTTTTAATTGATACGACATAGAACATAGAACTTTTAGTAGTAGTTTAAGAAAGAAAGAGAAAATAAAAGGCTTTTTTTCTTTTTTTTTCCACACTCGCTCGTCATCGTCAGTGGTGATGATATTCACGCTCCCGCCCAGCAGGCCATTTAACGCCACCACCAGCCATATCTGAATTGACGATACGCATCTCGACTTCGTTAAACACAGCGACGGTTCGGAAGATGGTGAATCCAAGCTTGGTGAACAACGCGATGCTCCACGCGTTGGTCGCGCCAATGCGCGCGACGAAGGACTCTTTCTGGACGCCTAGTTTCTCGTACGCATAGGAGAGGAGAAGTGCAAGGGCAGCATAGGCACGGCCTTGTCCGCGGTAGGTGGGTTCTGGGTATGGTATGGAAAGAGACAGGGGAGGATAAACAGGGTATGTTGCATAATTAATTAATTAACAAAAGAGGAAAGGCAAGCACGAACCGGCTATCATCACCTCGCACTCGACTTCAAACTCGGGGTCCCCGCGCTGATTTTTAAAGAAGAGGTTGACGTCGCCGATCATGGGGAGGGATTTTATATCCTCATCATCATTTATCGTAAGTTTCAAGTCTTCTTCTTCGGTCGTTGTCGTCGTTGTCGTAGCGGTACCGTTATTACTTGGCTGTTCATCAGAGTCCGGTGACGGTGGTCGCAGTGGCCGTCGAGCGAGAACGATGAATGTAAGTTCTGCAATGACGCGTGTGTGTGTGGGTGTGAATATATATGAATATATATACGCTTACTATCTTCGTCTTCTTGCCAACTTTCTATTCATCTTGCAACGTCGATCATATATTTTTGGGTAGCCACCAGGTTGTATGTCACACCGGGGTGGATAGAAAAAGGTTTGTTTAGCTCACGTTGCATCGCATGCTCTTCCTCTAGGGTGAGCTCCTCGCTCGCAGTGAGATCGCGTAATTGGGGATTCTGCATCCACGTGTGATAGGTCTGTCATGTCGTCGTCACAAATAGCGGAACCGGAAGGAGGGTGGTGGTAGAATAAGATGTATGCGCTGAAGGGCCAAGGGGTAATGTGGCGAACCTCGACATGTTCTGTCCTGGGTTTGACCAGTTATTTTTTTTATATGCACTTTCGGAAAAACGTGGATATGATATGATATGATATGTACCGGTAAGGGACGAGGACGACGGTATCACCCACAATTGCGGTGTGCGCGTTGATTTTCATCAAATGACCGTTATAGTAGAGTAAAGAGCGTGGTTTAAAACGCATACAATCATCACCCCCCCCACACTTACAACCCAACCTCTAACCTCTCTCACCCGAATTGGGCCAGCCCAGACTTTTTAGGCAGTCAATCAAGGACATTTATCCCAACTGGGACGCGCCAACTCGTAGGAACGACGTCAATTCGACAACTGAGACCGACTTTGACACTCGATACTCCCCCTCTGACTGCTGAGTTTCAAGTTATTTCTATTTCATCATTTCAACTCTCATCTCATCTTCCAAAGGAGAGGAGTTCATGTACGCTGTTCCGTTCGTACGCGCGCGTACTTTTTATTTTCTTTCACGCAAGGTCCTGGGGAATACCCGATGGCTGGTGAGCTAAGAGAGGGGCGTTCGAGAGGCTCGAGGCTCGATTTAATTGGTAGTGATGGCTAAATGTTCCTGTGTTATGTTCGTTGGATGCTCTGCTCGGAACTTCTCCCGACTAGTCTCGCCCTGCATTGTTCTAAAATTTATGTGTTCCTTTGAACCGGTGCACCGGGTTCCTTTCCTTCCTATCGTGCAATCTGCTCGTCTAACTTTTTTTACTGCTTTGCGAAATGGAGAAGGTTTATAGGTTCATCCTTCATCCTTTATTTGATCCCTTTATTCTTTTTTTTTCGGGTCGGCATAATGACTTACATCACGGTCCAAAATTCCCCGAAAGTCGAGTCAACACGAGTTGTTTTTTCATTTGCCGAGCGCGAGAGAGATAAAGCTGCACTATCCAGATCATGGGACAGGACCCACTACTCAGCTCCGTCGCTGCCGCCGTAATGTCACCAGGGGGACACACGTGACAAATTAAATCACGTGGAGGTGTAGATGATAGACGGCAAATACCGAAATTGACCAGAACGAGTAATCAAAATCGATTACTAGAAAGAGAACCATCCAGAACGAGCGTTCGAGTGAGTGAACCCTTGGGCCCTTGGGCCTTAGCCTCGGGTATGTATGAGAAGGGGAAACCCAACCCCTTCCCTACGTGACCAGAATGTCAATTGATTAACAATATTAGTATTGACCGTCTCATTTCGTTTATAACCATCTGACTTATATGCCACCACCACCAATACCCACCCCCACCTCACTCACATCACCCACGCCCATTAATTAAGGCGACTATGACCACCACGCTACACCCTCTCTGTGGTACCACCTACATTTGTAATGAACCTGTGGCCATTCTCTATGAACCAGTTGAAGTACCCCCCAACAACAATTCCTATTTTGCGATCCTCCCAGAGGAGATTATCGTCAAGGTCCTTGAATGTTGTGATTCTGAGACAGTGCTTGCCTGTCAACTGGTACGTAGATCAGTTCCCCCTTAACCCCCTCCGGGGTCGTGCCATTATGATCATGAGCGTGTATAGATTGACAAATTTTTCTCTCTTTTTCTCTTTTTTTTTTTTGTTAGACCTGCCGTGCTCTAAGGAACTTCATAGTCAATTCAACAAGCCTACGCTACAAACTTGCCCTAGCTGAAAATGGCTTGTGTGACGGTCCCAAACCGCAAAACGAAGATGATGGCACTGGAAACGGTGGTGGTTCAAGTAGTGGTGGGAAGACGGCGATAAGCACGGCCGAGAAAATGGAATTGTTAAGCGCCTACGCCTCCGCTTGGCAAAACCTCAGCTCAGCCCAGCCCGTGAAGGCGTCGATGCTCATTGGATGGAGCGCGCCTGTGGCCGTCTCCGCTAATGTCGTCGTCTTCTCCAAAAGGCACAACAACAACGACAATGGTGGTACTGGGGAACCTACTTTGGACTTGCTTGTCTACCGCGTCCCATCTGCGTTGCGCCAGATTGAGTGTGCCCATTGGACCCTCTCTCTCCCCGCGAATGTGAACGAGTTGTGCATCGATGTGGCGCAGGATTTGCTCATTTACGTGTTGTATGCACTTTTTCTTTTTTGTCTTCTCTCGTTTGAGTGGGGGTTTAATTATTAATAACTATTTCGCACGCTTCATTAGGGATGGCACTTTCCATGCGTGCATGCTGTCAAGCGGCGCGGCTCATCCATTGGTTGAACACGAAGGCTTCTTCAAAATGTGGTCAGCAAGTCGGCGCTTCGACGTGTCTAACCTCTCCGTCTGTGGGGATTATGTCGCTGCTGTCACGCGTACATATTTCATCTCCGTCTGGAACTGGAAGACGGGGGATTTGGTTTCAGATCTGGTAAGGTCCAGTTAAGCTTAAAAAAAAAAAGCTTATCATCTCATACTCGCCCCTTTTTTTTTTTTTGAAGAAAGTCTCGGAGGTTAGATTCTCCTCGTTCGAATTTATCGATGAACATCACATAGCGTACGCCGTTTCAAAAGAGGACAGCGTATACGTGTACGACCTGCGCCGTCATGGCATCGGGGATCATGGGGAGAAGGTGGAATCAGAACCTATATGCTTCCAGCTGGAGCTCCCCCCCATCGACCGCGCAACAACCTCACGATACATCCAATTCCGCCGTAACGCACTACCAACACGGGAACAAGCATGGGGGGTTGGTTCGGCCGGTAGCGGTACACCACCACCATTTCAAGCCGACCCGCGCGAGCGACTAGTCGTGTTGCGTATCGTCACGAGTCCGGTCGAACGCGGAGAAGAACAATTCGAGTTGCATGTCCCCACACGGGTTTTACTTGAGCGTTCTGCTGCGCTGAGGGGCAGTGGTGGTGCTACTTTACCTTGGTCTGCGTGGCGCGATTTGGTACGCGTCACGTCATCGAGGAGATTACCATATATCGTGCCAGCGTATATGGTTGCTTATGGTAGGAGGGTCGTTTCGCATCCACCTGATTGGGACCGAGGCGTACTACATGTCGATTCATACTCCCCGCGGAGAACAAGACGAGGATATGGTGATGATGATGATGCAAGGGGTACGCGACATGCTGTCAAGCTTCCTGAAGAGTTAGCAGGCAAGGAGAATCTTCTCAGTGCCTTGTGTGAAGATGCGTTGTTGTGCTATAAGGTTCGTCCCCCCTCACACGCTCTTTGTAATGGATGGATGGATGGATGATCATCTTGGTTTATAGCTCGATTCATCATTGAGCAGAATTTCACATGCGTATTGGTATACCTTTTGAGAGAGAGAGAGGAATTTTTTGTTTTTTTTTATTAACATGGACACGAGTTAGTTTGGGTAGTTTTTATTTCCAAAAGAAGAAAGCTTTGTATAGGTTGTTTTTTAACAAACAAACATAAAAAGTTATATACCTATAACAAGTAGAGGACCATACATAACGTGTCCTGCCAATTATGAATAGTATCACATTCTATTATATTTAAAACACACGTTGATGTGTCAAAAGTTCAATTCAGTGGCCTTGATGATGATAATAAATGATAAGGAAGCTACAGGGAATTATGGACCTTGCCCTTTTTGTTTTTATTGTTCTTTTTTTTTTTTAATTAAAAAACCGAATGAGTTGGCTCTTACCCGTTTCAAAAAAGGCAATTCGGGGGTGGGAACCAAGAGAGGAACAGCACACAAGGGAAAATAAAAATGCAACACATGATCACACAGGACGGGACGAGGGAAGGGAGGGTATTCCACATTTCAACCAAACTACCAGTAATAGAAAATAGAAAATAAAAAAAAGAGAGGGGAGAGAAAAAAATAAGACAGAGTATTGTTAACGTTATTTTTTTTTTTACAAAGAAAAAAAAAAAACGATGAACTCTTTCATTTATTTATTTTCTCTTATCCCTTTTTTCTTCACTTTACTATATGTTTAAGCCATCCTGGAATTATATTTTCCAAGTGGAATAGTGAAAATATCATCCTCTGTCAATAGTTCTGCAAGACCGCAGTAGTAAGCCACGAATGCGGTTACGATACCGAATGCGCCACCGCTCTTGTGAATGCTGGTACTCTTCTGGAAGTCACCTAAGGTGGTTTTTTTTTTAAATTATTTAAGGATTAGATTAAACACTTTTTAAAATAATTTTTTTTTGCTTGTACTCACCAACAGCAAGAAGCATGAATGTGACTGTAAGGCAGAAGAAAAGTACAGATAGACCGATAGACTTGCGCAGAGTGGCGATGCTAAAAACAGAAAGAAAGAGGATGGGGGAGTATAACAATTAAAAAAAAAAAAACATAACAGCCTGGGACAGGTGACACGCACAAGAAGAGGAAAGTGACGATCATCCAGGCAGTTAGGAAGATGGCGATAGCATCACCCTCCTTGCTAGGGTTAGGAGAAGCGGCATAAGCGGCAGCAATACCAGAACCCGGAATCAAGAGAGTGGCAAAGGAGAGCCAGAAGGCACCGTAAGACGAGAACGCTATTAAAGAAAGAGAAAGAAAGAAAAAAAAAACCATCACGTGAGCATGGTATGCGAAGAAAGACCGAAAACCGAATATAAAAAAGTCACTCACCGGTGGCGCCAAAGGTGTTTCCAGTGGCAAATTCCCACATACCAGCGAGAAGCTGGGCGAGACCACCACAGAAGATGGCCATACCGACGACGACGTTTGGTGTGTTGATACCACGAGCATTGACGTTATAAAGTGACAATATGAACGTGGTAGACGCGAAGGAGAAGAGACCACTTTTATGATTGAAGCACGGTTAGATCTCAGGGTTCAGGACTTTTGGGGGAAGGGGAAGAAAGAAAAAAAAACAGGGTGCAGAAAGCTTACAGAGGGCCAGGGTTGCCGAGCTTGATACGGCGGGGGGAGTGGGGGATGACGAGGGAAGCCTCAGTGTCAGACATTTTGGAAGCCAGTTTGGATTGTGTGGGTGGGGGGTTTTTTAAAAAGAGAGGATTGCACCGCTAGGAGCGTACGTTGGGCAGAAAAACAAAAAAAAACAAACAAAGACAGACAAGGGACAGAGAGAGAGAGAGAGAGAAAGCTGTTGGTCTGAGAGACGAGAGATGTGGAACCTTATGAAGGGAGGAGCTCAAGATGACTTTGACAGAGCAATAAATACAAAGGACGTTGACAATCGGAGCCGGTGAGAAGGGGAAATTGTTTGGGCCTAGTTGATTGGATTTGGTGCCCTTGATACGGAACGTGTAAAATGGACATTATGTTGAGTACGTGACTCTAGCGCCAGCTGTCAAGGGAAAAAAATCGAGTTTTATTTTATATGTTAACGTCTGCCAAGAGAGAGAGAGCAGTTTGCACATAAGAAGACACAAGTGTGTGGGGGGACCGGTGCATGTCCGTTGTTAAGTACAAACAAATTTGGCGGCCTGTATGGAAGGTGGACCTATCGAGAAGCCAATTTGTGGTGGGGAGGGAAGGGGGAGGGAAGGGAAGGGAAGGGGAAGGGGAAGCGTGAAGGGGAGGGAGGCGCGCCGGGAGGAAGGTTTCGTGATCTGGAAAGGTTCGATGCCGTCGCAAAGATTGACAGGCCTCGGTCTTTACTCAAAACATTGACATTTCATGATTAGCGCAAGGCGCCTCGAACGTAGATGGGGGGAGGGGGGAGGGAAAGGAGGCTTAGTTAGCTAGCCTGGTCACTTGTTTAAACACCCGATACCCCACTCCCCGTTCCAAAAAAACACATTTGATGAGATTTGAAAATCAAATCGACTCGATTTTTTACGCGGGAGGGAAATAATAATAATAAAAATCAACTCATTCAAACGCCTCACAGCGCCCAGGGTCGATTAACGGGTATTATTTGTACGATAGGGACGGACAGATGGATGGACGGTTAGGTCAAAGAAAGTAAGGTGTATGCGTGTTGTATGTGGTTATTGGTCAGGGTTAACGGTCAGGTCAGACAGACGGGGCGGGGCAAAGAGACGATGATGGATGATCATGATGTCGTTGTTATGGAACCAAGGATGGGAGGGGCGGAGCGGGGCAGGAACGGGTAAAGAGTCAAGTGTAATGCAGTGAGAGCGACGGAGAGAGAGAAGCATTGGTCAATGGGGGGTGCGCCCTTGGAAAAGAGGAGAGGAGACAGACGGAGGTGGTCTCTACAAATGTTCCAAGCTCCAAGCCAAGCAACGCGGCGGACGCGGACCAAATAAAATAAGCGAGCGAGCGATTAAGCTTACCCGATATAGTGAGTGCCATATGAACTGAACGAATAGAAGACCCCCTCGTGCCATCGTGACTGATTTGTGTGAATTGAATTTGAACGGCGGCCTGCCTACTTTTTAATGTTTCATCTTCTCCACATCCCAACGCGCTCGTGAAAGTGTGAAAGAATGGATTCGTAGGGTGTGCGTCGTATCGTATGTGGCGTTTTATGCATCATTTAATTCAAACAAACAAACAAACACACACACACACCCTCATAGGTTCATTCATTAATTTCCCCACAAATGTGGACGAGTCATTCAACTAGAATTAAAATTGGGCGAGACGGGCATCGCGTAGCGCTTGGGAGGGGGGGGTAGGTCTTGTGTTTCTGTAACAAGCAACCCTTCTAGATCTGCCGCCCGCGCCCATTGGCGTAGTTGTCAGCGCTTCTAGGTGGATCAAGGGGGGGATTCTTATTCTTATATTATTCTATTTATTACATCGGCTCGGATGCTATCCAGACAGGCAGCAGAGAAGAAGAGAAACTAAGAACTCAGAATCTCTCGATTGCATTCAACGCCCGCCCGAGGAGTTCATTTGGGACTTGGCCGTACGTATAAAGCATCGTTAAATTCAACCCAGTTGATCTTGTGTTCCCTTTCACCTCCGTTTATTCCTATCCTCCTTTATCCCCCCCCCCCTCCCGTCTTTCCCTTCTCTTCTTTGCTTTAACGGGATTTAATAATGTCTGATATTGAGAAGATTGATCATCACCCGCGCCGAAGCCGCCTTGGGAACCCTGGTCCGCTGTACGTTTTTATTTTATTTTATTGATTTATTATTATTATCATCATCGCTATGTTACTGATTAGCTGTCCCATAGGGGTCTCTTCTCCTTCGCGTCCACTACTCTGGTCCTCTCCCTGTACAATGTGCACGCACGTCACATCGCCGTTCCCAACGTTGTTGTGGGCATGGCTCTCTTCTGTGGTGGTCTCGCCCAATTCTTAGCAGGCATGTGGGAGTTTGCCACGGGTAATACTTTTGGCGCTACCGGTGAGAATTCCATTCTACCTATCTCCTAAAGTCGTGGGAGGTGAGACGGAGGATGGTACAACCGTGGAAGTCATCGACACAGGTGATAATGCATGTACACAACATGAAGTGATTAAAGTTGTCACATGTCAGGCACATAACGTGGGGTATCCATCGGACTCCACAAGTTACGGTCCGCGGCCCGCTTTTACTCTATCTTTCAACCTTCAATCTCCATCTCCCTATGTGTGTGCCATTTTGCTGACCATTCGTTCAAAAAAAACATTCAGCATTCACATCTTATGGCGCATTCTGGCTCTCCTTCGCGACCTTGCTCATTCCCAACTCGGGTGTAGCCTCCGCTTATGCAAACGCTAAGCCCGGCATGGAGGATGATGCGATCGGGATCTTCCTTATTTCATGGATGATCGTCACGTTTTTGTTCTTGTGAGTCATTCACGCGGGCGGGCGCCGTTCACTCTTGATCGTGTTGCCCTTACCCTCGCCTCTTCCTAAATATTCTGGAACCATGCTGATCCATGAACCTTGCCTCGTAGCCTTGGCTCACTTCGCAAGTCACTTGGCCTGACCGCCCTTTTCTTCTTCCTTACTTTGACATTCATGGTTTTGGCGATCGGTATGTGATGATATCTTTGTCGTTAGCTAATACTAAGCAAACATTTTGCAGGTAACATGATGAAGAAGACTGACATTGTTAAGGGTGGAGGATACCTCGGAATTGTCACCGCGCTCATTGCTTATTACTGTGGCCTCTCGGAGATGCTCACGTCTGACGACCTATTCACCATTCCTCTTGGAAAATACCCCCCACGTCGTACTGATTGAGTATGATGACTGATATGGATGATACGGTCATTATGCATTTCACGAACTTGCCTTGGAACATTTTACGCAGTATTCCCTTATTAGTTCATTTTTCTCTCACCAATTCCTATATTCCCTGGCTGGCTGTGCGTTGAATGACTGCTGGGAATATATTGATTTGATACCTTTATTTTGCGCCCTGAATGTCGTTTGACACATCATCGTACTCTCCGTGATGCTTGAGTTAGTTGGATCGGTCATAATCAGTCTAGATGGTGAATGAATTTGGCTAAGCTGTCATGATGGTGACACGTGACAACCCTTTTTCCTATGGGCAGTGGGACCAACGCCTAAGGAGGGTGCTGTTCCTGTTGTGTTGTGTGTGTGTGTGTGTGGTTATTGTATCCAACCGAGCCCCCAGGAACTTGTGGTAAGACATGATAATAATAATGATAATAATTAATAATTAATTAGCCATTTTAGCCTTCATCCCACCCGAGCCTCGCCCGCCCTCCCGCTCTCCACTTCCACTTCCCCCTCCGCCGAGCCTACCCCGAACCTCAGAAGGTAGAAAGTAAACCCGGTAACCGGAAGAATCAGCCAATATCACAAGTGAACGATTGGCTGACCATGCACACATAATCCCTTCCTTTTCTCCTTCTCTCTCTTCATACAAACACCCCCACCCCCCCCCGCACAACCCATCCCAGCTTTTTGAACAGTAAAACAGTGGAAATTATATGGCTCCTTCTTCTAACAAAGTCCCGTCTTACGCCTCTCAATTCAAATATGTTGATTTGAGCTTCCCGTTTGAAAATGTACTTCATGTACAACTCAAAAGGTTTGTCCCATATCCCCCCCTACCTTTTTTTTTTACTAACGAAATCGATGTTTTTCTTTCGAAAAGGCCACCCGTGAACGCATTCAACGAAGAGTACGTACCGGGAGAGGGGGGTTATAATTAAAGGAAATAATGATTTTAAAAAAAAAAAAAACAGGTTTTGGCGTGAATATGGTACAGCTTTTGATCAAATCGGTCAAGATCCTACCGTCCGTGTCGTCGTTCTCTCCTCTGCCGTTGACAAGGCTTTCTCAGCTGGCGTGGACTGTACGTTGAAAAAAAAACCAATTACTTTTAATACCAAAACTCATTTATTCATTCACCTTACCCCCCCCCCCCCTGCTCTCCTCCTCCTCCTCACCTCACCTCGACAGTGTCCGACTTGCTTGCACTCCCTCGGCATGAAGACATAGGAAGACGCGCCTTGTTAACCCGTGCCTATATCCACGACTACCAATATCCATTAACGCACCCTCCCGAATCCCCCAACCCGTCATAGCCGCCGTCCACGGTGTCGCTTTCGGACTCGCCCTGGATGCCCTAGGTGCCGTAGACGTACGTTGGGCGGCAGAAGATGTAGCGTTTAGTATTAGGGAAGTAGACGTAGGTTTAGCGGCTGATATTGGGACTTTAGCTCGATTCCCCAAATTGGTCGGTGATCTCTCTTGGTTGTATGAGGTTGCGTTTTCGGGTAGGGTTTTTGGAGCTCAGGAAGCTCTTCAGTTTGGACTTGTTTCTCGGGTGGTACCGGGTTCGAGAGAGAAGGTGGTGAAGGCAGCTCTTGAATTTGCGGAAGGGATCGCTAGGAAGAGTCCTGTGGCCGTCTCGGGCGTCAAACGGTTCATCGCTCATGCCCTTGATCATTCGTTGCGTTCTTTTTCTTTCTTTCTTTCTTCCCTTCCTCGCTGATTTCGTTTTGAATAAATAGTGTTGATGCCGCACTCGAGTATCAGGCGACATGGGGAGCTTTCGCTTTGCAGGCAAAGGTACTTTATTGGGCACTCCTCCCCCCCTCCCCCCCCTCTTTCATGGGCGTGATATTAACCCCCACAACCTTTACCGCGCATTTTCTTAGGATCTCAGTGAATCGGCCGCTGCAGCGAAACGTAAGCAGAAGATCGAGTATGAGAATCTGGGAGTGTTGGAAAGGAGGAAGGCGAAATTGTAATTTTAAATTAATAATAAAAAACCCCCCATCCATCCATCAATCCATCATCTCCGTAGTTGAATGAGAGAATCCACCTGATGATTGATCGAGCTAGTTAGGTGGATTCGTTACAGGGTTGAAATACATATACACATATACAAATATATATATATTTCTTTCTTAGGGAAGAGAGAGGTTTTCAATTGGGAAGCGAGGGCCGGATATGCGAAATTTCAGCCCAGAACCCAACCCAACCCAAACCCTGAGAGGTAAGGTACGGTACATTGTTTTTCAGGGGGGGGGGAGAAAATAAAATTTTACAACTTTGCATTAATCTTGACTCGGTTCAACTCTCCCAAGTTCTCATACGTGATCTTTTGCTTTTTAATCACAGCTTGTGCCGAGTTGACGAGATCCTACAATGGTAAACATCCGTTAAAAAATAAATAAAAAAAGGTGTGTGTGGGGGAGAGGGGGAGGCGGGGGGGGGGGGGGGAAAGGGCTGACGAACGTACCGTTCCTTGAACGGCTGCAGCAGCCCAAGTCGCTTGGTATTGAAGGGCGTCGTCAACTCTAAATGTTTGATTTTTTTTATTTTATATATATATATATGTTATTCGGAATTAATGGATGGAAACGCGGGAAGGGGGTTGGGGGGGTTTAACGTACGGATTGTCTATAGCGTGCGCGATGAAACGCTTCACTCCAGTGAGGGCGACAGGACTCTTTTCAGCTATGATACGGGCGAAATCGAGTGCGGCTTGAATGACTTCCTCTCTGCTTCCAGGTACGACCTGTCGCCAAAAAAATTAAAAATCAATCAAACAAAAAATCGGTTTAAACTTTAAACAATTTGTCAGAGCGCCACATCCCCCCCCCCCCCGCCCGCCCCCAATCAAATTGATATTAAAAAAAAAAAACCCCCCAAAGAAAGGACGGGGGCGTGATGATTGAAGAGCAAATAAAAACTTTTGGTGATAGGCGAAAAGAAAAAGAAGAAAAAAAAAAAGAAAAAAAAAAAGCGTACCTTTGATACGATGCCCACCTTCAGGGCTTCATCCGCACCGAAAAGACGAGCGGAAAGAGCAAGCTCTTGAAAGAGAGAAAGATTCCCAACGAGTTTAGGGAATCGGGCAAGGGTACCAATATCCGCCGCAAGACCGACATCAGTCTCTCTGATACTAAACGATGTCCCATCCTCTGCTGCCCAACGAATATCACAAGCCGCGATGGCGTCCAATGCTAGACCAAAAGCGATACCATGTATGGCGACAATGACGGGTTGAGGTGCACGAGATGGAGCTGATATGGCATGTTGAAATTCTTGGACTAAAGTACGGAGGAGGAGACCAGATCGAGCTGTGTCGGGTGAGACTTGCTTGGATCCGAGTTGGGCCACTATTTGTTGGTCCGTTTTTTTTTTTTTTTTTTTTCAAAGTTGTGGATGTGGTAGTGGGGGGGGGGGGGGGGTTTTTTTTGTTTTTTTTTGTTCGTGCGTGTGAGTGGTTTAGCCTTTTTTTGGGAAGGGGGGGGGAAAGGACTTACAGTCTACACCGGCAGAGAAAGCTTTCTGCATGCGCGAGGAAAGTACAATCACGCGCACGGACGAGTCTTGTGCGATGCGATCAAACGCGGCGCCATATTCTCGCCAGAACCTATAGACAGACAGACAGACACATCGTAAGTTCTGAGGCTAATCTAGAGCTTTCTAAAGCAGAGAGATGAGAGGGGGGGGGATTTTTTTTTTTCTTACTCTTCATGGAAAGCGTTCACTTTTGGCCTTAATTGATTTGTACTCTCAGTCTCAGTCTTTTTGGAGAGAGAGAGGGAGAGTTGGACCTGCTTACCTGGCCAATTCGACGTGTAGTACTTTTGGAAATGGAAAAGTGAGAACGAGAAACTTGAATTGAGAGGCATAGGATGGTATTTGTGACATTGATGTGGGTAGTGAATTTGTGTAGTGAAATGAGCAAGCAAGAGCGAGTACTTTTGTTGCGAGTGGGGGAAGATTTCGGGCCGGGCCGATAATAAAGCCGGTCGATGGTACCCTCACAGTTATCACGTTGTTGTTGTTACCCAAACCCTCGCAGTCTTCTCTACCTCCCTGCCTTCATATAACAGTGCAGTGAGTGAACCACATAGAGCGTTTACTTCCCTCCCCCCATACTTACATAGTCCAGGAAAACATTTATTGTGCAAACGCCCGACTGCACACTATGGGTTTTTTGGACAGAGGCATTTCATACACACAATCGTGCCCCTTCCCCCCCATTACACCCCCATCCCACACAGACCCCCTCCTCTCATATTTCACAAACGAAATTGAAAAGTGGGCAGTGAGGGCCTTCACGTCATTGTCTTAGGACATGAAGCCGATGTTGCCACATCGTCACATACACAAGGAACGTGAAGTGAAGGGACCCCTCACACTCCTTCCTTCCCCATACCCCATACCCCCACGTTCGCAATGTTTACGCCCATCCATCGGATCGGATCCATGATCCATGCAAACTGATCGGCTCCGGTAAGGTCGTCTCCATACACGAATTGAATACATTACAGTTACAGTTTAGTGGCGTTCGGATACGGATACGTGTGAGTTTCAGTGGGTCACAGGACAGGTCAATAAATTAGGCAAGATCACAGCGCAGAAGCAATTCCAATTCCAATTCGATACTTTTATCTCACACAACGTCTGGATGGGCGCAGTACCTGCCCAGTTAACTCAAAACTCAGGTTGTTCCAGGCCCACAACCCCTAAACATGGGAATGGGGAGAGGAGAATTACACAACAAACAAACAAACAAACAAACAAACAAGAGAAGAGAAGAGAAGAGAAAGATAGGCTTAGGGCTGGCTGGGCTAGTCGTATATACGACAGGACAGACACACAAGCCGTAGTGCTCAGCAGACTTTTGGCGACTAGAAACTGGCCAAGCATATGTTCTCATCACCACTTGGACAACAAGACACCAACTGTTTTCCTTCAAAGTTACAACTACACCGATGGCTCGCTTTGTCACGGCCGCTCAACACTTGCAGTCCCCAGCCGTGCACTGGCAACTGCGAGGGAGTCAGCGTGCTGCGTTTGAGCGAGTCGAAGGCTGATACGCACGAGGCGCCGCATGTACAGGAGGTCAAGCCGCAGCCGTCGTGTTGATTAACTGGGTTCTGGATGACCTAGAGAGGTGTGTGTATTCATGACGTGACGTAACGGTAGCGACGCAAGAAGATGGGTGCACATACTGGACACATGATAGATCAATCGATTTGACGAGAGATTCAAGAGAGGTTTTTATGCGAATGTGAAGGTGAATACTACTGGGACTGGGGGGATAACCAGCCTCGGATGGGAAAGGGGGCATTTATATACATGCAGCTGGTGTACACATGTTTGGTTTGGTGGTAAGTGTGTGGAGTGTGGAAGTGGAAGTGTGGCGTGTATGTATGTATGTATGTAATGTAATGTAATGTATGTATGTACACACGTGACACTGAATTTGGGCTAAAACCGTGCCAATTCTATGATGATGATTCCATCTAAATAAATTCAACGTCAGGTGGTGATAATATGGAGATATTAATTGCGGTTCGATGAGGAGAGAAGGTCGTCCGTACACCCTCGTTTCAGATTTCATCTTATTAGAGAGAGATAAGTAATATACCGTACGAGCGAATAACAAAACCCGGGTTCGCAAGAACTCTCTTGGGCAAATGTACATGGATGCACATGGATGTATGTATGTACGTATGTGTAAGGGGTAAGCTGCCAAAATAAAATAACTCCCTGGAGCATGAGGCAATTCTTTTTTGCCTAAATACGTTTCATTTTTTACGAGAAAGATTTTGAATCTTCTTGTTCGCTTTCGTACGTCGTTCTTGGACAGCTGTCACTTTGACACATCACATTCGCATTCCCCATTCCCATCCCAGTTTTTATGTGCGGCATTTTCGCCCAAGTCGGACTCAGATGAGGGTGTGAGGGTGTGATTATTTATTTTATTTATTGATTTGTGAGTTGAGATTTGTGAGCAAGATGAAATGTCACGTGACCTTACCAACCATGTGGGGTTGGTGTGACACAACGCGTGACATAAGCTGGAAGAAGTATGCTCACATTCTTGAAGATGCCAGAAGAACCCTCCTTCTCACACACAACCCTGCGCCCCGGTTGGCTCAGTCCACATATAGACAGTGACATGTGTGTGGCACATAATAACAAACTGATAGCCACGTGCGTGCACACACTCTCTCTCACTCATTTATTTTGCGTGGGGGGGCCTCGTCTTATCGTTCTTCGATACAGCCGCGGGAACGAAATATGAGTACTATATATATATATTTATATATTAACAACCTGCAGCGAGCAGCGGGCAATAGAGTCGGATCGTGTATCCAGGTCTAGGGTTGGGGTACTATATGCTCTGGCTCCCCGAGATTCCCGAGATCTCGACCCTGACCTCACCAAAAGGGAAATGGGGATCACGGTTGGTACTTTAGTACTATACTATACTATACTATACTATAATATCCCTTGGCTGCACTGCTCACACCATCATCACCACCACCACCACCAAGTTATACTACTACTGCTCCTCTGTATTGAAAGCGAGACCCCGGACACGGTTGAAACGTTTTATTATTATTTGTCGGCAATGTCTAGCCAAGCCAAGGGCGAGTTGTTGTTATTATGAGATTGTCTTGGCATTACCCTGATTCCTGATTTCATTTCGTCAGTCAAGTCACCACTTGCACCTGTCCCTATCCCTACCACCCACCTTACTTAGAGAGCTCCCAAAACCAACTACAGTGAAAATAAGTAACCAATTATTATTTAATCGAAAAGAAAGAAAGCAACAAAAACAACAAAAAACAACAAAAACCGTCATCATGCTCTCTCGCGTCTCTCTGAAGGTCCTACCACAACCTCCGTCTGCTAACAAGAAGAGGCAATACGAGATACATAATGTGCTCGGAACTGGAACTTTTGGAAGAGTTATGGTGCGAAGAAAATGCCCCCCCTCCCCCTCCCCAACGTTTTCTGTTGTTAACAGAAATTTCTGACATATACCCTTATTGACAGCGTGCGACATGGCATGTTCCATCTGAACAGCTGAGCGTTGCCGAACGCGCCGCTTCTACTGCTGGAGGTGTATCTTATCTCAAAGTACCACTTCTTTCTCCCCACCTTCGTCCCCCTCCACTACCACAGACAGCACTACCAAGTCTTCCTTTACGATCTCTACGGCTTCTGCAGGGTCACAGCAGACGAGACGGGACCTTAACGAATCGTCGTCATCGTCATCGGTAGCGTTAGTAGATGTCACGCGCCAAGTCGCGTTGAAAGTGATCCCGAAGAAGAAGGTGAAAGGGAATGAGGCAAGCGTGTGGGGGGAAATGGAAGTCTTGAAAGGGCTCGATCATCCGAATATCGTGCGTTTTTTTTCCTTCTTCTTCTTCTTCGGCTTGGTCCTCATTGTTCTCATACCTATACGGCAACAAGGTTAAATTTTACGAGTGGTTCGAGTCAAGGTCAAAGTATTACCTCTCTTTTGAGCTCGCAGTCGGCGGTGAGCTCTTTGAGCGCATCAGTCAACGGGGCCGGTTCACGGAGAAAGATGCGGTAACGGTTCAGCGGTACGTGTCCCTTTTTTTTTTCCATGACAGATCTGTCGTCGTAGAGGATTGAGATTGAAGTTTTTGGAAGTTCAATATTGTCGGGCGTGAAATATCTGCATGAACATGATATCGTACACCGGGATCTGAAGTTCGTTCGGTCGTCTTTTAACCTTTTTTCTTTTTGCGTTGCGCTCACCGAAGATCTCACAGACCGGAAAACATACTTTTCCGTACGAAGGATCCATCGTCGGATATCGTCATTGCTGATTTTGGCATGTGAGTTATTCCGGAATGACGGATTTGGTCTGGTCTGGTCTGATCTGATCTCTTTCTCTCCTCTCTACCTCTGCAGAGCGAAGCATCTTCATTCATCTGAAGAACAATTGACCTCTTTAGCTGGGAGTTTCGGTTATGTGGCACCAGAGGTCCTTAACCACAAAGGGCACGGGAAACCCGTCGACCTCTGGGCAATTGGGTATGCGCTCGAGTGATTGAATGTCGCTTAATGGTATACTGATTAACCCTGTTTTTTTTTTGGGAGTATAGCATCATTACTTACGTACTCCTTTGTGGATATTCACCCTTTCGGTCAGATGATTTGAAAGAACTCGTCCGACAAACCACAGAAGCAAAGACCACCATTATCTTTCACGACCGATATTGGAAGAACGTATCTGATGAAGGTAACTCGTCCCACCCCTCGCCCTTTTTTTCCCCCCCCCTCATATCTCATATTCTAAATTCGTCAGCGAAAGTTTTCATCCGCGCTTTGCTAAATCCAGATCCTACATGTCGCCTCACGGCAGAACAAGCTTCAGTTCACACATGGCTCACCACTTATGCTCCTTCTACCGGACACGACCTTTCCGGTCTCCGCGAGAACTTTGACCCTCGTGCGCGCTGGCGCCACGCTATCAGAGCTGCCCGCGTCCTCTCACGCTTTTCCACCAGGAGTAGGAGTAGAGGTGATAGACCGGAGAGTAGTAGCGATGACGATGAAGAAGATGAAGACGACGAGGGCGGCGGTTGGCTTACCTCTAATTCGAATTTGAAATCGAAATTGGACGGCGACGGCGATGGCGGATGGTCACCACCTCCACCACCTTCTCCTTCCCATAATCGATTACAGGTACCATTTCTGGACATTCTTAGGCAGCAGCAGCAGCGGGAAGGGACGACAACAACTACGTCCCAATTCCTCAAGGCGGAACGTCAGGAAGGTGAAGGAGAAGAGGATGATGATGATGATAATCAAGGGGGTAAAGGAGAAGAAGGGGTGGACGTACCGGTTGTGGTGATCGAGCCCGGTACTACGTTGAAACAACCACAAGCACAAGCGCAATCGCCAGCTCTGGCAGTACATCATTATCATGATGACGAGGAAGGTCAAGTAGAACTACGCATTCCTGGCTCCTTTGACCTTGGTGGTAGTGGGCGGAGGGATGCCAGTGCAGTAGCAGTAAATGCTGATCCAGATTCAGCAGCAGCTACTACTACTACTCCTTGCGATGCGGTTGGTATATTTGGGAATTTATGGCGGCGCATGCAACAACTCAAGACATGAGAGAATAATGGCATATATGCGGCCCAAAGTTCCATTTTTATTTTATTTTATTTTTTTCCCGTCTTTTTTTTTTTTTGGCATTATGCTTATGCATTTATTTGGACACCTTTCTCTCTCTCGCCGCCGATAGAATAAAAAAAAACACTTTTTTTTTTACTTTGGCACCCCCTCAATTCTTCATTTCCCCTGTTGACGTTTTTGTATGTTCCTTATCTGCTTTGTCCTGTTTTATGTGTGTGTGTGTGTCAATTTAAATTTTTGCTATTTTGCCCCCTTCGCCTTTTTTTTTAAAAAAAAAAAAAAAGCTGCCAACAACAACAAATCTACTACTACTACTAATGTTTCTCTCTTTTTTTTTTTTTTGTTTTTGCATGGATATGATTAATGTATTGTTGATCTAAATGAAATGTAGAGAAGGAAACAAAAGAGAAAAGACAGAGAGAGAGAGAGAGAGAGAGAGAGAGAGAGTATGTGCATTTGAGATGGGGGGGATATGGAAGAGTGCAGTGAAAGAGCTAGAGAGATATATGTAGAGAAAATATGAATGAAATGATTGATTGGTTGGTTGTTGGTTGGTTGATTGATGGTATATGTATGTATGTATGTATGTATGAGGAACAACACGAAGAATGACTATGTAAGAGGCAAGGCAAGGCAAGAGCAAGGTGAAAAAAAAAAGGGGGGGGGGGGGACAAAGGACAAAGCAAGGGACAGTACTACGACGACAAACCAACCAAAATCAAAAATCAAAAAAAGTACACCCAACCCCCCCCTCCCGAAGAGAAGGAGGGTGTTAGAAAGAACATACAAAAATGCTCCTAAGACCACCACTATTCGTGCTCAAACGCTGTAAAAAAAGATTTTTTTGAATATATATATTTTTTTGTGTGATAACGAACTAACTCACCTCGAAAATGATCAACGCGTCTTGGCACAACGAAGTTGAGATCAAGACAGGATCGACAGTCTGTAATTCCTTCGGTAACGGTACCTCGATCACCACATGAGCTGGTAGGATCGCCTCTTCATGACCGATCAGATTACCACCATCTACCGCCGCCACTGCCACCGCTGTTGCTGTTGCCGTTGCTATTGCCGAACCGTTACCATTACCATTACCATTACCATTATGATGATGATGATGATGATGACTGATACCGCCGCTACAAGTACTAGTAGTAGCAATGGCGGCAGTGGCGGTAGTATTGGTTATGGTGCGTGCCGCTCGACCAGGATGAAAATCCCAAACTCGAAAGACTGCTGCTGCTTTGCCATTTTCGTAAACGATCGGTTTGCGAGCCACGTGACGGAGGCCACACGCGCGTGAGAGCATCGGTAGACGACGTTCTCGATCTAGACGTTTGGAGAGTAAGGCGCGACCTTCACCCCATGATTCCCAAGAAAAGACAAATGGAGGTGGGATACTATGCTGATGATTATGGTTGGGAAGGAGGAGATGATGATGATGGTGGTGATGATGAAGATGAAGAAGATGGTGATGATGATGATGATGATTAGTTTTGTTGTGTGAAGAGGTCATCGCCTTCGTCGCTGTTATGCGTCGTAACATCGCGCGAGTTGGGATACAAAGACTCATAGCCGGATCCAGCTTCTCCGAATGACCATACTTCCGACTTGCCATCTCGATCACTACGAGTTGATCCTCTGGATCATTGTCAAAGTATCCCTCAAGTGGAGGGTTCTCTGGACGAAGAGGTATCGAATTTCGATGCGTATGAATCTCCCAAAAGTCCCTTCGCTTGAGCGTCTTGGGAATACTGAAGATATAGGTGGGTACGCTCTCGGCGATCGTCGTGCCGTTCTCGGTGTTGAAGTTGGAGAGATGTTGCTCGTCTATAGCGCACACGAGTAGATCCTTGGGTTGCGATTCGCTCGCCCAGAGAAATCCGACGAGGATGTGATGTCGGTCGAGGAAGCTAAAGGTCGGTCGGATGCCCAATGGAGGTGTTGGGAGAGGCTGGTATGGTGAGGTGTGATTATGAACATTCGGAAAAGGAGGGGGGGGGGGGGTGTGTCAAAAAATAACACTCACCGCATCCACCTTCACCGCGCCTGTCTTCCAATTCCGCAGAACGAGGTGCGTGGATTTGTCCGATGGATTATACGCCGTAGCACCTATGTAATCCCCACAGACACCGGAAGCAGAGATACTTATCGTCCTTCCATCTGGAACTTCTAGATTCCCTTGGTTCGCGGCAAGTGGATGGGGCCGGCCGGTGGTCAGGCTATATATATGGTAATTCGTGGTGTAACCCGATCTACTAGTTAAAATAACTCGTAAGTAAAAAGATAAAAAAGAACATCGTGTGCGGTGGGGAAAAGGGAGGGATGTGTGTGTGGGGGGGGGGGGGGGGTTTCAGCGAAAATAAGTTGGCTTGGCAAAACGCACAGGGGGTCACACTCGAGGAGGATGAGCAAATCCTGAGATGAATCCATCAAGGTATCGTGCACGGACATGAGCTGAAATTGGAGCTCCCAATGTCGGATTTCGGTCCCACGAAGCGCGGAAGGAAATTGTTGGATGAGCAACTTGAAGCCGCTCACGGGTCCAGGACCGAATGGGATGAACGCCACTGTACTACCCGAAATGGCGGCTGGGTGAAAAGCCCCAGCGAGGTGTTCCAAGGACATCACGTTCGTCCACGCAAGCTGTCTCCAAGCCGCGTCGTGGGTGAGTAGTCGACCGAGTTGAGCTTTGTGATCTGGGTCCTTCCTTGGACCGTCACGCATTCCACAGTAGAATAGGGCGAGTTCGTATTGCAACAACATGCTGTTGGCAATGGCGCGTCGCAAGCCGCGACATGTCTGTTAAAGTAAAGTTTCATGATTAGAACGGGAATAACAACCAAAAAAAAGACAAGAAAGAAAAGAAAAGAAAAGAGTGTTGTTCCTTTTCTTTTTTAAAAAAGAGAGATGATGGATGGTGGAGGGAGGGGGAAAAGAAAGAATACGTTACTTGATTGCATATGGAGATTGATGGGGCGTCAAGGCACCGAAGAATGGCAATATGGAGTTCCTCGGGGAGCCGGGAAAATATACCGACATCGCTGGGTGGCCGTTTCTTCTCACCGTTCGTCGTCGAGGAGTCCGAAAAAAATTCTGACATGACCGTTCTCAGCCTGCGGTGAGCGTTTGTAGTGAGGTCTTGCGCCGAACGAGCTTTACGCAAGAAGTTGAGCGAACCGAACATCGGACGTTGACTTTCCTTTTTTTGGGTTTATCTCCCTCCCCCCCCTTATTTTTTTTTATTTTCTTTTCAAAGACAAAAAGAAACCACCTTTGTGATGAATATAAACCAAAAAAGGGAGGGGGGGGGGAGGAAGGGGGGAGTTGTAGGCAGGGGAAAGGGGATGAATGAAAAGAGAGGGTTAGACGACAGCAGACTAGTAGTTTAATATATTGCGGATTTCTCTCCAATTCAACATAACACCACCACCACCACCAACCACCCACCACCCTCCTCCCCTCTTTTCCTTCTTTCCCCACCCCTCGACAGCGGGGGCGCTATTCCTCTCCGAGCGCTCCTTCTACTTGGACTGGACTTTTTTTTTTTTTAAATTTTCCGCCGTCGTCTGAGTCTGAGTCAACGGTCATGTCATTGTGCCATTTCAATTTCCTTTTTCCCTTAGCTTTAGGTGGTTGTTGGAGCGGGCCGCGCGTGCAACGCCTACATTCACCCTGAACGGCAGCAATAATTATATTATTAAAATATTACTTTATTTTGGGGAGAGGGGCAAGATGTGTAACTTTGAATAGAGTACAAGGTTGTCTTAATCTGTGCATTAAACATTGTTCTTAGCGTGGGGCAGAGCAAGATGAAGATGAACTAAAAAAAACTCAACAAGAATTTTTGAAACCGAAACATGGAGACAACGGGCGGGCGGGAACGACGGGGAGAGGAGGAGGAAGGAGGATGGTAGGGGGGAGGGAGAGGAACGATGAAACGGCTCCTCCGAGGCACCGAGACCGAGAACCGGAAACTGGGGGGGGGAACTGGGAACTCTGGACTCTTGGACTATTGTTCTCTTCTTCTCTTTTCTTTTCTTCCAGATTTGGATTAGATTATCCGCCGCCGAACGCCGATCCGTCATTTTTCTCATTTGTTGCCTTGCCCTTGCCTCATTCGGCTCATCGGTCGTATACGTATACCGATACCGATACTGTATCCGCATACCCATACCTGGTAGCATTACCCTCACGTGACTTGTTTCTTTTCACTCACTCTCCTTAGCTTAGCTTAGCTTAGCTTACATTACAGCCGGCGCGTAGTTTTTCCGGACCTGACCTGATATCCAACAAGTTACATACTCGATACATCATCGATACATCATCATCAGCAATCATCCATCCCATCTTACATAGGGTTGATGGGGCAATGTAAGTTGACCAAAAAATAAAAAAACGTTGCACACCCTCCTCCAATGCGACGACGGGTGGGAAGTGCCAAAGTCAAAGTGGAGCGAGTAGTCCGGCCCCAGATTTATGAAACAAACAAATAAAGCTAAGATATATTCATATAAAAGACTCCAATCTACTTTGAAACGCGATCAAGTTCTTTAAATGACGATTTACGGTTCTTGCTCTCTGGAGACAAATTAGAGGTCGAGTCAGGTTACCCGCGCGCACCTCGTGTCCTGTAATATCCGTCGCGGCCAACAGAAATCTCCTCCAATCCTCCCATCCTATTAGAATGTGTATGCAAACACTCTGCTGATTTCAAACCCGTCCGGGACATACTTTAAATAAAAAAATAAAATATAAACGGGTCAAATCAAGTACCCGCTCCGCCGGTCAGTAACATGTCCGCCGAATTGAAAAGAGAAAAAAAGAGAGAAGGGAGAGAGATGAAGAGGGGGGGGGAGAGGAAGAATGATTTAGAGCTCACCTCAAACGCCAGTAACGCATCCTCGCACAACATCGTCCACGGGCTCTCCGAAGCGCATTGTAACTCTCTCGGCAAAGGCACCTCCTTCGTAACACATACCAACGGTAGACGTGCGCGGGGTTGCCGCTGCCGCTGCTGCTCCAGGCGAGCGTTCAGTTGAATCTCTGAGAAGGTGCTCAGTCCGCGTGGGCGTGCTCCCCGACTCGGACCCTGACTCGGACTCGGGTTGGCGTTGGGGGGTCGGTCCACCGGGCCGGCTTCATCACCATCACCACCACAACCACTACTACTACTACTACTACGCGCGACTCGACCAGGATGGTAATCGGTCACAACGACCGATTCCTTACCCGAAGACGCACTGAGGACTCGCATGCCGCACGCACGCGGACGTCGAATAATGTACGGTTGATCCGCGGCGCGCACGAGATGCGCACCATAGGGACCCCAATTCCCCCATGGCACATCTACGGGACCTCGCGCGGATGTCGATTTTCCGGAGGGAGGGTGGGAGGCTATGTAATTGAGGAAAGTGCGCACGGGAGCATACAATTCCGCCGTTTCTTCAATGCCTTGCATCCAGTTATTATCCGTCACTTCCAACGTGATGATCCGATCCCTCGGATCCGCATGAAAGTATCCCTGTGGTGAGGAGGGAACGGGTGAGGAAAACGAGGCCGTATTGGCGCTGATGCGCGCTTGACGGAAGGTGGTGAAGCCCGTTCGCACAGGTAGAGTGATGCGGAAGCAGTAAGGAATCGTGGCGACTTGGTTTACGAAAACGGTGGCCGAGGGTTCAAAGTCGTATAGGAGGAGCATGAGCTCGTAGTTCTGCCCCGGTTGGAGCGCCGAGTCTATCTCTGATGCTGGTATCAAAAGGTGCGTCTCATCGAGGAAGGCGATATCGCGCCCTATACGTGCAAATGACGGTCGCTAAATAAAAAAATAAAAAAAATGCTTCGTCGCTACTTGGGTAGGTATAATAACGGACGAGGAAAGGAGCCTACGATAATCGCTATTTGGTTTCCCGTTCTCCAGTTCCAGACCATGATAGTCCCCTTTATGGTCAACGTGGCCTGAGAGAAACCATGTTCGTGTACAAGAGCTGCCACATGTTCACAGCAAATAACCGGTGTCTCGCCAAGTACATCTGATGAACCCATACACAAATTGAAAGTGCCGGAGTGATGTACCAAAGGGTGGACCTTGCCAGACGATAATGCTCGCACGTGGAGGTTGCAAGCCCTGATTGAAAAACCCATTCGTGATTAAAATCATCCCAACCAGACAAAAACCGAGATTTATACGCACCTCTGAAAGAGAAGAAGGTCCTGTGCAGAGTCTATACAGACATTGGACATTTCACCGAGGCCATTCAATTCCCAGTTTCCCCCAGGTATTCCCCGTAGTTTTGACGGGATACGCAAAAGAAAAAGCTGGTCGCCAAATTCCGGGTCACCCGAACTGCCATCGGATTGGTTCAGAAATGCGAGCACGCCTCCGGAGATGGCGGTGGGGAAATTGCGGGCGGCCCTGTGCGTGATAATTCCGCCATCGGACCACGCAACTTCTCTCCATGCGGCTTCATACTCGCGTAACTTCTCGAGTCGCTCTGCTGTTCTCTTACAGACGACTGTAAAGAGACCGTCTTGCATTCCGCAAGCGGCGAGGCAGATTAAATACTGCAAAGCTAAAGAATCCCTGATTATGGCATTAAGCGCGCGGCAAACCTATACCGATGGGGGGGCGTGCAGCACGTGAAAGTGTTGTGTAAAAAACAATAAGCTAGAACCCGCCGCCAGCTGAATGGAATTTACTCACCCTCTGGCAGGTCAAGACTATTCTGTGGTCGCCCTTCATCATAATCTCAATGATGAGCTCTTCGGGTAGTGATAGAATGATCGACATGATGAGGAAACGGGTGGGGGGTAGCGCAGTGAGAGAAAGGCCAGAAGGAGAACTGAGGGAGGAAGGTAAGAATGGGATAGGGATATGCATTCCCTTGGGAGGGAGATTCCTCCCTCTAAGGAATAGGAATATATTCCTGCGCTGTGAATCCTCCGAGTCGGGATCCTCACTGACACCGCCATCACTGTCGTCAGCATGAGATCTGAGAGATATTAGAAGGGTAGGAGGGAGATATTATATGATTAGATAGGGCAAAAACAATCACGTGTAAAAGTGAGTGAGAGACGAGGCGGAACGGATGGGCCAGTCAAGTGTTTACGTGATCAAGCACCGTTGTGTCCCATGCGATGCGACCTGACCTGTGTTATGCTTTTATGTGCGTATGCGTAAGATGCGATGCGATGCTATGCTATGCTTTCTTGTCCGTCGTGAGTAATTAGTGAGTGAATGAGTGAGTGATTGAGTGAGTGAGCGAGTGAGTTAAACGGGTTGTGGTTCAACAGCAGATGAAGGAAAGTTCACCAATACGAGCGCCTTTGCCTTTTGGCTAAGTAGTCCCATTGGCATGACCTCTTCGTGCGACGATACGCCATGGTTGCTCACGGTGCCAGCCGAGATCATCCTTCGAATATTAGAATATTTGGACATCCCAACTCTCTTAACATGTCTACAGGTTCAAATCATCTTTCCCTCCCCTTCCCCTTCCCCCTCCCTCTCTCCCCTTCGTTGTTCCTTCAGCAGAATCGCTCACTAAGGGAAACTGTATAGGTTTGTCGTCGTTTTCACGATATCGTCGCAAACTCGATCACCCTTCAATACAACATCACGCTACTCGCCCATGGAATGCATGACAACACTCAAGAAGATGAGGTTGCTGACATCGCCCACCGCTTTTCCATGCTCACAGCATACGACCAGGCTCTAAAGGAACTTGCCTGGACCAATCATGAAACGATCGACCTACAAGACCTCTGGAAACCGTACGTCTCCGACGGTTACCTCGTCTTTCAGGCCAAGGAAAGAGACGCTCCTGTTCATGGTCCAACCCGTCTGGTCGTCTTCCAACTCCCCTCCGCGTTGCGCGGCATACAGGCACGGCGCTGGACGCTCGACTTTGACTTTTCAGCGTCCTTTTATATTGTCGACGTCGCTCGAGATTTGCTCGTCATATCGTGCGCCGAGTCGCACAACCATCAAGAGTGAGTACACACACATTACACACTCGCCTTGGCTGGCCTTTTTTTTTTTTTTAAGAAGTTCTTTTTCTGATTGAAAGAACGGACCCTTCGTTATTAGTCTCAGACCTCACCTCCACTTGCAGTGTCTTTCGACGGGTGATCAACACACGCTTTCCCAAACGGATGGGATCATTCGTCTACCAGAACACCGGGTCCCGTTCGGCAACTTTATCGAATTCTGTAGGATCCAGGGTGACCATCTTGCGCTCGTGGCAGCAAGTGAGCAGGAAACGTCCTTGGTCGTGTGGAATTGGCACTCTGGGATTGTCATAGCAGAACTGGTGCGCATACTCCTCATCTTGTCTTGCCGAGGTCCCCCCGCTTATATCCCCCCCCCTCCTTATGTCACGTTCTTAATCAGGTACTGCCACAGCCATTTTATGGGTATTCATTTCTGGATGATTTACATCTGGTCGTGGCAGCGGTGCCCTTCATATGGGCAGGTACACAGCGAAGCTTCCTACATGTCTACTCCCTGGAAAGATGCGCCCGTAATCCGGGAATCCTTCTCACCCCATGGCTAGAAGCGACGTACAAGCTCCCAGACAATGAGATCCTGCGTGGCATCATCCGCAAACCACACTTTCTTTGCGAGTCGCCTGGCCAGTCGCTGCCCATAGGACACTTCTATCCGGACACGACCATGGAGACGACAGCGCTCAGCCTCATCCTAGAAGTCTTCCAAGATTCCGGCTGGGGCGAATTCGACCTCCACATCCCCTCAGCCGTCCTTCTCTCTCACACAAGACCACCACTCCAGACCAAATTGGATTCTTCCATCGCAAGTACGAACGTGAGCGCTTGGAGCGGTACACCAGCACCTGTGATAATGCCCTGGAATCAATGGGGCCAAGCGGTCATCTGTGATATACGCACTCTCTCGCTCTTTCCGTCTCCACTCCACCTCGACCCGAGCTTGATCGGACTCCCTTCGACTTTCGGAGCGAGAAGCGTCTTTCGTCAAGCGGTTGTCGTCCAACGGCCCCTGTCACCGTCACCGTCGCCGTCGCCTACCTCCCTCTCTTCCGCTGATGGCGACGGCGGCGGTGGTGGCGGCGGCAGGAACGCCACCCATCGAAAAATGGAGGGACGTAATGCGCTCGTCCTTGCGGATTATCATCCACGTCGTGTGGCACGCGCACTCGCGCGTGAAGATCTGCACCTGAAACAAGGTCGTACACTCGTTGGCGGAAACGACAATGAGGATGGGGTGGTTAAGCATGAACGCGCGTATATCCGCGCCGAGGCTGTGTTACCGGATGAGTTGCAGCATCTCGATCCTGATTGTCTTTGCGCGGCCATGTGCGGCGATGCTGTGCTCATGTTTCAGGTAAGTTTAACGTAAAAGCGAATTGCGCGCGTTGGTGTTGTGCTGACGATTTCCCCCTTTAGTGTCGGACCTTAGGTGCTGAGCAGAGGCGTTGGGGGCGCATGGAGAAGCTTCATATTTTTACATTTTGATTATTTTCTGGGTTTTTTATTTATTTTTTGAGTTTATTTATTTTGGGTTTGGACGAGATCGAGATTAGACTTCCGCCCCTTTTTATATATATATGATAATGATAAATGTTGTGTAACCGTCATCATCGCGATTCACAAACCATACTTTGCTCCCCGCGGGGCGGGGTTTTTTTATTCGCTCTCGATTTGTATTTATTACTTACTACGGGTCATCATCTCCTGTTCCTGCCTGTTAGGCTCAGCCTTACAAAGAGCCGCGATGCGATGCGATCTTTTCAATTTCCAACAACAAGAACAATGAATGAATGGGTCCGGGCACCAGACAAGGTCAGGAGTTTTATCATCAGATAGATCATCAGACCAGACCTTGACCTTGTTGTATTGTTGTTAGTTAGGGCGTATATCTACTACGCCGCCCTACTTTGCCTTGAACTCCCTGATCGACCCTTGTCAGTCGGTGTATGGATGGGGTAAGGATATGGGAGTATACTAGTGGCGTGAGTCGTACTAGTCTTAGTATGAAAGATCGCCTCGCTTCAAAAAGTTCAGGTTATTATTTGATCGAGAGGAAAAGGAAAAGAAGGTGAAATGTCTCGCATTGCATTCGTACAAAATAGATCTACATGACGATCCTTCCGCGAGAGGGTTCGCATATCCTTTATTTTTTTAACTTCTTGCCTTCTTTTTTTTTTTTTTTTGGCTCAGATGTGTTGACCCAGGTTGATGTGAACGGCTTTGACGTTGGTGTAACTGAGTAGTAAAAAAAAAAAAAAAAAACCAAGGTCAGCCGCATTTGTTTTTTTTAACTCCTGTACGAGAACGCACTTGTTCAACGCGTATTCGCCAAGTTCGCGTCCCACACCGGACTGTTTGTACCCTCCGAAGGGCACGTTCGGATGCAACGAGTTGGCGCAATTGATCCAAGCCGTTCCAGCCTGCAAACTGTGCGCGAATTGGATCCCTCTGGTAATGTCTGTCGTGAATACGGCCGCCGCGAGACCATACAACGTGTCATTCGCCTGACGCAACACGTCTTCCTGGTCCTCGAACTTGATGACCACGCCGACGGGACCGAAAATCTCCTCTTGAACGATGCGCATATCCGGTTTGGTGTTGGTGAAGATGGTCGGTTGGATCCAGTATCCCTCGGTACCGTGTTGCTCGCCACCGAGGTGTACCGTCGCGCCTTGCTCCTTGCCCGAGTTGATGAAATCCATGATACGCTACAACGAATAACGTTGTAATATATATATCATATATAACCACTCATGTCAGAAGGACCGTTCAAAATAAAAAATAAAAAAAATAAAAATAAAGGAAGAGAGACCGACGTCAAACTGGATCTTGGAGACTTGAGGACCCTGATACGAGTCACCTGCAAACGGGTCACCAAGCTTGAGAGCCTTAGACTTGGCCGTGAAACGCTCGAGGAACTTGTCGTAAATGCCAGACTGAACGAAAATACGTGAACCGGCACAACAGCACTGGCCGTGGTTCCAACTGTAGGAGGGGGCAGATGGTGTCGTGAAGGGATGTCCGCACGGGGCATTAAAAGATGTATCACATGAGTACGCACAAGATACCATGTAAGGACCAATTGACAGCGAGGTCAAGGTCCGCGTCATTGAATATAATGTTGGGGGATTTGCCGCCAAGCTCGAGCGTCACATTCTTCAAATTCGACTTGGCCGCAGCCTCCATGATCTTCCGCCCGACGAGGGTTGATCCCGTGAACGCTACCTTATCGATTCCCAAATGCTCCGCAATGGCCTGACCCGCGGTGTGGCCATAACCAATAATTACGTTCACGACGCCAGGTGGGAAACCGGCCTCGTTGATAAGTGAGCACACCCGGAGCGCGGATAGAGGTGTGAATTCTGACGGCTTTAGAACGATGGCGTTACCCGTGGCGAGGGCTGGACCGAGTTTCCAGGCCATCATCATAACTATTCGGGAGTTCCGACAAGCAAGTCAGAAAAAACATTCCTTTTCAAACAGGGCGCAAGGGGAGAGGGGCCAAAAGGAAAAAATAGATGGGATGAGATGGGATGAGATGGGATGGGATGGATTATGATCCGAATCCGAATCCGAATCGAAAAAAGATAAATATCATCTTTCTTCTCACGTATCACGTACGGGGGAAATTCCAAGGGATGATCTGTCCGACAACGCCAAACGGTTCGTGACGTGTGTACGCGAGCTTGTCCTCGTGCGTCTCGATGGTCTGTCCATGGATCTTATCCGCCCAACCGGCATAATACCGTAACACTCCAATCGACATGGCAACATCGGCCGCCTTGGCCCAGTTGAAGGTCTTGCCGTTATCAAGCGCTTCGAGAGCGGCGAGTTCGTCAGAATGTCGTTCGAAGAGATCAGCGAGCTTGTTGAGGAGTTGTCCGCGTTGGGATCCGGGGACTTTGAGACCCCATGATTCGGTAAAGGCTCGCTTGGCAGCTTTGACGGCACGATCTACATCCTTGGCTGTACCCTCCGCGACGGAGGTGATGACCTTCCCAGTCGCTGAGTGAGACTCAACATCAGAACGTTTAGGTGGTATTCCGGACTGCGTGACTTACAGGGGTTGATCACGCTAGAAATCGTAGGGGAGAATGAATGAGAAATGAGTCTCAAGGTAGAATTACAAAAATAACTTTCGTGTGCTCACTCGATGGTGGTGCCTTCAGCGCCGGCGGAGAATTGTCCATCGATGAAGACGCCTGTGGGGAAGTTAACCTTACCCTTGAAGGTCTCGGATTTGAACTCGAGGCTAAAGGTCGTCGTCGACATTGTTTGTCTTTTTTTATTTTCGATGAGGAGTTGATGCGGGGCAATGGTGGGACAATCAGTCCGAAAAATTGTCGAACTATATACGTCTGCGCATCCATTCCTGTCATGCGAACAATCGCAAAGACAACCGACGCAAGGAAGCTACACCGTGTGACCCTCTGTCGAAGGAGCGATTCCATTGGAACGAACCTTTCGAGTATGAATTGCCTTCTTGGCCAAGATGAACGGGGGTCCTGCCCGTTGAACTGGTTCTCCGTTTTGTCCCATACTTTGCCCAACCGATCAGAAGCGCTGCAAAATGAAAAAGACTGCGCCCAAATTATCCATGGAGTTCTTCAGTGCGCCCTATTGTGCTTAAAAAAGTGAAAAATAACACACGTTCGACCTTCGTCTAACCAGAATAGGTGTGATTATAGACCAACCTTCTCTGATTGGCTTGAAGCCGGAGTTGAGGTTGTTCCATTTCGAACAGTCAGCTGAACCCTACAGAGTAGCCTATCTGACACCCTTCAAGGCGCATGCCTGTCGTCATCCCACAAAATTAGTAAAGGTGACGAAACCTTTTTTCCCCCTTCCCCACAACATTACGAAACCCAATAACAACTCACCAAAGAGACAGAAACAGAAAGAAGGCTGAGGGATCGACTAATTCGAGTTTTGTGTGTCGTTCTCATGGCAACGACGGGATTGTTTCTTGCGACTCGGCATGTTCAATTCCATCGATAAAGCGGGGGGAAAAGTAAAAGAAAGCCTAAAAGAGAGCCTTTCTGCCGGGGGGGCGGGAGCCAGTTTGGTAGGAGGGCCCGCGTAGTACGTCATGACATTTAATTTGATTTGTATGAGAAGGGGGGACCAGACAAAGGATCGACTCAATAGTGGCGGTCTGACACTCTGATTGTGGTCATCGTGGTGGCAGTACATGCCAGTGTCAATGCCTAGACCAAAAAAAAACATCTCGAAGTTGCGGTATGTAGGATTCAAGTTTCAGTGCGCTACGGGATGGTCTGAGAAGGGGTGCGTGCGTGGCAGTTCAATCCAGACAACGTGTCATTGCTGCTGTTCGCTTGTTCATGTCATGGTTTACATTGGTTCCTCGGCCCATGATCGTCGGATCGTTAGATCGTCAAACCATGTACCAAAGGCTGATATCGAGTCCTTGGCTGGAATCAGCTACGTACACTAGCCCTACAGGAGGGAAGCTGTCGCGTACTGAGATCGTTTGGTTGTCCTATTCCTATTATTACTTTTACAACGACAACGACGTGACCATACTGAATACAGTGAGGGGGGGTAGTCATCTCGATTTCTCTGATACCTAGAATTGTATCACCTGCCCCAAATTAACGTGTACAGATTTGATATTGGAATAGCTGACAGGAACAAGATCAGCATTTAAGTCGACGCGCAAAAAAAAAAGAAGCATCTCACTTCTGTAATGCGTATTCGCCGAGCTCGCGCCCGACGCCCGATTGCTTGTAGCCTCCGAATGGCACGTTCGGTTGCAGTGAGTTTACGCAGTTGACCCACGCCGTTCCCGCCTGCAACTTGTGCGCGAATTGGATCCCCTTGGTGAGGTTTGTCGTGAACACGGCCGCCGCGAGGCCATACAACGTGTCATTCGCCTGACGCAAAGCATCCTCCTCGTCTTCGAACTTGATCACAACGGCAACGGGGCCGAAAATCTCTTCTTGCACAATGCGCATGTCCGGCTTCGTGTCGGTGAAGATGGTCGGTTGGATCCAGTATCCCTCGTTACCGTGTCTCTCGCCACCGAGGTGCACCGTCGCGCCTTCTTTCTTGCCCGCGTCCACGAGCCCATGATGCGCTTAGTCGTATCATGTTAGAATATACGGCGCGGGGGAGAGAGGAGTATAAACGCACGTCAAATTGGATCTGAGAGACTTGAGGGCCCTGATACGAATCTTTTGCGAAAGGGTCTCCGAGCTTGAGAGACTTGGCCTTTTCCGTGAACCGTCGGAGGAACTCATCATAAATTCCAGATTGCACATAGATACGCGAGCCGGCACAGCAAGTCTGCCCGTGGTTCCAGCTAGGGAAAAGAAAAAAAAAGTCAGAAATGACCGTGCATCCTACAGGACATGGGAATCAAAAACGCACAAGATGCCATGGACAGACCAGTTGATAGCAAGGTCAAGATCTGCGTCGTTGAGTACAATGTTGGGGGATTTGCCACCAAGCTCGAGCGTCACATTCTTCAAGTTTGACTTGGCCGCAGCCTCCATGATCTTCCGCCCGACGAGTGTCGATCCCGTGAACGCTACCTTATCGATTCCCAAATGCTCCGAAATGGCCTGACCGACGGTGTTGCCATAACCAACAACCACGTTCACAACGCCAGGTGGGAAACCGGCCTCGTTGATAAGTGAGCACACCCGGAGCGCGGATAGAGGTGTGAATTCTGATGGTTTGAGAATAACGGTGTTACCCGTGGCGAGGGCCGGACCAAGTTTCCATGATACCATCATGACTGACCACGGAAAGGGATGAGTACGCAAAGCCGAAAAGGTTTCAAAACCTTTTTCACGTACCAGGGAAGTTCCAAGGGATGATCTGCCCAACGACACCGAATGGCTCGTGGCGTGTGTACGCAAGGTTGTCCTCGTGCGTCTCGATGACCTGACCGTGGATCTTATCTGCCCAACCGGCATAATACCGTAATACTCCAATCGACGCGGCAACATCGGCCGCCTTGGCCCAGTTGAAAGTCTTGCCGTTATCAAGCGCTTCGAGAGCGGCAAGTTCGTCAGAGTGCTGTTCGAAAAGATCAGCAAGCTTGTTGAGGAGTTTTCCGCGCTGGGATCCGGGGACTTTGAGACCCCATGATTCGTCAAAGGCACGCTTGGCGGCTTTGACAGCGCGATTGACGTCATCAGGTGTGCCTTCAGCGATGGAGGTGACGACTTTTCCAGTCGCTAAGATAAAACAGTCAGAAGTACCGCAATCGCTAGTATCTCGCTGCGGCCTCACATGGATTAATTACACTGTGAGACGATGATGAGCGAAGGACTTGGCGCGCGGAAGGAGAGGGGTTGCTCACTCGATAGTGGTGCCCTTGGACCCAGCGGAGAACTTCCCGTCTATAAAGACACCAGTTGGGAAGCTGACATTACCGGTGAATGTCTGCGATTCAAATTGATAGGTGAAGGTAGTTGTCGACATGGCTATGTAGTGGGGTACGAGGGGCACGAGATAAGCCGACCACGAAATGTGCCGCGTTTAAGTATTGATCCCTGATCTCACTGTTAGGTTCCTAGCCAAGACTATATCCGCTTCAACTCGCCAGATGACCGACACCGCATTTTTGATTACCCCTCATGGAAGCCTCGGATGTGAATTGCCGCATGGAGCGAAAATTGAGGGCATTCAACTCGGTAGTGTCTTTTATGTCATTGAAACCTCTGACGCAATTTTTTCCGAGAAATGAACCTTGAAAGACTAGCCCGCCGCTCTTAACCCAAGGTGAAACCTTGCATGCTCGCCTATTCGTGTTACGTTGGGCGTTGTACTCGGCGCAGTTCAGGTAATTCGTGAAACTGCGGCGCCATCGTACATCTGTAGGATCTTTAGGGTCGTCGAAGTGTTGTTATCGATCGATCGTGATCAATAACCCATGACCGAGATGTGATGTCAGATCTGGTAGTCGAGGGAGGGACGAGAAGTCGGGGTCGGGATAGTTTTCGCTAGGCCTGGCACAAGAAACACGACGACACTAACAACTACCCAGAATAGACAAGTTCCACTAGACTCGAAGGAAGTTCCTTAAAATTCCATGTTAGACGGCGCGCGACTTTTCAGGTGGGAGCGACGTTCAAAGTCCATTGCATAAATTGTGAATGCAACAGCGTACAGAGGCAAAGCAGAGAAGAATCAAACCACTAAATGGGGATAAATAAATTACTGACAATCAGCTGACACACCGCGTCGCTCGGTGCACCTCTGTGCCATCCCCGAGGTGCTAAGCCATCTCACTAAATCGCGGTTGAACAGTGCAGTGCTGAAAAACGATTTGGCCATATATCCAAAGAGGATAAATAATAGGAGATGACGCGCAAGCAGAGTTCTACATTATCTCCGCCCGGGGTTGGCTCATTCCCTGGATCCGCGCGCTGAGAAGCTGAAACAACCAAGGTCACCGACTGATATCACATGGGACCGGAGGGGCGTGGCAGCGCAAAGCAAGCAATAAAACGAACGAGGGGTGTGGTAGTACCTCACCGCAATTTGAAAAACAAACGAAAATCTCAGAGTGAATTTTTGTGACTTTACTGGCTACACTGGGGACGCGTATAGTAATACATTGAGCACATTGAAGTACATTTTGGATAAAACAGACTTTGCTTTTTAAGGTAACAAAAAATGAAATGCTTAGCCAAGCACGCGTCCGAGATTAACCTGGACGGCTTTGACATTGGTGTAGCTGATGGCAAACAGAAGGACAAAAAGGTTAGCCATTTTTTCGTGGAGAGGGAGGATAAATAAAAAAACGACGGACGTGTCCAACGCATATTCGCCAAGCTCACGACCAACACCAGACTGCTTGCACCCTCCGAACGGCACGTTCGGGTGCAGTGAGCTGATGCAATTAACCCAAGTAGTGCCCGCCTGCAACTGGTGCGCAACCTGAATCCCGCGCGTGATGTCCTTAGTAAAAAGGGCAGCAGCGAGGCCATATTCTGTGCCATTTGCCATGCCAATGACCTCCTGCTCGGTTTCAAATTTGATAACAACGGCGACGGGGCCGAAGATCTCCTCCCTCACGATGCGCATTTCTGGTCGCACGTTGGTGAAGATGGTCGGCTGGATCCAGTAGCCAAGTGTGCCGAAACGCTCGCCGCCGAGGTGTACCGTCGCGCCCTCTTTCTTCCCTGCTTCGATGTGTTCCATGATGCGCTGTATTATGATATATCAGCGGCAGAGGTGGGGGAGGGGGAGAGAGGGACGCACGTCAAACTGATTCTGAGAGACTTGGGGACCCTGGTACGAGTCTTTTGCGAATGGGTCTCCGAGCTTAAGAGCCTTAGCCTGAGCTGTGAAACGTTTGAGGAATTCGTCGTAGATGCCCGACTGGACATAGATACGCGAGCCCGCGCAACAATTCTGGCCGTGATTCCAGCTAGCGAAACACTCCTTTGAGCAACAAACAGGCTGGCAATGCTATGGAGAAGAACACACAAGATGCCATGGATCGACCAGTGCACAGCGAGATCAATGTCCGCATCATTGAACACGACGTTGGGGGACTTTCCACCGAGCTCAAGTGTGACGTTCTTCAAGTTGGACTTTGCTGCCGCTTCCATGACCTTGCGTCCGACAAGGGTTGATCCTGTGAACGAGATTTTGTCGATCCTCATATGCTCCGCGATGGCCCGGCCGACGGTCTCTCCGTAACCCGTGACAACGTTAACGACGCCCGGTGGGAAGCCGGCCTCGTTGATGAGTGAGCACATACGGAGTGCGCTCAGGGGGTAAGCTCTGAGGGCTTGAGTACAACGCAATTGCCCGTGGCGAGTGCCGGACCGAGCTTCCAAGTCATCATCATCACTGCCCCGGCAGCAGCACGTCAGAAACAATCGACCATGATAAAAAAAAAAACAGATAGGGCTTCTCACGCACGAGGGAAGTTCCACGGGATGATTTGCCCGACGACGCCAAATGGCTCATGGCGGGTGTACGCGAGCTTGGTTTCGTCTGTTTCGATGACCTGACCGTGGTTCTTGTCTGCCCAGCCGGCGTAGTACCGTATCGTGTCGACGGACATGGTAAGGTCCGTCGCTCTGGCGTCGTTGAAGGTCTTGCCATTGTCGAGCGCCTCGAGCGCTGCCAATTCGTCCCAGTTCTTTTGCATGAGATCGGCTAACCTGTAGAGGAGCTTGCCGCGCTCGGCGCCGGGGATTCTAAGACCCCACGATTCGTCAAAAGCTCTCTTGGCAGCATCAACAGCGCGGTTGACGTCATCTGTGGTACCCTCAGCAATGGAGGTGAGGACCTTCCCATTCGCTGGAAAAAAAAACTTTTAAGAACGCCAACTGACTACCCGGGGTAAGTGTTGGCTTGCTAACTGGGGTTAATCACGCTACGGTGAGGCGGTAATGAGCAACGGGAAGTGAAGCAACATTATCGAGAAAAGGGTGTGTATTCTTACTCGATGGTAGTGCGATTAGCTCCGGCGGAGAACTTGCCATTGATGAAGATGCCGGTAGGGAAGTTGACCTTGCCCTTGAAGGTCTCGTAGTTAAATTGGTAACTGAACTCAGTTGTTGACATGCCTATAGTGGGTGGGAGTTGGTGGGGGAAATACAATGAGAGGTGCTCGCAGTAGTCGGGTGGACTTTAAGTGCTCTGGTGGTGTACGGGTACGCCACTGCGCAACTTATCCACCCATGTCATGCGAGCGCGGGACAGACAATGTAGGTAGGCAAGGGGCATCCGAAAAAACGTTCCGCCTTTGGACCCCTTTCCTTTATCCTCTTCGAATGAACAATCGAGACTACTACTAGATGCTGCCTAGTTGCTGCCTAGTTAAAGCATATCTGATATGGTCAGGGTCAGTTGTAGTAACGAGTGGTCGCAGTCGCACTGACGTGTATAAGTCAGCTAGCGTTGTGTCAAAGATCTCCGCGCTCCGCCGGTATTGAAATACCTAAAATTCCTTTAGGCAGGAGTGTAGAATGGCTCTAAGTTCCGTGCCGTCTTGGAGCGCGACGTTCTTGCAAATGGAGACACGTGATGTCCCTTTGCGTTTACAACCGTTTTATGAAATAGGTACAGTTTGCGCCAACGACTTTTGTGCGCAACGCAGCAAGCGGAAATTTAACTTCATCATCACATCTCAGTTCTTCAATGAGTTGAGGAGTGGTGTATCATCCCATGCTTTACCCATGTTCAGGTGCATGCAGGAATAATATATAAGAAAAACAGCAGTAAAAAGAGCGAACATGCAATGATCGATAAGCGCGGTTGGGGAGACACGCACAAAAAAAACAGACCGGAGAGAGGGAGGTCATCGGCGCGCTCGGAGAGCAGCGAGTCGCTGGCGCATCTCGCGGAGCCTCCCTGAGCCACGACCGCCTGCTTTCCCAAATACAACCACCTTCCCACTTCCACCCGCGCGCGCCGTGCGGCCCGCGCGATGGAGGAAGTCAGCCGTGTTACGCGGGGGCTCGAGCACGAATATATGGGTGACACTCGGGTCAAAGTCGAGACCACGAGCTAGAAGCGAGGTGCTCAACAGCACATGCGGGCCGTCATTCCCGACCTTGTCTGCTGAGCGGCCCCCACCCCCACTCCCTTGCAGTGGCAATACGGACGGGGATGGCCCCTCTTTTCCCGACATGGGCTTGAGAAACCCCGCCAGATGTCGGTTCGACCCGTACAAGCGCAGCCCGCTTCCCTCTTTGCCTTTACTATCCTGTCCTCCCGTGACGACGACGTTGGCCACCTTGTGCTCGGAAAGGTATGCGCCGAACTCGCCTGCGCGTGCGCGTGTGTTGGTAAAGATGACCACCTTTGCACGAGGTCGACCTGCGAGCGCATCGTCGCGCCAGACGGTCTTGAGCTTTGCGAGCACTTCCGCATTACGGTTTCCCGAGCTGTACGGTGCGAATTCGAGAGAAAGGTGCGCGGGGAGGCGATGTAGCTGTGGCGAGACAAGTCGGGTCATGCTTGGGTGGTGAGCGTCGAGGTGCGCAGCTAGGGCAGCGGGGATGGTTGCGGAGGTGAGGACGAAATGGAATGGGTAGTCGAGTAGCATCGGCGCTTGGGTCTTATTCTCGCGGCTAATGATAGGGACGGGCTTCCCTCGGGCAGCAGCGACGTCGCTCAGCAGAAGCAGCGTTTGGTCGATGAAGTCGGGATCTGGTCCATATTGTCAGTAATGTTGCTGCGGGTAGATCGCGAGGCTTCTCACCAAAAAGGACGTCCGCTTCATCGACCACCACCCACTCGACGTCCGAAAGCCTGACTTCTGGTCTGCCTATAACCCATTTCTTTCGTCGTGCCTCTTCGCCCTCCGTAAACTCCTTGTTCCACCCGTTCCCACGCGCCATTTCAAGTAGCTTCGCTGGCGTACCCACGAGCATGTCCACTGGGTGACCCGTCGCGCTCCCATGATGCACCTCGAACTCACCCACTGCATCATTACCAGTAAATGCACTGGCCATCTTCGCCGCTGACACTCGTGCCTTGACCCCGCTGGCAACGTTCGCGCGCGACGCGCTCTGCACACGTAGCCGAGCATGGTGGACTAATGCCTTGCCGAAGCTTGCTAATTGACGAGCAAGTTCGTGTGTTGGTGCCAGTACAAGGGCACGCGGGCCCATGCGACGCGACTGCAGGTTCTCATTCGTCTTGAGGTCGTGCAGCATGGGAAGGAGGTAAGCAAGTGATTTGCCTGAGCCTGTCTCAGATCCAAGGAGGAAGCGCCGTGGTTCATCGGATGTTGAGTTGACGAAGAGATGTTTCAAGGAGAGGGATTGAATTGGTGTTGGGCGTGCAGCAGGACCGAGCAGGTTGCGAACAGATTGGAGGAGACCATCTGAGAGCGGGGGTGAGGCAAATGTAGGAGGGAGTGTATGCAACGCTTCGGCTGGGGTGGAAAGGTCAAACTCGGAGGCGATATCGAACGCAGCGTTTGTGAAGAAATCTTGTGCGTGGTTATATCGCGTTCGCGACCATCCCGCTCCGGCCATCTCTGCCTAGGGCGAACCTGCGCGTGTGCACGAACATCATCTTTCCCGGCAGTGCGCTTTCCAATCTTAACCTCTTCCCTGCCTCTCAAGCTGCGCAAGCGTCCTTCTCTTTCCCCCCCTGGCCGTGCCGCACCACGAAACAATTTTTTTCCACGTCTCAGTGAGTGTGGGGGAGTATCGCGGGTGAATCCAGACGAGGCACCGCGCGGGGCAACCTCAAGGAGCTTGCGCGTAGACTTGCGGGGGAGACCTGTTGATGACTTTGGTACGAGGTCCTTGACAAGACGCGTACGAGATGAGCCTGGAGCAGCTGGCGGCAACATGTCATATATTTTTAATTATTCATGCCTTTCTTGAAAGGCAATAAATATATGCGCACCTGCACCTGAAGCAAAAGAACGCGTTGAGGAATGACCTGTCACGGACTCCGTGCGAACCAGCTTTAACGCACGCCGACAGACAACGGGGAAACTCGGAATGGCACGGCTCAGCGACATGATTGAAGCTTGACTTGTCGCTGGTGGCTCGCAACAAAACAGTTTGTTTTGAAAGTGAAAAAGTGAAACTTAAAGGTGGCGTGGCGCGTCGAGGCGTTCTCATGATCATCGGGTTCCGCGGCCCGGTAGTGCAGCGGCTTTTGGCACCGTCACCACGATTTGGTTTGCTCGCCGCTCGCCGGGGTTGTCTTCGTCTTCTATCTCAGGAAACCTCCACCGAGCCCACCTTGTCAAGTCTTTTGTCTTGGGCACTTTCTAACTCTTGTATATGGCGAGCCAGATAGTTTTTATAAGAATAAGCAAAGTTATGGGTCCCATGATCCGCATAGTTCGACCAGTTGGATATGAAAAGATTATCTTGCTCGAACCTCAAGCACTCCAAAATGTCCTCGCGCTTGACTGGATGGACACATCTTTGTGAGCAAGATTTTCGCGTGCTGTCTGGAACTGTATGTTACTGCTAACTTGCTGCGCGACGTCCTAGACTTGGAAGCAGGCTTTAATTTTTCTGACGGTCGCGTAAAACTATGAGTCCTGAAATCTCAATTACCAGCATAATAGAGCGTACGTATCTTCCGACCCTGCACCTCTGCAGTATGGTAATAACTGTAACGTTAACGATGAAGTATGCCACTCTTTCTCGACTGCATTTTCGGAGGCTGAGGACGACACGCCTCTGTCTGGGACGCCAGTGCCAATAGTCAAGTTAATGCTGCCATTTTTCATCTGACGCATTAATGGGGTAGTGGTAACCTGGGTCGTTGCCATGCTGGCTTGCTTGCACAGTTGAGTTCGACCCGCCGCGGGTTCGATTCCCGCTTGATGCAAATTTTTTTCCCTCCCTTTCTCCATCCCATGAGTGAGTTGTGACGACACGGTGCGACGCGTCTAGTGTCAATGTTAATGTCAAGTCCCGCTTTATCCCTGATTTTCATGAACCCTTGTGCTCGATAAGGAACCTTGTTCGGGCAGCACTATTTCCTCCGCCAAAGAACCTCCGTATATAGGGCTACCCGGGCTCTCTATCTATCACTTAGGCGCTACGTCACATAAGTTCGCCTCGCCTGATTTCTTGGGGATTCGTAAATCAGTACTATCTAGGGGGAAATTACTCTTGGAAATGTGTAGCCTTACGAACTGTATCCTCCATGGGGTCCAGAGATACTTGTCGCGATTTTCTGACTACAATACTCTGGCGTTAGCTCAGCCAGCAGCCAGTGACATTTAGGGCTGCGCGCCGTACCCGTAGCTTATGGTATGACGGTGCCGTAGTACAGTGCTGTACCTGTACTGTACCAGCTCAAGTTGATCATCAAGACAGATGGTTATGGGTATGGAAAATGCTGTCCAAACCTGTCAAAAAATGGCTGTAGACAGCATTAGACAGCATGGATGGCAGGGCTTTAATCTTGTCATTAAGCCACCAAAACTCCCCCACTATAGTATCTTTACCTATTTAGATAGTAGATAAGTGTTAGCTAAATATGGTAAAGATAAGAGATAAGATAAACTAACTAATACTCACTTCAGTTTATGTGGTCAATGTTGGAAATGGATCAATATGGCCAGGTTGGATCAATCGCTAAGTGTGTGGTACTAACAAGTGAGTTGTGTGTTGTGCAGTAGCACACGGATTGTGTTTCACCTTCCTGTGAATACTTTGATACCTTACTTGATTAGACACAATCCTCCATTGTCTTGGTTACTATAAGCACACTCATTTACAGTATTTAAGGACACTCTCACTGTACAGTTCACTTCAGTTCTGACCATCACAACTGAATTATAACTACCATTCTAGGTAGTTTGGATTATCTAACCTCAGGCTGTGTTCATTAGGTTATGGGCCCTGGCTGTAACTGAATTAATCCAGAAGATCGAATTTCATACACAAGCTTCCTTACTCAGTAATTCATGCATTTTTGCATCTCCCAATAAGGCAAGCCTCTGTTCTTTTGTAGTCCTATTCCCTGGTCCCTGGAACCAGTGGATCAGTGTAGACTGGGCCCCACACTGCGCTTTGCGCGAGCCGTGTGATGGAGCATGGCAACACTGAAGCACGTGTGAGCAATCCCTAATTGGGACTGGACCCTTTGCGGTTCAGAGTGAACAGTTGGATACATTGGGACTTGATTGGTCTTCACAATCTGGGTCTGACAGCTCCTCTACCCAGATTGGAAATCGTCGCTTACACGCACCATGGCACCTGCATTTACTTTCCCACCCTCTGCTGCAATTGAGATCCTAGATGGATTGAACTGGCCAGTCTGGTCAGCACATATGATGGCTCTGTTCCATTTGAATGGCATCCAGAACCACCTGCTTGAAGACAAGCCTGCTAGCCCTCCTGCTGACTGGGAGGCTACTGAAGGGGTTCTCTTAGCAATCCTTGAGCTCTATGCTCAGAAGGATGTCTGGACAGCTGTGGCAGATGATACTAAGTTTGTCACATGTAAAGCAAAATGGGATGAGCTCAAACACATCTATGGGGAGTCGGATCTATGTCCACATTCAATACTTGGTCTGCCCTCACCAGCACCATGCTGGATGAATCCTCCCCCATGCTCCTGCAATTGCAGAAACTTAATGATGCCTGCATCACACTCAAAACAACGAGATGGAGATTTTAGATCTCCAGTTCAGTTTCATCCTGATCAAAGCACTACCCAAATTGTACTCTGCCATCGCGTCCACCATATTAGCATCCAGATCACCAAAAGATCTTACCCCTCAGACTATCCAAGAGTGGATTCTGAATGAGGAAGGTCATCGATCTGGTGGTTCTGCCTCACTCAACAAAGCTGCACCCATTAAACAAAAACATGACAAGAAGAATACCAAATGTTTCTATTGTCAGAAGAAAGGGCACAAGGCAGTAGAGTGCTGGAAGAAGAAAAAGGATCTGGAGGAGAAGAAGGGATCGGAGACCATGCAGGCCAGTAACAAGGCCATTAATGTGCACTTAGCAGTTCAGACAGTGTCTATTGTAGAGATAGGTGATGACAATGATGATCTCTGTGTTTCCTTGTACTCAGCTGTGTGATCACATTGGATGATGGACTCTGGCACAACACATCATATCACCCCAAATTGGTCTGACTTCATTCAGTATACTCTGGTGGCTGGCACTGTACACCTGGGAGATAACTCAAATGTGTGACAAATTGGGGTTGGGACTGTGGTATTCAAGACCACTGCAGGTAGTAGAGGTTCTGAGATCACCTTGAGCAATGTGCTGCACATACCAGACGTTATGACGTGTTTCATTTCTATGCATGCACTTGCTCAGAAGGGGGCTCAGATCTCTTTCACAGATAAGATTTTCACAATCTCAGTCCGAGACCGGATGGTAGCACAGGGTTACCTGGAGGACAACCTATACTGGCTGGATGCCTCCATGGCTGGACTCAATGCGCATGCTCAAATGTCACAACCTATCAACATCTGGCATTGCCGCATGGGGCATATGTTGTACAATGCCCTCAAGCAGTATCATGAATCTGTCAAGGGGATATCATTTGATGCTCCAATTGATCAACATCAGTCACCATGCCCCAGGTGTGAGCTCGGGAAACACATGCGACTCCCCTTCAAGTCCTCTCACAAGCAATCAGACTGGTGGCTACAGATTGTTCACAGTGATCTGGCTGGGCTGATGCAGGTTCTGTAATGGGTGAAGCTCTGTGTACACTTAGAAACAGGAAGGGCAAGGGAAATGACCTAAGTTGTTGGGCATACTGCAGAGGCAAACATCACACATTAAGTAATGATGGGGACCTGTGTCGACCACTGTGGTTTATGCAACCACAATGATGGCATCTGAAACCCAAAGAAACTGCAGCCCCAAGAGGACAAGATCCAAAGGATCAAGTCACACAGGGAGGCAGTGTACCATTAGCACTATGTATTGAACTCATGTAGACAGTTACTCACCTGCAGCCCCAAGAGGACAAGATGGGGGCTACAGGCTGTTACAGGGGGTCTTATATACATTTCTCAGTGTAATGAGGTAAGCAGTAGGTGTAAGCAAGAATCAGCAAGTATCAGTCAGCTGTATTGCTGACTGAGCCTTATCTCTGTGATTTGTAAGCTGCTTTACTCTGCTGACTGATTGTCATGGCTCTACCTTATTTTTCCTTTATTTTTCCCTTTTTGGATCACATGACTGTGGGAAGATTACCCAGCAGTCTCAACACGTGATCATGGGAATGTAGTCGTGACATGGATCATGTGACCGAGTCACATGTAATAGTCACATGCTGCTTAGTCAGCACAAGAGCCACTCAACAATAACAAGTTGATCCTCTATTGTGTTTACCACAATAGGAAAGGCCCCACAGTCTAGACGGTTCTAGACCAAGTGGAGCTGTTATCAAGATAAGAAGAGTCCAGCCTAGAAGGTTCTAGGTAAGTGGAGCTCTAGATAAGGGCCCAGGTTGGGCCATGGCCAATTTTAGCACAGAACCACATGTATCAGTAGATAGACGTGTTCCAGACCTACGGGCTAGACTACATATCAGTTATCTACTCCACAGTGACGTCATTATGACATCACACTGTGGAGCATGATCAGTCAGCAGAGTAAAGCAGCTTACGAATCACAAAGATAAGGCTCAGTCAGCAATACAGCTGACTGATACTTGCTGATTCTTGCTTACACTTACTGCTTACCTCGTTACACTGAGAAATGTATATAAGACCCTCTGTAACAGCCTGTAGCCCCCATCTTGTCCTCTTGGGGCTGCAGGTGAGTAACTGTCTACACGAGTTCGATACATAGTGCTAATGGTATCCTGCCTCCCTGTGTGACTCGATCCTTTGGATCTTGTCCCCTTGGGGCTGCAGTTTCTTCCAGTTTCAGAACGCCGTCATCGTGGTTGCATAAACCACTGTGGGTGACACAGTTCCTGGTCATTACTTGACGCGTGACGTTTGCCTCCGCGGTACGCCCAACGACTTAGGTCACCAAACCTTTGCCCTTCTTGATTACTAATAGTACACGGAGCTTCACCCGTTACACTGATCATGTTACGTCCGGTGCGGGACGTTCCACACGACTTGTGTGACAGCGTGCTAAGCGGGTTTGGATAAGAGACCAATAAGATCCCTTGGAGTTTAGAGGTTACAAGTCAAAGTCAAAGAGGCTGTACTCTGAGACGATGTTGAGCGGAAAGTGCCAAAAGCACTGAGACAGGCAGACGTCAAGAGACAAAGGGGGAGTCCAGAAGACAAGCACCGATGTATTCAATAAGTCGAGTCTGAGGTCTACAAGGTAGCTACAGTGGGCTTATATACGTAATCGAGTGGGCGTCTAAAGATAAGATAACCTAGAGTCATGTGGGCCTGAATATACGAAAGCGGAGGGCGTAAAGCCTTGCTTCTGATAGGGAATTAAGTAAGTGTCCGGTCATAAAGATAAGGGATAAGAGATAAGCAACGGTGGGCCAAACAGAAGTACAGCAATACAAACAGAAACAAAGACAGTCACGGGGAAGGGAGCAGGGCACGTGAGGGATCCCATGATGGAGACGTGATCTGGTAGTGAAGAGTAGGCGGCAAGGAGGGGTCGTCGTTGGGTAAGAAGAAAAAGACAGGAAGAGACGGGGTTCGTAACATCACCCCCTCTTCTGGTTCTAGCAGTCCCGGCTAGAAACGACTCGTACCGTCATCATCCTGCACTAGCTCCAGGTAATCGTCAGCTACATTACGGTCATCCATGCTGTACGATTCCAACTCTTGCGGGCACGCGTGGGTACGAAGGAATCCATATGGACCGCACTGACCGCATGCGCGGCACAAGTCGTAGACAGGGCAGTCGATTTCTTTATGCCCGGCATTGTGGCGAAGGCACTTGCCGCACCAGCCCGATGGGTTGGTGATAGTCAGGGCCACCCCTACGCGTCGGAAGATACAGTGTCTGCTCCAGTGGAGGTTGCTTCAGCAGTGTCGACACCACTTGCGGTTAAGGGGGCAGTTCCAGCTTATGTGATACTTGCTATCACATCGCCAGCAGGTTTCCCCGCGTGGGTTCTCGTGCAAACATGGCATCTCAAGCCGGGTCGGCAGCAGCGTTGGGGCCGCGCCCAAGGTTCGAGGGGGGAGGGGTCGTGCATAAGTGTCCGCGTACCTTTCAGCAATTGTCTGGTATGCATCCCCCGCTTCCAACCTCTTCCTGATGTCCACAATTTCTGACTCCAACTGGAACATCCCGTTCGTCAGCCTTGCCATCATCTTTGCGTGCTCCTTATACTGTTGGTTCAGCGTCCTCCTCAAGGTGATACTCTTCCTCAGCCTCATGACCTCTGCCTTCAAGCGTGGTAGTCTCATATCGTTCATCACCTCATCGATCACGAAGGCGCGACAGTCCTCCGCGGAAAGGTGACCCAACTGCTCATCAGTTAATGTGTGATGGAGTCGACCTGTATACCTTTCCTCCAGATAAACAGGAGCTCCGTAGACCGGCCCGTCCTTCTTCATACACCCTGCCACATCCATCCCGCCATTGGTATAGTAGATGTACTTGGCGATGGCCGTGGATCCGTCGGCCATTGTGATCTCCAAGGGGAAATACATTGAAGAGTTGGGATTGTTGGGGATGAACGGGAATTCGGGGGCTTCGTCATCGATCTCTCCGTTGAGCAGGTCATTGGGGTGGGGGTCTTCACAATGGGTGAAATCGTCGTTTGGGTTTGGGGATTGGTTTTTGACACGGGCCTCTGCAACTTCATAGTTGATAGGGGAAGAGGGGCGCGTGGAGGATGAGCGGATGGGAAATTCTCAACAACTGCGACAGGGGCAGCGAAGGCGTCGATGGCAGCGTTGGCAGCGATGAAAGACATGATAGATTGGATGGTGGTAGGACATTGCTGAGAGAGCATGTACTGGGGGATTTCTTCGGGGTCTGTAGATTGGCTCCTTTTAACTGTCTCTGGGCGCTTCTGGATGTCGGTCATGGAACTCCGAGATAAGGACTGGGGCAAAGATATCCCTGGCAGGCTCCCACGAGTTGTCAGAGTCTGGGAACCCTTTCCACTTGACTAGGTAATGCAGTTTGCGCCCTCGGCCTTGTCGTTTCGAATTTAAAATGCGCTCCACTTCCCACTCTTCTTCTCCATTGATAAGGTCAGGTGGCGGTCTCGAGAAGTTTTCTCCATGTAGCGATGTTTCCTTGTAAGGTGTGAACAGCCTGGCATGGAAGACCGGATGAATGTGCCATGTGGGGGGAAGTTCGAGTTCGTAGGACACATCTGACAGCTTCCTTGTTATTTTGAAAGGTCCGTGACGTCGGGGCGCTAACTTGGCTGTCGGATGTGACGTATGAATGTTCTTCCCTTCCAACCATACCATGTCATTGGTCCGATAAGGCATAAACTTTGTAGGCTTCTCTGCCAGGGTCTTTTGCGCCTTCAACAAGTTCTCATTGGCTGATTTCCGAATCTCTTCCCATTGGTTGATACGCTGTGTAGCGGAAGGGACGTTCATCGGCTTTCCGGTCCATGTGGCTCGAGGCGTCCATCCCATGATGAGTGAGAATGGGGAGTGTTTCGTGGTGCCATTAGGCCAGGAGTTGTGTGCAAATTCTGCCGTTGCAAGCCAGTCTGCCCAGTCGTCCTGTCGTCCGTTGCACCAAAATCGAAGATACTGTTCAAGCCACTGATTTGTTCTTTCCGACTGTCCATCTGTCTGTGGGTGATACGCTGTGGAGATATTTTGTGCGATGTTCAGTGTTCTGCAGAGTGCCCTGGCAAACGCGGATGTGAAGCGTGGGTCACGGTCTGAGATGATCTTTTCAGGGAGGCCATAGTGTCTGTAGACATGATCTAGGTAAAGCTTGGCCACTCCTTCTGCCGTAATGGACTCATTGCAGGGTATGAACAGCGCTGCTTTTGAACAGTGATGGTCAGTGATGGTCAGGATTGAGTCGAAGTGTTACGTCCGGTGCAGGACGTTCCACACGACTTGTGTGACAGCGTAGTTCGTGGAGTCAGATAAGAAACCAATAAGGCTTCTTGGAGCGTAAGGAGGATGAGTCAAAGTCAAAGGGACACTTCCCTAAGACGATGTTGAGCGGAGAAGTGCCAAAAGCACTTGAGACAACTAAGTCAGAGATCAAAGGAGACGTCCAGAAGACAGGCACCGATGTATTCAATAAGTCAAGTCTGAGGTCTACAGGGTAGCTACAGCGGACTTATATACGTAACTCAGTGGGCGTCTACGAGATAAGGGTACAGAGTCAGATGGGCCCAAATATACGAAAGCGGAGGGCGTAAAGCCTAGCTTCTGATAGGGTACTAAGTAAGTGTCCGGTCGTATGATAAGAGATAAGAGATAAGAGTCAAACATAAACAACGCGAGGCAAACAGAGGCAAAGTCAGTCACGGGAAGGAAGTAGAGCACGTGACGGATCCCACGATGGAGACGTGATCTGGTAGTGTAGGGTAGGCGGCAAAGAAGGGTTGTCGTTGGGTAGGAAGAAAAAGACGGGAAGAGACGGGGTTTGTAACACAAAGCCTCTGGAAGTGGGGAGTTTGACAATGAAGTCCATGGCTATGGTCTGGAATGGTTGTGAAGTCGTCGGCGTAATTGGGAGTAGTGCCGGCGGGTGTGGGTGTGTATTCACTTTGTTGGCCTGGCAATCTGCACATCCTTTCATGTATTCTTCTACATCCTTCTTCATGTTTGGCCACCAGTAGTCTCATTTGGCAAGGGCGTAGGTGTTAGCGATGCCGGGATGTCCTGCAGAGGGAAGATCATGGTGAAAATGGATCACCCCCCTCTTAATGTTGTCGCCACCAGTGACAATGAGTCGATCTCCGTCCTTCCACCAAAGGCCGTCGATTTTCTTCAGATTGTGTGCTTCCGCCCAAGTTTTGCATAGTTGTTGATTCATATTCTGCGACACTTGGGCCCATAAATCCATGTCGTGAAGACTGACAACAGCCGTCCTCATGAAGACTTCCTCTGGGAGTACTGTCACATCATTGTTGTCCTCTGTACCATTATTTAGATCAGGTCGTCTTGATAGGGCATCTGCACGAGCATTACGACTTCCAGCAATGTGCTTCAATTCGAAGTTGTATTCTTCTAGCTCCAGGACTTCACGAGCGACTCGTCGGCTTATTTTATGGGGTTCCTTCCAATATAGTAAATTGGAGTGATCAGTATGAATGATGGTCTTGTGAGGAGTCCCTGCTAGGTATGGCCGACAGTGTCGTAGCGCTTTTACTATGGCTAGCAACTCTCTATCCCAAATGTCATAATTCCGTTCCGCGGGTGAAAATGTCTCCGAGTAAAAGGCTACAGGGTGGAGAAGTCCCATCGCGTCTCGTTGGTTTAATACGGCACCATTTGCAAAGTGAGATGCGTCAACTTCGAGTTCAAAAGGTTTCTGCAGATCTGGTTGTAAGAGGACTGGTTCTGAACTGATGACATCACGAATCTGTTTGAAGGCCGTTTGATGCTCCTCCGCCCAATGCCAAGGGATGTCTTTCTTCAGCAATCCATTCAGTGGTTGGGCAATCCCTGAGAATCCTCAGACAAAGCGTCGATAGAAGTTGCAGAAGCCAATGAACGACCGCACGTCCTTGACACATGTAGGCACTGGCCATTCCCGGATTCCTTGTACCTTTACGGGGTCCATCCGCACCTGTCCTCCCTCCAGGATAACTCCTAGATATTCTACACTCGGTTGTTCAAATGAACACTTGGCAGGTTTAAGGTATAGGTCGTGTTCATGCAGGATATCCAACACCTGATGTACTCGTTCTCGATGGTGGGTTAGGTCGTCCATGGTAGCAACCAATATGTCGTCCATATAAACCACTACTTCGCCAGTAAGAATGAGGTCGCAGAAGATGTGGTTCATCATTGATTGGAAGGTAGCGGGTGAGTTGGTAAGGCCAAAAAACATAACATTTGGTTCAAAGAGCCCTTGGTTGGTCTTAAAGGCCGCTTTGCACTGATCCCCTTCTTTAATCCGAATGTTATTGTATCCCCAGCAGACGTCCATTTTGGAGAATAAGGATTTATCCCTCATGGTGTCAATAAGCTCTGAAATGAGTGGCAAGGGGTAGGTGTTCTTTACAGTATAGGCGTTTATCCGTCGGTAATCCTGAACAGGTCGAAGTTTGCCGTCTTTCTTCTTAATAAAGAAGAAAGGTGACGCGTATGGTGATTTTGATGGACGAATATATCCTTTTGCCAGATGTTCTTCCAGGAATGCCATGAGCGTGGTCTGTTCTGCTGGTGACAATGGGTAAATTTTACAATCAATTGCTGATGGGGTATCGGGTACGAAGTCAATGGCATGATCCCATGGCCGCGCGGGGGGAAAGCGTTGTGATTCCTCCTCCGAGAACACCTTCCAGTGTCTATGGTATTCTGCTGGTACCACTTCTTCAAATGTCTTTTCCGTATGCCCTTCTACTGCCTTTTGCGCGAGCTCCGATGCTTTGGTAACGAAGCAGCAGCCCGGGTCTTCCTCTTCTGCTTTACGTGCTACGGAATGTCGGGCTGTGTAGTCATAGCCCATTGACGTGATGAGTACAGGGTAGGAGTCCTTGCTCATTGTCGCATCGCCCCAGTTGATTTTGGGTTCGAATGCAGCGAGCCAGGGGTATCCCAGAACTAAATCTTCGTCTCCTAGATTGGTGACTAGGAAGTGTATGGCCTTTGTCTTCTCCCCTACTTGGACATTTAGGTCGGTATAGTGCGTAATCTTTCCTGCCCGATTGGCAGTTCCATCAATATTCCAGATATTCTTCTCCTGGGGGAGTGCCAGCATTCCTAATCCCATGGTTCTCACCATCCGCAGGCTGATGAAATTATCGGTGGCTCCTGAGTCGATCAGGATATCACGGTCGGCCGTTTTCTGTGTAGTCTCGAAATGTACTGGTATTTTCAATGATTTGAAGCAACTAGTATACACAGAGGTTACATGTAATGCTCGTGCCCAGGCCGATGGGTTTGAGCCGGTCAAAAATCCTTCTTTGCGAATGCCTTTTCTACCAGGATGGCTTGCACTTCTTCGCTCTCCTTCATCATGTTTGCCCATATCTCCTGCGCTTTTTCTTCTTTTGTCGGCGTCTTTTTGCTGACGGTCGGCGGGTTATTGTGGATGGGTGTAACAGTTGCTTCCGCCGCTCGTACCCCCTTCTTTGGGCATTCCCTGGACATGTGTCCTTGTGCCTTGCAGTGAAAGCATCTCCCTTCTTTCATCAGCGTCTGCCTTTCGTCTTCAGTGAGTGTAGCCCGGGCTCTGGTTCTGTCAGCAGAGGTATCCATGGCATTTGGATCCCTCTGACCAGTGTGTGCGGGTTTGACTCCGAAGGCGGCCTTCCACTGGTCGTGGGTTTTCCCTTTTCTCGTGTCGACCCCAAAACGCGTTTGGAAATCGAGATAATCTTGCTGCTGTCGGTGAGCAGCGTCAACCCACGTGTCCCAGTCGTTGGGGTGGTGAAACTGGATAATGTTCTTTACCAATGGGTTGGGCAACCCCTGGGAGAAGAGGTCCAGCGTGGCCTCTTCGTCGGTGTCATAGCTGGCTCTATTGGCCAGACTCTTGAACTTTGCTACATAAGCATCAAGTTCTCCCTTGTCCATCCTAAGGGATTTAAGCTCTCGAGCAGCCTTCTGCTTGGCCTGCCCATCTGTGAATGCGTCTTTAAATCTCTGGGCAATGGTTTCCCAAAGCCCCTCACTAGTGGTACGACGGCCACTCTCAATTTGTTCATTCAGCCACTCTAGCTGTTCCATGGTCCAATTGTCTATGGCCTCCCCGCGGATCAGAGAGAGGAAGAGGTTTGCATGTTGGAAGGGGTTAATAATCTGGGGAACATCATGATTGAAGTTCTTGAAAGTCATGAACTCCAGCATGAATTTCTTGCTTTGCGACCGATCCCCAGTGAACGTTTGGGGCAGCACACCCGATAATCTTGCTGATGGTGGAGGAATGTTGGGTGGTAGCATGGCTGGTGGGGGCGGGGGGGGAGGTGCTGGGTCTGGGAGCTGGGCAGCAATGGTGGACATATTCTGGTAAAACGGGGTGACAGTGTCGGTAGACTGTATCGAGATCTGGGGAGTTGTCAAAGCAGGGGCTCTGAACGTGGCAACTCCGGGTGCAACTGGGGCTGTAGACGACGCTAATACCAGTGCTTCTTCACTATGTTCTTCTACGTACTCTTCAGGCTCAGAGTCCGTAACGATGGCTGGGGGATTTTCCCTCCACGGTCCTAATCCGAATTCAGGAGGGGCGGGTCCTGTAGTGACCCAAGAGTGTCGGCTGTCCGAGTATCGGATACGATACCAAACTCTTTTCTCGTCGTCGTATTCTACCGGTTGGTATCTTCCGTCGTGATAGACGTAGTATCCAAACTTGGACTCAAAGTCCTTCCAGGTGGCAGAGCCAAGTACTTGTTGTGAAAGATCAGGCTCGTCCCTACGTTCGATGGGTTCTTCTTTAAAGAGGGTCTGACTGCGGCTGGAAGCCACGATGAGAGACTCGACTTGATGTTACGTCCAGTGCGGGACGTTCCACATGACTTGTGTGACAGCGTGCTAAGTGGGTTCGGATAAGAGACCAATAAGATCCCTTGGAGTTTAGAGGTTACAAGTCAAAGTCAAAGAGGCTGTACTCTGAGACGATGTTGAGCAGAAAGTGCCGAAAGCACTGAGACAGGCAGACATCAAGAGACAAAGGGGGAGTCCAGAAGACAAGCACCAATGTACAGTGGGTCAAAAAACTGTCCCGATGTTTGCACCATTTCTAGTATTCACTCTATAGCACCTCAGCATTTAGGAATCTGGTTATGGTGTGGCTGTATGTCTGAACGCCCTGCTTCCTGGCTACCATGCCCAATTTGGATCAAAGACATTGGCCATGATATAAGCAATTTATGATCAAATCAAATCAATCAATCATCGGGACAGTTTTTTGACCCACATTTTAAATCCACTATCTGCCCAATTACTCCTTTTTTTCACCCCTTTTTGCCTTGGTAACTCCTTGAATCCTTTTATTCATCCTTTCTATAACCTTTTGCCATCATTCTGGTGCATTTTTATTCCACTCCTCCACCACCCTCTCCCACAACTCAGGTATCCCCTTGACTGGTTAAGAACCTTCTTCAGATCCACCCAGAGGTGTCCAATGGGGCTAATATTTCAAGGGATTGGGCTATCCATACCAGGCTTCAATATTCCTGTCTTAAAACTGCTGGTTTGCCTTCTTGGAATTGTGTTTTGGGTCATTGTCCCACTGAAACATGGTTTCACCCTCCACCATTTCTTACTTTTCAAACCTTTCCACCACTCCGCCATCCAAAATATCACAGTACTGGCATGGATTTATGATCCCCTAAACCCCTGTAAGCATTCCTAGTCCATTCCACCTCATACAAGACCAATACCATAAGTTCTTCCTCCTCCATGCTTGACTGTCAGGGTGGTGGTTCTGTCAGAGAGTGGTTACCATGAAAATTGGACAGTGGATGACTCAAAAAGGATCTTGTGGTCAGGTGAGACTATAATGAACAGAATTGGTTCAGACAGAAGGAGCTACACTTGGGAAAAATAAGGGAGAACCACCCTCTGACAGAACCACCACCCTGACAGTCAAGCATGGAGGAGGAAGAACTTATGGTATTGGTCTTGTATGGGGTGGAATGGACTAGGAATGCTTACAGGGGTTTAGGGGATCATGAATCCATGCCAGTACTGTGATATTTTGGATGGCGGAGTGGTGGAAAGGTTTGAAAAGTAAGAAATGGTGGAGGGTGAAACCATGTTTCAGTGGGACAATGACCCAAAACACAATTCCAAGAAGGCAAACCAGCAGTTTTAAGACAGGAATATTGAAGCCTGGTATGGATAGCCCAATCCCTTGAAATATTAGCCCCATTGGACACCTCTGGGTGGATCTGAAGAAGGTTCTTAACCAGTCAAGGGGATACCTGAGTTGTGGGAGAGGGTGGTGGAGGAGTGGAATAAAAATGCACCAGAATGATGGCAAAAGGTTATAGAAAGGATGAATAAAAGGATTCAAGGAGTTACCAAGGCAAAAAGGGGTGAAAAAAAGGAGTAATTGGGCAGATAGTGGATTTAAAATGTGGGTCAAAAAACTGTCCCGATGATTGATTGATTTGATTTGATCATAAAATGCTTATATCATGGCCAATGTCTTTGATCCAAATTGGGCATGGTAGCCAGGAAGCAGGGCGTTCAGACATACAGCCACACCATAACCAGATTCCTAAATGCTGAGGTGCTATAGAGTGAATACTAGAAATGGTGCAAACATCGGGACAGTTTTTTGACCCACTGTATTCAATAAGTCGAGTCTGAGGTCTACAAGGTAGCTACAGTGGGCTTATATACGTAATCGAGTGGGCGTCTAAAGATAAGATAACCTAGAGTCATGTGGGCCCGAATATACGAAAGCGGAGGGTGTAAAGCCTCGCTTCTGATAGGGAATTAAGTAAGTGTCTGGTCATAAAGATAAGGGATAAGAGATAAGCAACGGTGGGCCAAACAGAAGTACAGCGATACAAACAGAAACAAAGACAGTCACGGGGAAGGGAGCAGGGCACGTGAGGGATCCCACGATGGAGACATGATCTGGTAGTGAAGAGTAGGTGGCAAGGAGGGGTCGTCGTTGGGTAAGAAGAAAAAGACAGGAAGAGACGGGGTTCGTAACAGATCATACTCCCACAGTGTGATGTCATAATGATGTCACTGTGGAGTAGATAACTGATATGTAGTCTGGCCCTTTGGTCTGGAACACGTCTATCTACTGATACATGTGGTTCTGTGCTAAAATTGGCCATGGCCCAATCTGGGCCCTTATCTAGAGCTCCACTTACCTAGAACCTTCTAGGCTGGACTCCTCTTATCTTGATAGCAGCTCCACTTGGTCTAGAACTGTCTAGACTGTGGGGCCTCTGTTTATTGTGGTAATGTTACAATCCCTGCCAAGCAACCCCATTTTCTTCCACCTCCCCAATAGCAACCCGTCCTTGCCGCCCACTCTGCACTTCATGATCATGTCCCTGTCCTGGGACCCATCACATGCCTTACTCCCGTCCCCATGACTTGCTTTGGACTTGTTGACATACTGTATACCTATGTTTGCTCTCTTTTCTCTTATCTCGTTATCTCCTTATCTTTACGTTCGGACACTTACTTAATACCCTATCAGAAGCCCGACTTTACGCCGTCCGCTTCCGTATATTTGGGCCCACTTGACTCTGTTATCTTATCTATAGATGCCCATTCGATTATGTATATAAGTCTGCTGTAACTACATTGTAGACCTCAGACTCGACTTATTGAATACATCGGTGTTTGTCTTCTGGACTTCCCCTTGAAACCTTTGACTCGATCATCTCAGTGCTTTTGGCACTTTCTGCTTAACATTGTCACTAGGGAGCAGCCCCTTTGACTTTGACTCATCCATTTGAACTCCAAGGGGTCCTATTGATCTCTTATCTGAACGAATGTACAAAGCTGTCACACAAGTCGTGCAGGACGTCTCACACCGGACGTAACATCAAGTCGAGTCTCTCACAGTGGCTTCCAGCCGCAGTCAGACCCTCTTCTGGGAAGAACTTATTGAATGCAGAGATGAGCATAATCTTTCACAGCAAGTACTTGGCTCTGCCACCTGGAAAGACTTTGAGTCCGAGTTTGGATACTACGTCTATCACAATGGAAGATACCAACCGGTAGAATATGACGATGAAAAGAGAGTTTGGTATCGCATCTGATACTCGGACAGCCGACACTCTTGGGTCACTACAGGACCTGCCCCACCCAAATTTGGATTAGGCCCGTGGAGAGAAAATCCCCTGGCTATTGTCACGGACTCCGAACCAGAGGAGTACATAGAAGAACCCAGTGAAGAAGAAGCACCGGCATTAGCAGAGACTACGTTTCCGGTTGCACCCGCAGTTGTCACGATCAGAGCCCCTGCTTTGACAACTCCCCAGATATCCCTACAATCCACAGACACTGTCACCCCATCCTACCAACTCATGTCTACCATTGCTGCTCAACTCCCAGACCCCGCCCCACCAGCCCCTGTGGCACCACCACCAAACATCCCCCCCCTTCTGGACGATTGTCGGGAGTGTTGCCCCAAACATTTACTGGGGATCGCTCACAAAGCAAGAAGTTCATGTTGGAGTTCACGATGTTCAAAAACTTCAATCATGATGTCCCACAAATTGTCAACCCGTTTCAACGGGCCAATTTGTTTCTGTCCCTGATCCAAGGGGATGCTGTGGATGATTGGACAATGGAACAACTGGAGTGGCTAAATGAGCAGGTTGAGAGTGGGCGCCGAACTACAAGTGAAGGTCTTTGGGAGACCATAGCCAAGAGGTTTAAGGATGCATTCACAGACAGGCAGGCCAAACAGAAAGCAGCCCGGGAACTAAAGTCCCTCAGAATGGAGAAGGGAGAACTTGACGCATATGTAGCCAAGTTCAGAAGTCTAGCCAATAGGGCCGGCTATGACACTGATGAAGAGGCGACATTAGACCTCTTTTCACAAGGTCTGCCTAACCCCCTGGTCAAAAACATTATCCAATTTCACCATCCTCATGACTGGGACACTTGGGTCGATGCCGCTCAATGGCAACAACAAGACTACCTCGATTTCCAGACGCAGTTTGGAGTTGACACCAAGAAAGGAAAAACCCGAGACCAGTGGAAGGCAGCCTTCGGAGTAAAGCCCGCCCAGCATGCTCAGTGGGACCCAAACACTATGGATACCTCTGCAGATCGGGCCCAGGCTCGAGCAGCACTTACAGAGGACGAGCGGCAGACCCTCATGAAAGAAGGACGCTGCTTCCGCTGCAGAGCATTGGGACATATGTCTCGAGACTGCCCCAAGAAGGGAGTATGAGTCGCCGCCGCCACCGTAGCACCAGAACATCCTATTCAGAATAACCCACCTACTGTGGATAAGCGGTTGAAAGAAGAAAAGGCTCAGGATATATGGGCTAACATGATGAAGGAGAGTGAGGAAGTGCGCGCCATACTGGTAGAGAAGGCGTTTGCAAAGAAGGATTTTTGTTAGGCTCAAACCCATCGGCCTGGGCACGAGCACTCCATGTTACCTCTGTGTATGCTAGTCAATTCAAGTCATTAAAAATACCAGTCCATTTTGAAACTACACAGAGGACAGCCGATCGAGACATTCTAGTGGACTCCGGAGCCACAGACAATTTTATTCACCCACGATTAATCAGAACAATGGGTTTGGGATGGCTGGCACTTCCCCAAGAGAAAAACATTTGGAATATTGACGGGATGGCCAATCGCGCTGGAAAGATCACTCACTATACGGATCTGAGGGTTCAGGTTGGAGAGGTTATGAAAAACATTCACTTCCTAGTTATGGATCTAGGAGACGAAGATCTTATTCTGGGGTACCCGTGGCTCGCCGCATTCGAACCCAAGATCAACTGGGCTGATGCGACAATGGATAAAGAATCATATCCCACCATCATTACGTCAATAGGCTATGATTATGCAGTCAGACATCTGACAATAAAAGCCACAAGTACAGAAGAAGAAGACCCAAGTCGCTGTTATGTCACCAAAGCATCGGAGCTAGCCCAAAAAGCAATACAAGGGCAGACAGAAAGGACATACAGTGACGTAGTGCCGAGTACCTACCATTGGCATTGGAAGGTGTTTTCTGAAGAAGAATCCCAGCGTTTTCCACCCTCCAGGCCATGGGACCACGCCATAGACCTACTCCCTGATACGCCAACAGCAATAGATTGCAAAATCTATCCACTGTCCCAGTCCGAGCAGGTAGCACTAATGGAATTCCTTGAAGAACATTTGGCAAAAGGATACATTCACCCATCCAAGTCACAGTATGCCTCGCCCTTCTTCTTCATCAAAAAGAAGGATGGCAAGCTGCGACCGGTTCAGGATTATTGGCGAATTAATGCATACACTGTGAAAAACGCCTACCCCCTGCCGCTCATCTCTGAGCTCATTGACACTATGAGGGATAAGTCCCTCTTCTCAAAGATGGACATGCGATGGGGTTACAACTATGTTAGAATCAAGGAAGGTGACCAGTGCAAGGCGGCGTTCAAAACGAATCAAGGATTGTTCGAACCCGATGTCATGTTTTTTGGTCTCATGAACTCGCCAGCGACATTTCAGTCTATGATGAACCACATCTTCCACGACCTTATTCTCACGGGAGAAGTAGTGGTCTATATGGATGACATCTTAGTAGCTACTCCAGATAACTTGGACCATCATCGAAGTTGCGTGCATCAGGTGTTGGACATATTGCGCAAACACGACCTATATCTCAAGTGTTACAAACCCCATCCCTTCCTGTGTTCTTTTTCTTACCCAACGATGACCCTTCCCTACTGCCCACACTTCACTACCAGATCACGTCCCCATCGTGGGATCCGTCACATGCTCTCTGTCCATCCCCGTGACTCGCCTGTTTGCTTATGTTTACCTACTGATCCCTTTACTTATCTCTTATCTTCTTATCGTACGACCGGACATTTACTTAATTCCCTATCAGTAGAAGCCAGGCTTTATGCCCTCCACTTCCAGATATTTGGGCCCACTTGACTCCGTGATTCTTATCAATAGATGCTCACCTCCTTATGTATATAAGTCAGCTATAGTTACACTGTAAAGCTCAGACTCAACTTATTGAATACATTGGTGTTTGTCTTCTGGACTCCCCTTTTGTTACAAACCCCGTCTCTTCCCGTCTTTTTCTTCCTACCCAACGACAACCCTTCTTTGCCGCCTACCCTACACTACCAGATCACGTCTCCATCGTGGGATCCGTCACGTGCTCTACTTCCTTCCCCGTGACTGACTTTGCCTCTGTTTGCCTCGCGTTGTTTATGTTTGACTCTTATCTCTTATCTCTTATCATACGACCGGACACTTACTTAGTACCCTATCAGAAGCTAGGCTTTACGCCCTCCGCTTTCGTATATTTGGGCCCATCTGACTCTGTACCCTTATCTCGTAGACGCCCACTGAGTTACGTATATAAGTCCGCTGTAGCTACCCTGTAGACCTCAGACTTGACTTATTGAATACATCGGTGCCTGTCTTCTGGACGTCTCCTTTGATCTCTGACTTAGTTGTCTCGAGTGCTTTTGGCACTTCTCCACTCAACATCGTCTTAGGGAAGCGTCCCTTTGACTTTGACTCATCCTCCTTACACTCCAAGAAGCCTTATTGGTTTCTTATCTGACTCCACGAACTACGCTGTCACACAAGTCGTGTGGAACGTCCTGCACCGGACGTAACACCTTTGATCTTTGAGCTCAGTTGTCTCAGTGCTTTCGGCATCTCCCCGCTTAACATCGTCTTAGGGTACAGCCCCTTTGACTTTGACTTGTTACCTCTAAAGACTCCAAGAGATCTCATTGGTCTCTTATCTGAACCCGCATATCACGCTGTCACACAAGTCGTGTGGAATGTCCCACACCGGATGTAACATCAAGCCTGCCAAATGCTCTTTCGAACAATGGAGCGTTGAGTATTTAGGAGTTATCTTGGAAGGAGGACAAGTGCGCATGGATCCCATTAAAGTACAAGGAATCCGGGAGTGGCCTGTGCCAACCTGCGTCAAGGATGTCCGATCATTCATTGGATTCTGCAACTTTTACCAATGATTCGTCAAGGGGTTCTCAGGCATAGTGCGACCATTGAACGACCTGCTGAAAAAGGATGTACCATGGTACTGGGGTGTAGCTCAACAGCAGGCATTCGAACAAATTAGGAACCTTGTCGGCTCAGAACCAGTACTTATCCAACCAGATCTGAGCCACCCCTTTGAAGTAGAAGTGGACACCTCTCACTTTGCGAATGGGGCAGTATTATACCAGAGAGATGCCGCACAAATACTTCACCCAGTGGCATACTACTCCGAAACCTTCTCCCCAGCCGAAAGGAACTATGACATCTGGGATAGGGAGCTCTTAGCCATAGTCAAGGCATTGCGACACTGGCAACCCTACCTGGCAGGAACCCCACATAAAACCATCATCCACACTGACCATTCCAACCTATTATATTGGAAAGAACCCCATAAAATCAGTCGACGCATGGTGTGAGAGGTCTTGGAGTTAGAGGAATATAACTTCACGTTGAGACACATTGCTGGGAGCCAAAATACTAGAGCAGATGCACTGTCACGCAGGCCAGATATGCACACAGGGGAGGACAACAATAATGACATCACTGTCCTCCCAGAGGAGGTATTTACAAAAGCGGCCATAGTCAGTCTCCATGACATGGACCTTTGGGCACAAGTTTCCCAAAATATGAACCAAGACCTGTGCCTATCATGGGCCGATGCTCACAACCTGAAGAAAATCAGCGGTCTTTGGTGGAAAGATGGGGATCGACTCATTGTCACCGGTGGTGACAACATTAAGAGGGGGGTGATCCATTTTCATCACGACCTTCCCTCTGCTGGCCATCTGGGCATCGCCAACACCTATGCCCTGGCCAAAAGAGACTATTGGTGGCCCAATATGAAAAAGGACGTTGAAAATTACGTACAAGGATGTGCATCGTGTCAAGCAAACAAGGTGAACACGCACCCGAAAGTCCCACCAATGCACCCCATCACCCCCACTGCATCGACTCCTTTCCAGACCATTGCCATGGACTTCATCGTCAAGCTGCCCAAGTCACAAGGTTTCAACACTATCCTTACAATTACAGACCATGATTGCTCCAAAGCGGCCCTCTTCATTCCCTGTAACGAAACTATCACAGCTGAAGGAGTGGCAAAACTATACCTGGACCATGTATACCATCACTACGGACTCCCTAAGAAGATCATCTCTGACCGAGATACCCGTTTTACATCGGCATTTGCGAGGGCCCTATGCAAAACATTGGACATTACACAGAATATCTCTACAGCCTACCATCCACAGACGGACGGACAGTCTGAGCAGACAAACCAATGGTTAGAACAGTATCTCCGGTTTTGGTGCAATGGCAGGCAGGATGACTGGGCAGGATGGCTGTCGACTGCGGAATTTGCTCATAACTCATGGCCCAACAGAACAACAAAAGCCACCCCTTTCTCCCTTATCATGGGCTGGACTCCATGCACCACATGGACAGATAAGCCCATCAACGTCCTGTCAGTAACCAAACAGATAAGCCAATGGGAAGAACTGCGGCAATCAGCCAATGAAAATCTAGTAAAGGCACAACAGCTTCTGGCAGCACAGCCAAGCACATTCACACCTTATCAGACCAATGACTGGGTATGGCTCAAGGGCAGGAACATTCACACGTCACACCCTTTGGCCAAATTAGCACCCTGACGTCACGGACCCTTCCAGATCACAAGGAAGCTGTCAGACATGTCCTATGAACTGCAGCTGCCACCGAAATGGAAGATCCACCCAGTCTTCCATGCCAAGCTTCTGACCCCTTACAAGGAAACCTCCATTCATGGAGAGAACTTCCCGAGACCCCCGCCTGACCTTATCGATGGTGAAGAAGAATGGGAAGTGGAGCGTATTCTAGACTCCAAGCAACAAGGCCGAGGGTGCAAACTGTACTACCTAATCAAGTGGAAGGGATTCCCAGACTCCGACAATTCGTGGGAACCAGCTGGGGATATCTCTGCTCCAGCCCTTATCTCGGAGTTCCACATCCAACACCCAGAAGCGCCTAAGAACGCTTAAAAAGGAATGCCCCTAGACCCCATCGATTCCCCCAGTACATGCTCTCTCAGCAACGTTCTAACACCATCCAGTCTATCATGTCTTTTGTTGCTGCCAATGCTGCCATCAATGCCTTCACCACCACCACTGTAGTGGTTGAAAACTTCCCTTCTGCTCATCCCTCCACACGTCCCTCCTCCCCTATTGATTATGAAGCTGCTGAGGCCTGGGTTAAGAACCAGTCTCTGAACCCAAATGACGACTTCGAGCACAGCGAAGAACCGCACCCAAATGACCTATTGGGTATGGAGTTGGATGACAAGGTACCGGAGTTCCCGTTCTTTACCAACAACCCCAATTCATCGACATACTTCCCCCTTGAAATCACCATGGCTGACGGGGCTGTCGCCATCGCCAAATATATATTCTACACCAATGGAGGAATGGATGTCGCTGGATGTATGAAGAAAGATGGCCCTGTCTATGGGGGCCCGGTCTATTTAGAAGAAAGGTATACAGGACGCCTTCACCACACAATGACTGATGAACAACTCGGACACCTGGCTGCTGAGGACTCCCGTGCCTTTGTGTTACGAACCCCGCTGCGTCGTCCTATTCTCTTCTTCTGTCACATGACGTGTTGTTTGACTCTGTTTGCCCCTATGTTGACCATGTTACGACTTCCTTTGTGTATATTTGTTCCTTATCTTTGACCAAGGCTGTGCTTATCTCTGACTCATACCTTACACAAGAACGCTTACGTATTTTCCCACCAGAATTGCGACTATACTGGATTTGTCTACGTATATTCTCACCTGGCCCACATTGACTCCGTTCCCCATTTAGTTACATTATGACTTCATTGATACATCAAGTACGGTACTCCGATTCAGACTCCGATCTCTATTATGTATATAAGGCCTGTCTAGATAGCCTGTATACCTTAGACTTGACTTCTTAATCGACTTGGTGCATTACCTTCTGGGTGATTCCTAAAGACCCGACTTCTGAATCGTCTCAGTGCTTTTGGCACTTTTCCGCTCACCAGTACTAAGGGATTAGCTCCTTGGTATTGACTTCTCACCCGAACTCCATGTACTTGAAAGACAGTATACACCTGACCTCGTAGTTTCGCTACGCGACTTATCACACGTCGTGACGAACGCCCGCACCAGGTGTTACATTAAGTCAAGTCTCCCCCATCGTGGCTTCATCCAGCCACAGTCAGACCTTGCACAACGAGGAACTCATCGACCGCCGAGACGAGGATAATCTTTCACAACAAGTCCTTGGCTCTGCCGTCTGGAAAGACTTTGAAACCGAGTTTGGATACTACGTCTATCACGACGACCAGTACCAGCCAGTTGAATACGACGAACAGAAGAGGGTCTGGTACCGTATCCGTTACTCTTGAAGCCATCGTTCCTGGGTTACCACAGGACCCGCCCCACCAGAGTACGGCCTAGGACCTTGGAGAGAAAATCCTCCAGCCATCGTCACAGATTCAGAACCCGAGGAATATATCGAAGAAAGCAGCGAAGACGCACAAGTCATAGCCACAGATTTTACAGCTCAGACAGTTGCACCCGAGAGTACTACGTTCAGAATAACTGCTTTAGTCTCTCCCCAGATCACACGACAGACCTCAGACACCCCGACCATTACCTATCCAACGATGTCCACGATCGCTGCACAGTTACCCGACCCCGCTCCAGTTGTCCCCGCTCCGAATCTTCCCCCTCCATCAGGACACCTTATGGGGGTCCTGCCGACAACATTCACCGGAGACCAATCCCAGAGCAAGAAGTTCATGCTCGAGTTCGAGACGTTCAAAAACTTCAACCATGACGTCCTGCAGATCGTAAACCCCTTCCAACGAACCAATCTCTTTCTCTCGCTTATCAGAGGGGATTCCGTCGATGATTGGACAATGGAGCAGATCGAATGGCTAAATGACAGAGTCACAGCCGGAACCAGAACCACAGACGAGGATCTGTGGGATATAGTGGCGCAAAGATTTAAAGACGCCTTCACAGATGGGCAGGCCAAGCAGAAGGCTGCCAGAGAATTAAAGTCCCTCAAAATGGAGAGAGGGGATCTAGATGGCTATGTGGCCAAATTCCGCAACCTGGCCAAGAGAGCAGGGTACGATGTGAATGAGGAAGCGACGCTTGACCTCTTCTCCCAGGGATTGCCTAACCCCCTGGTGAAAAATATCATCCAATTCCATCACCCTGAGTCATGGAGCCAGTGGACGAGTGCTGCTAGGATGCAGCAGCAGGACTACTTGGACTTCCAGACGCGATTTGGAGTCGACACAAAAAAGGGTAGAACTTGTGATCAGTGGAAAGCAGCGTTTGGGGTAAAGCCTACCCACCCAAGAGACCCCAACGCTATGGACACGTCGGCAGACCATACCAAAGCTCGCACAGCCCTTACCAACGATGAAAAGAAGAATCTCATGAAGGAAGGACGCTGCTTTCACTGCCGAGCACAAGGGCACATGTCGCGATTTTGCCCAAAGAAAACAGTCCGAGCTGCAGAAGCAACGGTAGCTGCCACTGCCATGACACCACCAGTACAGAACCTACCGACCCCAGTAAAAGAAAACCCGGCAACTGCCCCAAAGACTAAGGAACAGAAGGCAGCAGCAATCTGGGAACATATGATGAACGAAGATGAGGCGGTGCGCGCCTTGATCGTCGACAAGGCCTTTGGCCAAAAGGATTTTTGATCAGCTCGACCCCATCGGCCTGGGCAAGAGCGTTACATGTAACTTCTGTGTACACTAGTCGTTTCAAGTCATTAAAAATACCAGTACACTTTGAAACCAAACAGAAGACGGCCGACAGACGAATCTTAATCGATTCTGGAGCTACAGACAATTTCATTAGCCAACGACTCCAGAAAGCGCTAGGATTGGGGACACAGTTACTCCCTCAAGAAAAAAATATCTGGAACATAGACGGGACAGCCAATAAAGCTGGAAAAATTACACACTGCTGTGATTTGGAGGTACAGGTTGGGGAGCAGACAAAGCAGCTTCGCTTCCTCATTACCAACTTAGGAGAGGAGGACATGGTCCTGGGATATCCATGGCTGGCAGCATTTGAACCTAAGATCAATTGGGCAGAAGCCACTATGGACAAGGATTTCTACCCAGTCATCATCACGTCTCTAGGATACGACTATGCTGCACGACATCCTCTCACCCATGCTATTGTCATGGGATCGGCCGTCACCTGGAGTGACGTGGAACCTGTGGATCAGGTCTATTGTTATGTTACGAAAGCATCGAAATTGGCCCAGGCAGAGGCACAGAAAAACCCAGAAAGAACATTTGAAGAAGTAGTCCCGACGGAATATCATCGACATTGGAAGGTCTTCTCAGAGGAGGAATCGCAACGCTTTCCTCCCTCTCGACCTTGGGACCATGCTATCGACTTCATCCCGGAAGCCCCACGATCGGTGGACTGTAAAATCTATCCCCTGTCACAACCAGAAAAGGAAGCGCTCTCTACCTTCCTGGAAGAACATCTAGCAAAGGGATATATACGACCTTCCAACTCCCCCTATGCATCACCCTTCTTTTTCATTAAAAAGAAGGACGGGAAACTACGACTGGTACAAGACTACAGACGGATCAACGAACTCACGGTGAAAAACAACTACCCACTTCCGTTAATCTCGGAAATCATCGACAAAATGTGCGACAAGGCCTTATTTTCAAAAATGGACGTCTGTTGGGGGTATAACAACATTCATATCTGAGAAGGCGACCAGCCCAAGGCCGCCTTCAAGACCAATCAAGGACTTTTCGAACCCAATGTCATGTTCTTTGGCCTAACGAACTCACCAGTGACCTTTCAGGCCATGATGAACCACATTTTCCGAGACCTGATCCTCACAGAAGAGGTCGTAGTATATATGGACGACATCCTGGTAGCCACGAAAGACGACATTCGCCATCACCGAACCCGAGTTCATGAGGTACTAGAGATCCTAGCGAAACACGATCTCTATTTGAAACCCGCCAAATGCTCCTTCGAACAAAAAACCATTGAATATCTAGGTGTCATTCTAGAAGGAGGGCAAGTACGTATGGACCCTGTAAAAGTGCAAGGCATTCGAGAGTGGACCGCCCTGCAGTGTACCAAAGACGTCAGATCGTTCATTGGATTCTGTAATTTCTACCGACGCTTCGTCAAAGGATTCTCAGCCATCGCCCAACCACTTAATGATTTGTTGAAAAAGGACGTGCCCTGGCACTGGGATGAATTACAGCAGAAGGCATTCGACCAAATTAAAGCAATCATCAGCTCCGAACCAGTTCTTATCCAACCCGACCTGGCCAAACCCTTTGAACTCGAAGTCGATGCTTCCATGTATGCCAACGGAGCAGTTCTATCGCAAAGAGATACCGAAGGGATCCTCCATCCTGTTGCATTCTACTCGGAAACATTCTCATCGGCAGAAAGAAATTATGACATTTGGGATAGAGAATTACTGGCTATCATAAAAGCGTTATGACATTGGCGACCATACTTGGCTGGATCCCTGCACAAAACCATCATCTACACAGACCACTCCAACCTTTTGTATTGGAGAGAACCGCACAAAATCAGCCGGCAAATAGCGCGAGAAGTCCTGGAGCTTGAAGAGTACAACTTCATACTCAAGCACTTACCTGGAGCTCGTAATGCACGAGCTGATGCCCTGTCTAGACCAACCGGACGGGATGAAGGGGAGAACGACAACGACAATATCGTCGTCTTACCAGAAGATGTCTTCGCAAAAACCGCTGTCGTCAGCCTCCACGACATGGATCTATGGGCCCAAGTAACGCAGAATATGAACCAGGAACTGTGCAAATCCTGGGCAGAGCTGCATAACATAAAGATGAAAGATGGCCTCTGGTGGAAGGACAGCGATCGATTGGTTGTCACCGGTGGCGACAACATTAAGAGGGGGGTGATTCATTTTCATCACGACCTTCCCTCTGCAGGACACCCCGGCATTGCGAATACCTACACCCTTGCCAAACGAGATTACTGGTGGCCAAATATGAAAAAGGATGTCGAAGCCTATGTTAAAGGATGCGCCGAATGCCAGGCAAACAAAGTAAATACTCACCCAAGACCGCCAGCACTTTCGCCCATCACGCCAATTGCAATGGCTCCCTTCCAGACTATCGCCATGGACTTCATCATTAAACTCCCTCAGTCACAAGGATACAATTCAATACTCACCATCACGGACCATGATTACTCAAAGGCCGCTCTCTTCATACCCTGCAATGAGACAATTTCAGCAGAAGGAGTCGCGAAACTTTACCTGAACCATGTCTACCGGCATTATGGACTACCGCAGAAGATCATTTCCGACCGAGACCCACGATTTGCCTCCATGTTCGCCCGAGCACTCTGTAAACGTCTTGACATTCAACAGAACATATCCACCGCCTACCACCCCCAGACGGATGGACAGTCGGAGCGGACAAACCAATGGTTGGAACAGTACCTTCGATTCTGGTGCAACAAACGACAGAACGACTGGGCAGAATGGCTGGCAACGGCTGAGTTTGCACATAACAGCTGGCCAAATGGAATGACGAAGACCACTCCCTTCTCCCTTATTATGGGGTGGAACCCTCGCACTACATGGACAGACAAGCCCACGAATGTACCATCCGTGACACAGCGTATCGACCAATGGGAAGAAATATGGGAATCAGCCAATAGGAATCTTCAGAAGGTGCAAAGGACCCTGACCGAGAAGCCCACTAAGTTTACGCCCTATCAAGTCGGAGATCAAGTCTGGCTAGAAGGGCGCAATATCCATATGTCACATCCAACAGCAAAATTAGCTCCCAGACGCCACGGCCCCTTCCTGATCAAACAGAAGCTCTCAGACGTTACATACAAGCTTACGTTACCTGCCACCTGGAAGGTACACCCCGTCTTCCATGCGACCCTTTTAACGCCGTACAAAGAAACTGCCATCCATGGACAGAATTTTCCCAGACCCCCCCCCGACCTTGTGGATGGAGAACTAGAATGGGAAGTGGAACGTATTGCTGATGCCAAATGGAAGGGTCGAGGGCGTAATCGACGACTCCATTATTTGATCAAATGGAAGGGGTTCCCAGATGCCGACAGCTTGTGGGAACCTGCTGCGGATGTCTTTGCGCCCAAGCTCATCGAAGACTTCTATAGGCGCCACCCAGAGGCAGATAAAGAGCCAGAGAAAATACGAGTTGCTGAACAGCTCTCTCCCCCACAACCTATTAGAAGTCCACTCATGTCATCATCCAAGATCCACGCCTCCACCGCCATCGATGCGTTTCCCGTACTTACTCCTGTGCACCCTCCTTCTCGCCCACTTTCTCCTATTGACTACGATGCGACCGCCCAAGTGGCCCAAGGGGACAGAATCATCGACATCGACGAAGATTTTAATTTGCCTGAACATCCCCATCCCAACGATCTGATCGACATAGACTTCGGCAATGAGTCCCCCAAATTTCCCTTCTTCCCTAACGACCCCAAATCTCAGTTCTACTTCCCGCTTATGATCCCATCATCCAAGAACAACGGCACTACAGAGGTGGCCAAATACATTTATTACACCAATGAAGGTATGGACGTGGCAGGATGCCTGGAGAAGGGAGGACCCGTCTATGGGGCCCCAGTCTATCTAGAAGAGAAGACCGTCAACCGGCTGCACTACACCCTGGGCCCCGAACATTTGCAACATCTCTCAGCCCATGACCCCCACACCTTCACGATCAATGAGGTGCTCCGGGACTTGCGGATGCCATGACTGACTGCTGAGATCGCTCGGCTCCGCAAATTCCAGGCGCTCCGGGACAACTTGGAAATGCAGCGCTGCGACTATGAATGGCAGATGGTAAAGATCAATCGGGGAGTCTTCGACATAGAGCATCACCTGGCAAGCATTAGGGCAAGACTGGAGCAAGGGGAGGCATACCAGATTATCTCCGAACGGTACGCTGATATTTTTGTGCAACCACTTCCTCGTCGCCGCCTCGACCTTGCACCCCGGCTTAATCCCCACTGTTTCGAAATGCCCCGCCTTCATGAAAACCCCGATGGCAAGCTTTGCTGGCGTTGCAGTAGCAAGTACCATCTCAGTTGGTGCTGCCCCACAGCCAAGAAGCGGTGTTGGCACTGTCAAAGTACCTCACACTGGAGTCGCCAGTGCTTGTTCCAACGGCTTACGCAGGCTCCCACTGTCCAAAACCCCTCAGGGTGGTGCGGCAAGTGTCTCTCCCACAACACCAGACATCGAGAAATCGACTGTCATGTTTACGACGGCTGCTTTCGCTGTGGGAGACGGGGGCCCTACGGTTTTCTACGAACACACGTTTGCCCCACTGACGAAGAAAAGGAGAATTACGATGCTGACCACTATGCTGTAGCCGACGACTATCTCTCCCTGGTTCAGGATGACGACAGTATGCTGATCTAGCTGGCTCTGCTAGGACTTAGAAGAGGGGTAATGTTATGAACCCTGCTGCGTCGTCCTATTCTCTTCTTCTGTCACATGACGTGTTGTTTGACTCTGTTTGCCCCTATGTTGACCATGTTACGACTTCCTTTGTGTATATTTGTTCCTTATCTTTGACCAAGGCTGTGCTTATCTCTGACTCATACCTTACACAAGAACGCTTATGTATTTTCCCACCAGAATCGCGACTATACTGGATTTGTCTACGTATATTCTCACCTGGCCCACATTGACTCCATTCCCCATTTAGTTACATTATGACTTCGTTGATACATCAAGTACGGTACTCCGATTCAGACTCCGATCTCTATTACGTATATAAGGCCTGTCTAGATAGCCTGTATACCTTAGACTCGACTTCTTAATCGACTTGGTGCATTACCTTCTGGGTGATTCCTAAAGACCCGACTTCTGAATCGTCTCAGTGCTTTTGGCACTTTTCCGCTCACCAGTACTAAGGGATTAGCTCCTTGGTATTGACTTCTCACCCGAACTCCGTGTACTTGAAAGACAGTATACACCTGACCTCATAGTTTCGCTACACGACTTATCACATGTCGTGACGAACGCCCGCACCAGGCGTTACACTTTGCCATCGATGAGGTGCTGAACGATATGCACCTTCCGCGTCTCAAAGCTGAGGTAATGAGACTGCGGAAGAATTTGACGTTGTGCACAACGCTCAATAAACAATACAAGGAGCACGTGAAAATGATGGCAAGGCTGACTAACGGGATGTTCCAAGTCAAGCAGGAGTTGGTAGAGATCAGGAAAAGGCTGGAGATAGGGGATGCCTATCAGACTATTGCTGAACGGTACGCTGATATGTATGCATGACCCCTCCCCCCACGATCATTAGGAGCTGCCCCAAGGCTGATACCGAACCAGTTTGAAATGCCACGTATGCATGAGAACCCTCGTGGAGAAACGTGCTGGTGATGCGACAGTAAGTATCACATCAGCTGGAACTGCCCCCTGAACCGCAAATGGTGCTGGCACTGTCGCAGCAATCTCCACTGGAGCCAGTTTTGTATCTTCCATCGTGTGGGAGTCGCCCCAACGATTGTCAATCCGTCGGGATGGTGTGGCAAGTGCCTCTGTCACAACTCTGGACACCATGAGCTGGACTGTCCGGTCCACAATATGTGCCGCCTATGTGGCCAGCGCGGCCCATATGGGTTCCTTTGTACCCACCAATGTCCGCAGGATTCAGACAAGGAGAATTACATGTTGGATGATCGTAATGTAGCTGACAATTACCTGGACTTAGTACAGGATGATGATGGTACAAGTTGTTTCTAGCCGGGTCTGCTAGAACCAGAAGAGGGGGTGATGTTACAATCCCTGCCGAGCAACCCCATTTTCTTCCACCTCCCCAATAGCAACCCATCCTTGCCACCCACTCTGCACTTCATGATCATGTCCCCGTCCTGGGACCCATCACGTGCCTTACTCCCATCCCCATGACTTGCTTTGGACTTGTTGACATACTGTATACCTATGTTTGCTCTCTTTTCTCTTATCTTGTTATCTCCTTATCTTTACGTTCGGACACTTACTTAATACCCTATCAGAAGCCCGACTTTACGCTGTCCACTTCCGTATATTTGGGCCCACTTGACTCTGTTATCTTATCTATAGACGCCCATTCGATTACGTATATAAGTCCGCTGTAACTACATTGTAGACCTCAGACTTGACTTATTGAATACATCGGTGTTTGTCTTCTGGACTTCCCCTTGAAACCTTTGACTCGATCATCTCAGTGCTTTTGGCACTTTCTGCTTAACATTGTCACTAGGGAGCAGCCCCTTTGACTTTGACTCATCCATTTGAACTCCAAGGGGTCCTATTGATCTCTTATCTGAACGAACGTACAAAGCTGTCGCACAAGTCGTGCAGGACGTCTCACACCGGACGTAACAGGTAAACACAATAGAAAGTTGACTTGTAATTCTTGAGTGGCTCTTGTGCTGACTAAGCAGCATGTGACTATTACATGTGACTTGGTCACATGATCCATGTCACGACTATGTTCCCATGATCACATGTTGAGACTGCTGGGTAATCTTCCCACAGTCATGTGATCCAAAAGGGAGAAAAGAAAAGGAAAAATAAAGTAGAGCTGTGACAGGTTCAGTCCATTCAAGGTGCACTCTACATTGCAACATTTATCAACAACTACTCTAGACATGGTGTGGTCTACTTCCTCAGATCCAAAGATCAGTGTGCAACAGCATTTTGGAAATTCCTAGCTTGGGCTGAGACTCAATCATTGGAAAAGATGCTGGCCTTGCACTCAGATCGCAGGGGGGAGTACATGTCAGGCACACTTAGAGCTGTACTGGATGAACAGGGGATTGAGCATAAGTTGACGATGCTGGGATTGCTGCAACAAAATGGCATAGCTGAGAGATGGAACAGGACCATCATGGACAAGGCACACTCTATGTTACACAGTGCTGGCCTGTCCCTTGGCTTCTGGGAGTTGGCAGTGGATACTGCCATTCACACTTACAACAGAACTCCCACCCAAACTATAGGTTGGTGCACACCTCATGAGCTCTGGAGTGCTGGTCACACTCCAGACATCTCTTATTTCCGTGTCTTTGGATGCAAGGCATATGTTCATGTGCCTGAGAACAAGCATAGAAAGCTTGATCTGAGATCAATTGAGATGATGCTTGTTGGGTATGAGCCAGGTTCTAAGGGTTACTGGCTATGGAACAAGAGTACCCAAGTGGTCATCCTGTTGCATGACGTGACATTTGACAAACACTCCTTTCCTTTTCAGGACAATGGTGAGCTGTCCATTTGTTCTGATCAACCTAAGGCCCTGGAGGGGCCACTGGCTGTTACATTCCCTATGGCTGTCCCTATGCAAACTCAAGGGGAGGTCAATCTGCCAAGGATGCCATCCCCTGTTGCCACACAAACCCCAAGTTCTGGTAATACAGTCTGGGCTACCCCACCTTCATGCCCCACAATGCAAGAGCCCCCGCCCTGTGCACTGCGCAACTGGTTTCTCTGGACTCAGTGGACTGTTGTCCCCACTTTGGAGGATGTGCCCCCTCGGAGACTGCGAGAGAATCCTTGCAGGAATCCACACTACTTTGGTGATGATAATGCTGAGTTAGGTGAGGATGGGTGACTCGGGCATCATGCTCTGCTTGCAGCAGCTGCATATAGTGATCCGCTCACATATTGGGAGGCAATGAAGTCAGACTATGCTAGTGACTGGCAGGATGCATGCCAATATGAAATGGATGCACTAGCCAAGAATGGAACTTGGATGCTAGTGGACTTACCAGCCAATCAGAAGGCTGTGAAGTCCAAGTGGGTTTTCAAGTGCAAGGCCAATGGATGCTTTCACACATGCTTAGTTGCTAAGGGATTCACACAAATTCAAGGTATTGATTATGATGAAACATTTTCTCCAGTAGCCTGGTTCAAGTCTTTGAGACTGCTGCTAGCGTTGGCCGCGCTAGAGGATTGGGAGATCCATCAAATGGATGTCAAGTCAGCATTCCTGAACAGACTACTGGATGAGGAAATTTACATGGAGCAACTGGAGGGTTTCATCACATTGGGCCAGATGAATAAGGTATGCCTACTGAAAAAGGCAATTTATGGACTCAAACAAGCCTCACTGTTATGCCTGGTGCAGGACATTCCACACAACTTGTGTGACAGCGCAGTTCGTAGGTTCAGGTAAGAAACCAATAAGGCTTCTTGGAGTTTTAGGTGGGACAAGTCAAAGTCAGAAGGGCTGTTCCCTAAGACAATGTTGAACAGAAAAGTGCCAAAAGCACTGAGATGAATGAGTCAAGGATTCAAAGGGGATGTCCAGAAGACAAGCACCAATGTATTCAATAAGTCAAGTCTGAGGTCTACAGTGTAGCTACAGCAGACTTATATACATAATCTAGTGGGCATCTATGAGATAAGGACAACAGAGTCAGGTGGGCCTGAATATATGAAAGTGGATGGCATAAAGCCTCACTTCTGATAGGGGATTAAGTAAGTGTCCAGTCATAAAGATAAAGAGATAAAGAGATAAGGAGATAAAGAAGCACACATAGGTAAACAGCAAGTCAACAAGTCCAAAGCAAGTCATGGGGATGGGAGTAGGGCACGTGATGGGTCCCAGGACAGAGACATAATCAGGAAGTGCAGAGTAGGCAGTAAAGAGGGGTTGTCATTGGGGAGGGTAAAGAAAATGGGGTTACTCAGCAAGGATTGTAACATCACCCCCTTTTCTGGTTCTAGCAGACCTGGCTAGAAACAGCTCATACCATCATCATCCTGCACCAAGTCCAGATAATTGTCAGCTACATTACAATCATCCAATGTGTAGTTCTCCTTGTCTGAATCTTGGGGACATCTGTGGGTGCAGAGGAACCTGTAGGGGCCATGCTGACCACATGAGTGACACAGGTCATGGACTGGACAGTCCAGCTTGTGGTGCCCCAAATTATGATGGAGGCACTTGCTGCACCATCCGGATGGATTGATAATCGTTGGGGCAACTCCCATGTGGTGGAAAATACAGAATCAGCTCCAGTGGAGATTGCTGCAACAGTGCCGGCACCACTTGTGGTTGAGGGGACAGTTCCAACTGATGTGGTACTTACTGTCACATCGCCAGCATGTTTCTCCACAGGGGTTCTCATGCAGGTGCGGCATCTCAAACCGATTTGGTAGCAGTGTTGGAGCGGCCCCCAATGATCGTGGGGGAAGGGGTCGTGCATATGTATCAGTGTACCTTTCAGCAATGGTCTGGTATGCATCCCCCTTCTCCAACCTTTTCCAAATCTCCACCAGCTCCTGCTCTATCTGGAACATTCCATTGGTCAACCTCACCATCATCTTCGCATGTTCTTTGTACTGTTTGTTAAGCGTCGTGTGCAGCATCAAATTCTTCCACAGTCTCATCACTTCCACTTTGAGATGCAGAAGTCACATGTCATTCAGCACCTCGTCGATTGCAAATGCTTGAGAGTCCTCAGCAGCCAGGTGCCTGAGCTGCTCATCAGTCATCGTATGGTGAAGACAACCTGTGTACCTTTCTTCTAAATAAACTGGGGCCCCATAGACAGGGCCATCTTTCTTCATGCATCTGGCAACATCCATCCCCCTGTTGGTGTAGAAGATGTATTTGGCGATGGCGACCATTCCATCAGCCATGGTGATCTCGAGGGGGAAATACATCAAGGAGTTTGGGTTGTTGGCAAAGAATGGGAACTCTGGAACTTTGTTGTCCAACTCCATACCTAACAGGTCATTTGGGTGTGGTTCTTTGCAATGCTCAAAGTTGTCGTTTGGGTTGGGGGATTGGTTTTTGACCTGTGCCTCTGTGGCCTCATAGTCAATAGGTGAGGAGGGATGTGTAGAAGGATGAGTGGAAGGGAAATTCTCAACAACTATGGTGGGGGAGGTGAAGGCGTTGACGGCAGCATTGGCAGTGATGAAGGACATGATGGATTGTTGGGTTGTAGGATGTTGCTGAGAGAGCATGTACTGGGGAGTTCAACCAGGGTTTGGGGTTGTCCCCTTTTAACTGTTCTTGGGTGCTTCTGGGTGTTGGGTATGAAACTCTGAGATAAGGACTGGGGCAAAGATATTCCTGGTTGGTTCCCACGAGTTGTCAGAGTCTGGGAATCCTTTCCACTTGACAAGGTAGTGCAGTTTACACCCTCGGCCTTTATGTAGGGAATCTAGAATCTGCTCCACTTCCCATTCCACTTCTCCATTGATTAATTCAGGGGGGGGCCTCAGGAAGTTTTCCCCATGCAGGGATGTCTCTTTGTAAGGTGTCAGAAGTCTGGCATGGAAGACCGGATGGATCCTCCATGTGGGTGGAAGCTCGAGTTCGTATGACACATCTGACAGCTTCCTTGTTATCTTGAAAGGCCCGTGACATCAGGGTGCTAGCTTGGCTGTTGGATGTGACATGTGGATATTCTTCCCTTCCAACCATACAAGGTCATTGGTCCAATAAGGTGTGAACTTTGAAGGCCTTTCTGAGAGGGTCTTTTGCGCCTTTAGCAGGTTCTCATTGGCTGATTTCCTGATCTCTTCCCATTGGCTGATATGTTGTGCAGCCGAGGGGACATTTGTGGGTTTTTCGGCCCAGGTGGTTTGTGGCATCCATCCCATGATGAGTGAAAATGGGGAGGTCTTAGTGGTGCCATTGGGCCAGGAGTTATGCGCAAATTCTGCAGTTGCCAGCCAGTCAGCCCAATCATCCTGTTGTCCATTGCACCAGAACCAAAGATATTGTTCTAGCCACTGGTTCATCCTTTCTGATTGTCCATCAGTCTGTGGATGATAGGCTGTCAAGATATTTTGGGTTACATCCAAGACTTTACAGAGTGCTTTAGCAAATGTGGAGGTGAAGTGTGGGTTGTGGTCAGAGATGATCTTTTCAGGGAGGCCATAGTGCCTGTAGACATGATCCAGGTAAAGTTTGGCTACTCCTTCTGCTGTGATGGATTCATTGCAGGGTATGAACAATGCCACTTTGGAACAGTCATGGTCTGTAATGGTCAAAATTGAGTCAAAGCCTCTAGAGATGGGGAGTTTGATGATGAAGTCCATAGCGATGGTCTGGAATGGCAGAGAGGTTGTTACAACCCTTGCCGTCCACCCCCGTTTTCTTCTTACTCCCCAATGATGACCCCTCCTTGCCACCCACTCTGCACTTCTCGATCACATCCCTGTCTTGGGATCCATCACATGCCTTGCGTCCATCCCTGTGATCCACTTTGTACCTATTGACACGATGTTTACTTATGTTTGACTCTTTATCTCTTTATCTCTTTATCTTTACGACTGGACACTTACTTAATACCCTATCAGAAGCTTGGCTTTACGCCATCCACTTTCGTATATTCGGGCCCACTTGACTAGGGTTTAAAGGTCTGGTTTGGTCCGGTTTTTTTCCTTTTTTGGCCATAACTGGAACTGGAACTGGTCTTGGTGAGTCTCATTTTGACCTTAACCTTAACCAAAACCTGCCAAAAATCACTAACCAGTTAATATTGGTTAAATTCCAGTCTATGGACCGGTTAAAACCAGTCTCAATATGACCGGTTAAAACCGGTCTTGGGTGGTTCTGGTCCTGGTCTAGACCGGTTTTTGCAGCTGCACAGAATGTGGAGATTGTGCATTTTTAAGACTTGAGGGAATCAGATACACTTAGCATTGCTTATACAAAAAGTATATTACTATTACTACTATCCTACAAAGTTTCAGGTCAGATCATGTGTCCGATCTAAAATGAGACAAGAATCAGTTATGAAATCTATACAAACGCGAAAAAACGCGAGAAAACGCAAAGTGACGCATTACTGGTTTTTGCACCACACCAAAAAAGACTCCCATACACAGCACTGTAACATTATTTCTCACTTTTACTTCACAAGGACTCCTAAATTTGTTGCATTGCACTCCTGTATGGACACTGGATGGGGCCTAACCCCCTTCCAGTGAGATGGAGACTAAGACATCGCTCCACACTCACATTTCAGACTTAGTTGGCCAGGGATAAGGTTACTTTCAGAACAGTCATAGTAGCATTAATATCAGAACCAAATTCTTGTACTTAATACAGGCTATTACAACTCTTAAAACCTGCAATTTGCCCCAGTAAGCCCAGCGATGCTAATTGCCTTGCTACCAAATCCTGCATCGCGCATGCGCCATGTTGCCCTAGTGTACCCAAACCTTGACTTGACTTTCTGCTCCAGATGTTGCAAGGATTGAATCCTCTGTAGGGTGCCATTTGACGGATGTGATGGGCGCGCGATGTCATGTGAAGGATGCAACAGGTTTGAGACCTGGTGCAGTGGTCCTGGTTGAAGCAAGCGTTAGTCACACAAAGCCAAGTCATGCCCTGTTACTCACCCATGCTTATTTATGCTTCACAAATCCCATACCTTGATAGCAGCCCAGTCCATCGCAAAGCCCTCAGCGTGTCTATGAGTATCGATGGTCTATCATGCGCCGGGAGTGTCGAGTGCATGCATGGGTGGACGCACCTCGGGAAGCCGTCCTCCATCCGGGTGGGAGTGCCGAGCGCATGCATGGGTGGATGCACCTTGGGAATCCGTCCTCCATCCAGGTGTTGATTGACCTCTTGACCATCTTCCTCCGACGCACTTGCAAGCCCAAGCCCACCCTGTCCACACTGACGTAGACCCCATGTTCGGGAGTGTCGAGCGCATGCATGGGTGGACGCACCTCGGGAAGCCGTCCTCCATCCAGGTGGGAGTGTCGAGCGCATGCATGGGTGGACGCACCTCAGGAAGCCGTCCTCCATCCAGGTGGGAGTGTCGAGCGCATGCATGGGTGGACGCACCTCGGGAAGCCGTCCTCCATCCAGGTGGGAGTGTTGAGCGCATGCATGGGTGGACGCACCTCGGGAATCCGTCCTCCATCCAGGTGGGAATGTTGAGCGCATGCATGGGTGGACGCACCTCAGGAAGCCATCCTCCATCCAGGTGGGAGTGTCGAGCGCATGCATGGGTGGACGCACCTTGGGAATCCGTCCTCCATCCAGGTGTTGATTGACCTCTTAATCGTCTTCCTCCAACGCACTTGCAAGCCCAAGCCCACCCTGTCCACGCTGACGTAGACCCCACATTCCTTGGTCAAAAGCGAAGTTGCAGTTTGTCCAGTCGATGACGAGCCTGGCGCTGGGGTATTCGGCTGCTGTGTTGATGAGGTAGACTGTTTGGGAAAAGGGCTTGAGGTAGAGATGGTTGAAGAGGGCTGGAGGTGAGGAGGAGGTTGGTCAATTTGACAGAGGTCAGCGGTGGTGCTGTCGAGCCGGTCTCAGCCCAGCTCGCGACATAATGGAGAACGGAGTCTTCTTTTCTTCCAGGTTGTAGTTGTCATCATCATCGTCATTGTCGTCATCGCTATCATCGTCATTGCTCTGACAATGTGGGCGACACCTACCAAAGCATAGTCAATGGTGAGACACGGACAGCGCACCTCCACCTTTTTGTGTTTTGTGCAGCTGCGTCATCTTGAAGACTGTCAGCTTCTTGTTCTTCGCGGCATCGGCCTGCGTCTCTTCAGCTGACCTGGTGGTTGGGCTGGAGCAGGATTATTAGTGCTGATAATGGCTGTGACAAGACTGAAACATACAGATATGATAAGGTCGTCCATGTCACCTTTCCAGGTCTCAACAAGTGCCCTGTCAAATTTATCGGTGTGTGTGAGACATATAGACCACGTTTGGAGTGGATGGTAGTAGTAATTTGAATGGCGACAAAATGAAAAAATGAAAAGTCCGAGTGACAAATGGTTACCAAGCACAAACAAACTACCAAACACCAAACACTGTCTGTCTTACGGTAATACATGGTAATACATCGATTCTTGTATCTACTAGCATTGTGACAGAATTCTCCCTGCAACGTTACTAATAACTTGACATCGTGTTTCACCGGTGTTTTGCTTACTGAGGGCCTAACCCCTCCTAATTCTCCTTAGTTCTAGCTTGTTCTACTGCACAACCATTTAGATATTATATCATAGAACTAGAACCTTCTATTTACTATGACATAGCTAGAACTACATGTATTTAAAGACCTACTAGAGTAGAGAGACAGACTAAGTCTGTTCTCTTGTATTCAATCAGAGGTGCTTCGGAATCCTTGAATCCTCTCAGTTAGAACCCCACTTGAACTCTCCAAGATGTGACTTGGAGAGCCTTCATCATCTTGAACTTGTTGCAGGACTTAGAGTCTCTGCCGTCGACCTCGAATCTCACACGTGTGCCCTTTGACTTTGTTGTGGGCTTGAACCAAATTTGCTCTTGCTGTGACCTTGAATCTTGACTTGTCTTGCTCCCGTCCAACCCTGACACAGTTCCGCACCTAACTGTGACAAGCATAGCAACTAGGATGAAATCTGCAATGAGATCCAAGCAAGCATCACAGTCTAAGGCACTCACAAAAAAGCAACAAGAGAAAAAGGTTCCAGGAGCTCGATCCAAACGGCCCATAGAGTTATCATCATCAGATGAATCAGATAAGGAGCGCACTCAAAAGCAACGGAAGCACTTGCAACAAGTACAGGATGATGACAGTGACATGGATGTCAATGTCCTTGATGATGATGATGATGATGATGATGATGATGATGATGCACATGGTGATCTGCAAAGCGAGAATGAGGTATGTAGCTTTGCGTTTGACTGGTGAATAATATTAATTAATGTATGCAAGGAGTCTGATGGAATGGATGAACGTCACAATATATCCATTCCTGCACAAGTCAATACACAAAAGGAAAAAACGAGAGACCTTCTACTTATATTCTCTGACAGAGTAAGGGTTCAATTCACTTTGAAAGATGGGGAGGTTAGCACAGTGCTGGGACGATGGTGTAATCCATGCAGGTATGTTATTGATTTTCTAATTGTTAATGACATAAACTCACCTGTGATAAGAAATGATACAGAGTTCATCGCCATGGAGGGAAAGCGAAAGGCATTCCACACAGGCAGGAACTCCTCATGTCGCGCCCACATTCGAAAGCATTATGATCTGTATAAAACTCTATGTAAGGAAGCAAATATAACTGAGCAGCACTGGGCAATCCCATGTTTGATCTGGAAAGAGATGGAAGAGTCACAGAAAGGAAAGAAGCCCAGCCCAAAGCAGAGAATGCTAGACTTCATTGTCAAAGGTAGCACTCCAGTTTCATTTACACGTGAGAATCTACTGCATGCCGTGACTAAATTCATTGCTATTGATGATCAGGTGAGTATGTAGCCAATCTGGTTTGACACTACTGAATATTGTGCATAGTCTCTGGCTGTGGCGAGCAAAACAGCATTCCAAAACTGTCTAGTTGCAATGAGGCCCCAAACCATTTCATATGACCTTCCAACAACTAACGATGTTGTAAAGCACTTGCATAACGAGTTCGTCCAACGGTTGAGGGAACTGAAGGCAGATATTGAGGTGATTAACAGTTTGTTAGATAAGAGCAAGTTAGACTTACTGCCATTGCGTTACAGAAAGCCCCAGGCTTGATCTCTGCCACTGCAGATGGATGGACAGCCGACACAACCAAAGCGGGTTTTCTTGGGGTGACTGCGCACTGGATCGAGGTGGATGGTGAAAAATGGAACATGCGCTCTGAAGTTATTGGGTTCCGAACGATATCAGGTGGACATAGTGGAGAGAACTTGGGACGGTACTTTGTGGGTGTATGCGATCGTATTGGGATAATTAATGGCAAACGATCAAAGGTGAGCTGATATCTGAGTCAATTCAACACCTTATCTGATCATCTAACTAGCTCCTCACTGTCACCCTCGACAACGCATCAAACAATACAAGCAAGTGTGAAACTATCGAAGCCATCCACAAGCAACGCAAGCTGCCCATCTGGTCTGCAGATGAGAATCAGTTGCCGTAAGTACCTGCTTCCTCAACGTACTGTTATCATTAATGCTGCAAATCATCAGTTGCTTATCTCATGTCGTCAATCTCGCAAACATTGACGTCATGGACCATATCACTAGGATCACAGCCATAGAAACAGCCACTGCAATTTGGGAATATGACCCATCCCTGTCCAATAACCGTGTGCTTAATGGATCACTGGACGTTATCGCATCTATTCGAACCCTGGCAATCAAGGTTTGTCCTTCATGCCATCTGTCTCCTGGTCAACACACTTCTAACATATCACATCAGATTCAGTCATCGGGGCAACGCATTGAAGCCTTTGACAAGCTTCAGATCGAATGTGGCATTCCAAATCCCCTCAACATTCCACTTCACAGCAATGTCAGATGGGGCACTGCTTATCATATGCTGAGTAGGTCTCACAAACTTCGCCAGGTACAGTGCATCATATTGCCATTACCCTTTCTCAACTAACTTACCCTCTTATATAGCCTATCAATCTTTTTGTTGCAAGTGCCGACCATCGCTATGGTCCTATCACCACCATTCGACATGATGGCCGGGTTGTAAAACACATCCCGTGGTCTGCCTTCATGTTTACTGAACAAGACTGGGAACGCGTTATGAAAGCAGTGGAAATTATTGTGGTACATAATTGTAACTGATCATTCTCATTGTTACTGATCTCCTCACTTGACAGGATTCTAATAGAATACAGCAATACTTCTCTGCTGAAAAGCGTCCGACCCTGTGGCGAGCACTTCCTGCAATTGAAGAACTTCAGACAGCTTGGGAAGCAAAACGCGACAACCCTCAGTTCAAAAAATATCAAACTGCAATCAATGATGGACTGGAAAAGCTAAACAAGTATTACTCACGGTTTGACAGGAAACCCGCATACATTTTGGCACTTGGTGAGTAGGATATGTTCAAATTATCTCTTAAGCTAATCTTCTCTATCTAGTATTGCATCCATACTTCAAACTTGCATACATCAAGCTCGCGTGGGGTGGTGCTGAAGAACAAGAAGCAGAACATAGGGCTGGAAATCAGCACGCGAAGAATTGGCAAGATGAGGCGCGTCAGATACTTGAGAATACAGTATGTTATATACTTTCACACTGCTCTGCTCTACTGACATGTTTTGATATGATAGATGGAGCAATACTGGAAGAGTCGAAGAAAAGCGTCAACTCGCAAGCCAGCAGCGAATATTGAACTCCTAGAAAGCAATGACTCACTCCTGTCAGAATATGACTGCCATCACCTAGCATTGATAGCTAGTCAGGACTTGAACCATGAATGGCAGGCAGAGTTAGAGCAATATCTCAAGGACTTGCCCTCTGATGTAACCAAGGACACCAACATTGTCGAATGGTGGCAGGTATGTTATTCTATGATGTCCTATAAATCAGACATAAATACTGTTTACAGAACAACGGGCACACTTACCCCACTCTTCGACATATTGCTATTGATTACCTTGCTTGTCAGGCATCATCTGTCCCATGTGAATGCCTTTTCTCTGCTGGTGGTGAAATTGCCACAAAGTGCTGTGCTCAATTAGGTGCCATGTGTTTTGAAGAGCTTCAAGTCATGAAATTTACCTGGAGGAATAATATTGGAGACCTTGCTGCTTGGAACTCAGCTCAGGTGGAAGAAGTATTTGACCACAAAATGAAGGAATTCGAAGATCTGTTGATTTTAGATAGGGAGCATCAGGAGTGGGAAACAGCCGCAGATGAGTTTGTAACATGTTTCTGAGTTAGGCATATATAATATATTTTGTTCTACAATCATTGCCACATAGTAACAACAAATATGATCATACTAGCTGTCCCATGGAGATGACATTCAAGGAATCTATAGAGATGTGAAAAAACGCGAAAAAAAGCGAATTGATGCATCACCTTCCTAAATAGGAAGGTAGGCTTAACAATGCGCGTGTGTGACTCGAAACATGTCTGTCCTGAGTGTTTAGGAGTCCTTAAGCACAAAGATTTGTAACTATGTCAAAAATATAGAGTGCTATAGTCATGAAGTCATAGTTTATTGAAGTCATAGGTGTTCCAGATGCACATTTGAGCCATTAGAGCTGCCCTGAATGCGCGCGTTGTGGAACCGGCATGGTGCAGGCTTGTATTTAGATACTACAATACTACTAACTATCTCACCTTGTTAGATGCTTTCAATAGAGTGATAGCAACTACTTTATTATAGAAGCTATATACATTTGATGTGCTATATCAGCTATTAAATTAAATGAGCGGATGATGTGATTTGATCTGAGATGTACTAATTAAATTATGCCGGACCAATTCTGGCATCTCTGTACTGATGATGTGCGTGTGTGCATTCTTAAGCCTACCTTCCTAGATAGGAAGGTAATGCACGGTCCGATCAGCGCGCCCCGCATTTTGTGTTTTTTTCGCATTTTTTCGCATTTTTTTGCGTTTGCATAGATAACACAACTGATTCTTGTCTCATTTAAGATCGGACACATGATCTGACTTGAAATTTTGTAGGATACTAGTTATATGAATATTATTTCTGTATAAGCAATTTTGAATGCATCTGATTGCCTCAAGTCTTAAAAATGCAAAAATGAATCAATATCCACATTCTGTGCAGTTTTCAACAGGCTTCTTTCATGTTATCTACATTATATGACAGCATTATATTACAGCAAAGGCATTATGAATAAAATGACATAAAAAGACCGGTTAAGACCGGTTAAGACTGTGTTTTTATCGGTCTTTTGGGATGCTTGAAGATGTAAGACTGGTTAACTACATGAAGTGAAAATGCCTTAACCGGGACCGTTTTTCGGTCTTTTTTTGGTTCAGTCTGGTTCGGTCCCAGTCTTTTTTCGGTTAAGTTAACTGAACCTTTAAACCCTACACTTGACTCCGTGCTCTTATCTCATAGACGCCCACTGCATTACGTATATAAGTCCACTGTAGCTACCCTGTAGACCTCAGACTTGACTTATTGAATACATTGGTGCTTGTCTTCCGGACTTCCCCTTGGATCCTTGAGCTTGGTTGTCTCAGTGCTTCTTAGTGATTGGCAGGGGTAACCCTGGGGTATCCTCATTGGTACCCGTACCCATACCTGTGGGTCACCCGTGAAAACGCGTGCAAGTTTTGTACTTGCATTGCGCATTTTGGATGACCAGCCCGGGCCTTCCCGGACCAAGATGATACACAACGTGTTCATTTGTGGCTGCTTAAGATCCCTCAATGACTCTTATTTTATGTTCAGAAGATTAAGATAATTCATTATTCCATTTTTATTTTATTATTCTGCTTTCAATTTTATACAAGCACAACTAAAATACAGTATAAAGAGATGATTAGATAGGATGTTATAGAACATTGATGAAAAGCCTGTCAGATAACCACACAGAATGCAAAATAATTTGATGAACACATAGCAATTTGCAGGGGTAACCACTGGGTAATTGTTTTGATACCTGGGTTACCCATAAAATGAAACGCGTGCAAGTTCTTTACTTGCATCGCGCATTTCGGACATCTGGCCTGGGAGATCCCGGTCAAGGAGATATGCACTTGGCACAACACGTTCATTTATGGCTACTCAAGATCCCTCAAAGATTCCTATTTTATGTTCATAAGATTAAGATGATTTATTATTCCATTTTTATTTTATTATTCTGGTTTCAATTTTATATGAGCGCGACTGTTCTTTGCATTTCTGCGCATTTCAGGTAAATGGCCTGGGCCATCCCGGTCAAGGAGATAAGCACTTGGACACAACATGTTCATTTATGGCTACTCAAGATTCCTCAAAAATTGTTGGTTTATGTTCAGAAGATTAAATGGATCCTTTATTTACATTATTATTTTATTATTCTGGTTTCATTTCATACAAGCGTGACTGTCCTAGTCCCTGGATGCATGATTCTGCGTGTTTAAGTCAACCTTCCTTAATAGGAAGGAGGTCAGACCACCATGTGATGCAATGTAGTTGCTGCCCCATGCAGCTTGTAGACACACGCAGGCCTTGTTTCAATAAAGTAATTTGATAATTAGATTATAGAATAGTCTATATTAGTCTAGAGTGTATTTTAGATAGTGCCAGACTGGCAGAATTGGTCATGCGTTAATAAAACAGATGTATCATGGTTTTCAAGAAAGTGGATCACTGATAAGGATTTTATTTTACATCGCACTGTTAATCTGCTTTGATATTTTGTAGGATAATACTAGAACATATTTAACGCCACCCTGTAGCATACATCAGACGAGATCTTGTATTTTTGTGGCTGCAGATGTGTTTTATCTCGGAAATTCTACTGATCTTGTCAATGGATAATCGGCACCTATACCCGCCAAACCCACCGCGCGGGTACGGGTTTCCATGGGTTGGGAGCCATATACCCGTACCTGTACCTGGCAAAACCCGCGGCACTTACCCGCGCGGGTACGAAACCCCTTGACAATCACTAGTGCTTCTGGCACTTTTCCATTTAACATTGTCTTAGAGTACAGCCTCTTTGACTTTGACTCGTCATACTTTAACTCCAAGAAGCCTTATTGGTCTCTTACCTGAACCTGTACCTACACTGTCATACAAGTCGTGTGGAATGTCCTGCACTGGACATAACATCAAGTCAAGTCTCTCATCATGGCTTCCAGCCGCAGTCAGACCCTCTTTTGAGAAGAACTCATCGACCGCAGAGACGAGCATAATCTTTCACAACAAGTACTTGGCTCTGCCACCTGGAAAGACTTTGAAACCAAGTTTGGATACTACGTCTATCACAATGGAAGATACCAACCAGTAGAATACAACGACGAGAAAAGAGTTTGGTATTGTATCCAATATTTGGACAGCTGACACTCTTGGGTCACTACAGGACCTGCCCCACCTGAATTTGGATTAGGACCATGGAGAGAAAATCCCCTGGCCATTGTTATGGACTCTGAACCAGAAGAGTACGTAGAGGAACACAGTGAAGAAGCACTGGTATTAGTGTCAACTACAACCCCAGTTGCACCCAGAGTTGTCACATCCAGAGCCCCTGCTTTGACAACTCCCCAGATTTCCATACAAACTACTGACACCATCACCCCACTCTATCAAAGAATGTCCACAATCACCACCCAGCTTCCAGACCCAGCCCCTCCTCCCCCACCACCCCCAGTCATGTTGCCACTGAACATTCCCCCACCTTTGGGACGCCTGTCAGGTGTACTACCACAGATGTTTACAGGAGACCGTTCACAAAGCAAGAAGTTTATGTTGGAGTTCACAACTTTCAAAAACTTCAACCATGACATCCCCCAGATTATCAACCCCTTCCAGCATGCCAACCTCTTTCTGTTGCTAATCTGGGGAGAAGCAGTGGACAATTGGACCATGGAGCAGCTGGAATGGCTGAACGAACAAATTGAGAGTGGACGCCGCACCACTAGTGAAACACTTTGGGAAACCATCGCTCAACAATTCAAGGATGCATTCACAGATGGGCAGGCCAAACAGAAGGCCGCTTGGGAGTTAAAGTCTCTGAGAATGGAGAAGGGAGAATTGGACTCCTACATAGCAAAGTTCAGGAACCTGGCCAACAGGGCAGGATATGATATGGATGAGGAGGCAATGTTGGACCTTTTCTCCCAAGGATTGCCCAACCCGTTGGTCAAGAACATCATCCAGTTCCACCACCCTCAGGACTGGGACAGATGGGTAGACACTGCTCGACGACAGCAGCAGGATTATCTAGACTTCCAAACACGCTTTGGAGTCGACACAAAAAAGGGAAAGACTCGAGATCAGTGGAAGGCAGCCTTTGGGGTTAAACCTGTGCACACTCCTCAGCGCGACCCAAACACCATGGATACATTGGCAGACAGAACCCAAGCAAGAGCCATGCTCACTGAGGATGAGAGGCAGACATTGATGAAAGAAGGAAGGTGCTTTCGCTGTAAAGCACAAGGACATATGTTGAGGGAATGCCCTAAAAAGGGGGTGTGAGTGGCAGAAGCAACGACCACGCCCATACACAATAACCCACCGACTGTCGAAAAGAAAATGCTGACAAAAGAAGAGAAGGCACAAGAAATATGGGTGAACATGATGAAAGAGAGTGAAGAAGTGCGGGCCATTCTGGTAGAGAAGGCATTTGCTAAAAAGGATTTTTGATTGGCTCAAACCCGTCAGCCTGGGCATGAGCACTACATGTAACCTCTGTGTATACTAGTCGCTTCAAATCTCTGAAAATACCAGTGCATTTCGAGACTACACAGAAGACGGCCGATCGTGACATCCTGATCAACTCAGGTGCCACCAATAACTTTATCAGCCTGCAAATGGCAAGGACCATGGGATTGGGGATGCTGGCACTCCCCCAGGAAAAGAATATTTGGAACATTGATGGAACTGCCAACTGAGCAGGGAAGATCACACATTACACTGATCTTAACATCCAAGTAGGAGAAAGGACGAAAGTCATTCACTTTCTAGTCACCAATCTAGGTGATGAGGATCTAGTTCTGGGATATCCCTGGCTTGCTGCATTCGAACCAAAAATTAACTGGAGCGATGCAACTATGGACAAAGAATTTTATCCCATTCTAGTCACATCAATGGGGTACGACTATGCAGCTCGCCATTTGGCAGTATGCAGGGTAGAAGAAGAAAGTGAAGATCTGGGTTACTGCTTCACTACCAAGGTGTCAGAGCTTGCCCAGAAGGCAGTGGAAGGACATACAGAAAAGACCTTTGAGGAAATAGTGCCAGAGGTGTACCACTGACACTGGAAGGTATTTTCGGAAGAGGAATCTCAACACTTCCTGCCAGCGCGACCATGGGACCATGCCATAGACTTCACACCCAACACCCCATCAGCAATCGACTGCAAAATCTATCTATTGTCACAAACGGAACAGACAGCACTTACAACATTCCTTGAGGAGCATCTTGTGAAAGGGTACATTTGTCCATCAAAATCACTATATGCATCACCATTCTTCTTCATCAAGAAGAAGGATGGCAAACTTTGACCTGTCCAGGATTATCGACAAATAAATGCCCATACTGTAAAGAATGCCTACCCTTTACCACTTATATCGGAGCTCATTGATACCATGTGTGTTACGTCTGGTGCGGGACATTCCACATGACTTGTGTGACAGCGTTTTGTTTGTATTCAGATAAGAATCCAATAAGGACTCTTGGAGTAAGACGGGATGAGTCAAAGTCAGAGGGGCTGTCCCTAAGACAATGTTGAGCGGAAAGGTGTCAGAAACACCAAGACAGATGAGTCAGAGAATCAAAGGAGATGTCCAGAAGACAAGCACCAAGATATTCAATAAGTCGAGTCTGAGGCTTACAATGTAGCTAAGATGGGCTTATATACGTAATCAGGTGGGCATCTATAGATAAGGCATATCGGAGTCATGTGGGCCCAAAGATATGAAAGCACAGGGCATAAAGCCGGGCTTCTGATAGGGAATTAAGTAAGTGTCTGGTCATAAAGATAAGAAGATAAGAAGAGTAAACATAGGCAAACAGTAAGTAACAAGTCCAAACAATGGTCACGGGGACAGGAGTAATGCATGTGAGGGATCCCAGGAAGGGGACGTAATGAGGAAATGCAGAGTCAGTGGGCGAGTGGGGTCCCTGTTGGGGAGGGTAAAGAAAATAGGGCTGCTAGGCCCTGGTCGTAACATCACCCTCCTTTCTGGTTCAAGCTGACCCAGCTAGAAACGCGCACCATCATCATCCTGTACCAGGTCCACATAATCGTCTGCTAGATTTCGATCCCCTATGGTGTAAGTTTCATCTGCCGCGCACTGGTGGGTACGTAGAAAGCCGTACAGGCCACGTCGCCCACACTGACGACATAGGTCATAGACCGGGCAGTCGAGCTTGTGGTGACCCGCATTGTGTCGCAAGCATTTTCCACACCATCCCGATGGGTTGACAATGGTGGGAGCGACCCCTAATCGTCGGAAAATGCAGAACCGACTCCAGTGTAAGTTGCTGTGACAGTGGCAGCACCATTTGTGGTTGAGGGGGCAATTCCAGCTAATGTGGTATTTGCTGTTGCATTGCCAGCAAGTCTCTCCCTGGGGGTTCTCGTGCATACGTGGCATCTCAAATCGATTCGGCAGTAGTTGTGGTGCCGCTCCGAGTGATCGTGGGGGAAGAGGTCGGGCATAAGTGTCTGCATACCTCTCGGTGATCGTCTGATACACGTCCCCTATCTCCAGCCTTTTTCGAATCTCTGTTAACTCCTGCTCTACTTGGAACATCCCTCTTGTGAGTCTCGTCATTTGCTTTGCATATTCCTTGTACTGGGTGTTAAGTGTGGTGCGGAGCGTGAGGGTTTTCCGCAACCTCATTACTTCGGCTTTGAGACATGGGAGCCGCATGTCGTTCAGCACTTCATTGATCGCAAATGCGCGGGGGTCGTCAGCTGCAAGATGTCCCAGTTGTTCATCACTCATCGTATGGTGGAGACGACCTGTATATCGTTCTTCCAAGTATACCGGGGCCCCATAAACAGGCCCGTCCTTCTTCATGCAACCCGCGACATCCATTCCTCCATTGGTGTAAAATATGTACTTAGCTATGACCTTGTCCCCATTGGCCATGGTGATCTCAAGAGGGAAGTACATGGAGGAATTCGGGTTGTTGGCGAAGAAGGGGAACTTGGGTACGTCATCATCTTGTTCCATGTCGAGGAGGTCATTGGGGTGGGGTTCTTCGGAATGGGTGAAGTTGTCGTTAGGATTGGGTGATTGGTTCTTGACCCGTTCTTCAGCAGCTTCGTAATCAATGGGAGAGGAAGGTCGGGTAGAGGGGTGAGCAGAAGGAAAGGCTTCCACGACTACAGTAGTAGCAGCGAAAGCGTTGATGGCAGCAGAGGCAGCAATGAAGGAGGAAGACATGTTGTTTATAAGTAGGACGTTGCTGGTGAGGTGTTGTTCTGGGGAAGGGAATTGAGAGCTCGCTCCTCTTTTAATTATTCCTGGGTGCTTGGGGATGTCGTAAATGGAACTCCGCAATCAGGTCCGGGGCGAAGATATTTCCAGCTGGTTCCCATGAGTTGTCAGAGTCTGGGAAACCTTTCCATTTGATCAGGTAATGCAGTTTACGCCCTCTGCCCCGATAGGTGGAGTTTACAATCTGCTCCACTTCCCACTCTGCTTCTCTGTCAACTAAGTCCGGTGGGGGCCTTGGGAAGTTCCCCCCATGGATGGACGTTTCCTTGTATGGTGTCAGGAGCTTGGCATGGAAGACTGGGTGAATTTTCCATGTGGAAGGGAGCTCGAGTTCATATGACACGTCTGATAACTTCCTTGTGATTCTGAAGGGCCCATGACGTCGGGGTGCCAATTTGGCCGTGGGGTGTGACGTGTGGATGTGCTTCCCTTCCAGCCAAACCTGCTCATTGGCTTGATAAGGTGTGAACTTTGAGGGTTTGTCCAATAAGGTTTGCTGCACTTTAAGCAAGTTCTCATTGGCGGATTTCTGGATCTCCTTCCATTGGTTGATCCGTTGCGAAGTCGTGGGTACATTCGTAGGCTTATCGGTCCATGTGGTACGTGGTACCCAGCCCATGATAAGGGAAAACAGGGGGGTCTTTGTTGTGCCATTGGGCCAGGAATTATGTGCAAATTCCGCTGTTGCCAGCCAGTCTGCCCAATCATCCTGTCATCCGTTGCACCAGAATCTGAGGTACTGCTCCAACCATTGATTGGTGCGTTCTGACTGTCCATCTGTTTGGGGGTGGTAGGCTGTTGAGATGTTCTGCTTTATGCCCAGGACTTTGCATAGTGCTCTAGCAAATGCCGAAGTGAAGCATGGGTCTCGGTCAGAGATGATCTTTTCTGGGAGGCCATAATGCCAGTAGACGTGGTCAAGATAGAGCTTGGCTACTCCTTCAGCTGTGATGGATTCTTTGCATGGTATGAAGAGTGCTGCCTTGGAGTAATCATGGTCTGTGACAGTCAGGATGGAGTCAAAGCCTCGGGAGTTGGGTAGTTTGACTATGAAATCCATTGCAATTGTTTGAAATGGTAATGCCGCAGTGGGGGTGATGGGGAATATTGCCAGTGGATGCGGGTGTGTATTCACTTTGTTGGCCTGGCAGTCTGCGCATCCTTTCACGTAGTTCTCTATGTCCTTTTTCATGTTTGGCCACCAGTAATCACGTTTGGCAAGAGCATAGGTATTGGCGATACCGGGGTGGCCAGCAGAGGGGAGGTCGTGGTGAAAATGGATCACCCCCTCTTAATGTTGTTGCCACCGGTGACAATGAGTCAATCTCCGTCCTTCCACCAGAGGCCATCAATTTTTTTCAAGTTATGTGCCTCTGCCCATGATTCGCATAACTGCTGATTCATGTTTTGCGAGACCTGGGCCCAAAGATCCATATCGTGGAGGCTCACAACAGCTTGTCGTGTGAAAACTTCTTCAGGAAGGACTGTGATATTATCGTTGTCCTCCTCTCCACTGTGCATGTCCAGGCGACGCGACAGGGCATCTGCTCGTGCGTTGTGGCTTCCTGCAATATGCTTCAGAGTGAAGTTGTACTCTTCCAGTTCCAGGACTTCTCATGCCACGCGTCAGCTGATTTTATGCGGTTCCTTCCAGTATAGGAGGTTAGAGTGGTCGGTGTGAATGACGGTCTTATGTGGGGTTCCCGCTAAGTAAGGTCGCCAGTGACGCAGTGCTTTTACTATAGCTAGTAATTCCCGGTCCCAGATGTCGTAGTTTCGTTCAGCAAGGGAAAATGTCTCTGAGTAGAAGGCGACTGGGTGAAAAAGCCCCATAGCATCTCTCTGATTCAATACTGCCCCATTAGCAAAGTGGGACGCATCAACTTCTAGTTCGAACGGCTTCCCTAGGTCTGGCTGCAGAAGGACGGGCTCTGAACCCATTATATCCCTAATTGTTTCAAAAGCCTTCTGTTGATCCTCCCCCCAATGCCATGGGACATCCTTCTTGAGTAGGTCATTGAGAGGTTGGGCAACTCCTGAAAATCCTCGTACAAAGCGTTGGTAGAAGTTACAAAATCCTATGAAGGATCGGACGTCTTTGACACTTGTGGGTACAGGCCATTCTCGGATCCCTTGTACTTTTATGGGGTCCATTTGTACTTGTCCTCCTTTCAAGATGACTCCCAGGTATTCGATGCTGGACTGCTCAAAGGAACACTTGGCTGGTTTGAGATATAAATCATGCTGACGCAGGATGTCCAACACCTGGTGTACTTGTTCACAGTGGTGCATTAAATCGTTGGTGGTTGCTACCAGTATGTCATCCATGTATACTACTACTTTGCCCATGAGGATGAGATCCCGGAAGATGTGATTCATCATTGCTTGGAAGGTGGCAGGCGAATTTGTAAGGCCGAAGAACATAACATTTGGTTCGAATAATCCCTGGTTGGTTTTGAATGCTGCTTTGCACTGGTCCCCCTCTGTTACAACCTCTACCGTCTGTCCCCGTTTTCTTTTTACTCCCCAACGACGACCCATCCTTGCCACCCACTCTGCACTTCTCGATCACGTCTCCATCGTGGGATCCCTCACGTGCCCTGCTCCCATCCCCGTGATTCGCTTTGGACTTGTTGACCTGTTGCTTGCTTATGTTTGACTCTTATCTTGTTATCGTTTATCTCGTTATCTTTACGACCGGACACTTACTTAATACCCTATCAGAAGCTAGACTTTACGCCGTCCGCTTCCGTATATTCGGGCCCACTTGACTCCGTATCCTTATCTCATAGACGCTCATCGAGTTACGTATATAAGTCCGCTGTAGCTACATTGTAGACCTCAGACTTGACTTATTGAATACATCGGTGCCTGTCTTCTGGACATCCCCGTTTATCGTTGACTCAATCGTCTCAAGTACTTCTGGTACTTTTCCGTTCAACATCGTCTTAGGGAGCGCCCCTTTGACTTTGACTCATCCCATCTTGTCTCCAAGAGACCTTATTGGTTTCTTACCCGAACCTACGAATCGCGCTGTCACACAAGTCGTGTGGAACGTCCCGCACCGGGCGTAACATCAAGTCAAGTCTCTCATCGTGGCTTCCAGCCGCAGTCAGACCTTGTTTAAAGAAGAGCTCATCGAACGAAGGGACGAGAATAATCTTTCACAGCAGACACTTGGTTCTGCCACCTGGAAAGACTTTGAGTCCGAGTTTGGATACTACGTCTATCACGACGGAAGATACCAACCGGTAGAATACAACGACGAGAAGAGGGTTTGGTATCGTATCCGATACTCGGATAGCCGACACTCTTGGGTCACTACAGGACCTGCCCCACCTGAATTTGGATTAGGACCGTGGAGAGAAAATCCCCCGGCCATTGTCACGGACTCTGAACCAGAAGAGTATGTAGAAGAACATAGTGAAGAAGCACTGGTATTAGCGTCGACTACAACCCCAGTTGCACCCGGAGTTGCCACGTCCAGAGCCCCTGCTTTGACAACTCCCCAGATCTCCATACAATCTGCCGACACTGTCGCCCCGTTTTACCAAAGAATGTCTACCATTGCCGCCCAGCTCCCAGACCCAGCTCCCCCCCGCCACCACCCCCAGCCATGCTGCCCCCGAACATTCCCCCACCGTCAGGACGTCTATCAGGTGTACTGCCACAAACATTCACAGGGGACCGATCACAAAGCAAAAAGTTTATGTTAGAGTTCACCACTTTCAAAAACTTTAACCACGATGTCCCCCAGATCATTAACCCTTTTCAACGCGCCAACCTCTTCCTATCTTTGATACGAGGGGACGCGGTAGACGACTGGACAATGGAACAGCTGGAATGGCTGAATGAACAAGTTGAAGGTGGTCGTCGTACCACTAGTGAAGTCCTCTGGGAGACTATCGCCCAGAGGTTCAAAGACGCATTTACGGACGGACAGGCCAAGCAGAAGGCTGCCCGAGAGTTGAAGTCCCTTAAGATGGAAAAAGGAGAACTGGATGCCTACATGGCGAAATTCAGAAGTCTGGCTAACAGAGCCGGGTATGACACGGATGAAGAGGCGACACTGGACCTCTTCTCGCAAGGGTTGCCTAACCCACTGGTCAAAAACATCATCCAGTTCCACCACCCACAGGACTGGGATGCATGGGTTGATGCTGCTCGACGACAGCAGCAAGATTATCTCGACTTCCAAACGCGCTTTGGCGTCGATACCAAGAAAGGAAAGACTAGAGACCAGTGGAAGGCTGCCTTCGGGGTCAAGCCCATGCACGCTCCCCAGAGAGATCCAAATGCAATGGATACCTCAGCCGACCGAACCAGAGCACGGGTCGCGCTGACAGAAGACGAAAGGCAAACGTTGATGAAGGAGGGGAGGTGCTTTCGCTGTAAAGCACTGGGCCATATGTCAAGGGAATGCCCAAAGAAAGGGGTACGGGTGGCAGAAGCAACGGTCATGCCGATCCGAAACAACCCGCCCACCGTCGATAAGAAAACCCCGACAAAAGAAGAAAAAGCGCAGGAAATATGGGCAAACATGATGAAGGAGAGTGAGGAAGTGCGGGCCATCTTGGTAGAAAAGGCCTTCGCCAAAAAGGATTTTTGATTGGCTCTACCCCGTCGGCCTGGGCAAGAGCATTACATGTAACCTCTGTGTATACTAGTCGCTTCAAGTCGTTGAAAATACCAGTGCATTTCGAAACTACACAGAGGACGGCCGACCGTGACATCCTGATTGATTCAGAAGCCACCGATAACTTCATCAGCCCACGAATGGCGAGGACCATGGGCCTGGGGATGCTGGAACTCCCCCAGGAAAAGAATATTTGGAACATAGATGGAACGGCCAATAGAGCTGGAAGGATCACCCATTACACCGACCTTAACGTCCAAGTGGGAGAAAGAACAAAAGCGATTCGCTTCCTTGTCACCAATTTGGGAAATGAAGATCTAATCCTAGGATACCCATGGTTGGCTGCGTTCGAACCAAAGATCAACTGGAGCGACGCAACCATGGATAAGGACTATTACCCAGTTCTTATCACGTCATTAGGGTATGATTATGCCATTCGACATGCAAAGGCATCGAAGACTGAGGAGGAGGACGCAGGACGCTGCTATGTCACGAAAGCATCAGAACTGGCCCAAAAGGCTGCAGAAGGACATACAGAGAAGACTTTTGAAGAGGTAGTACCGGAGGTTTATCACCAGCACTGGAAGGTGTTCTCAGAAGAGGAGTCACAACGTTTCCCGCCTGCACGACCTTGGGATCATGCTATTGAATTCACGCCCGACACCCCGTCTGCCATCGATTGCAAAATTTATCCATTATCCCAGAAAGAGCAGGAAGCACTCACGGCGTTCCTTGAAGAACACCTCGCAAAAGGATACATTCGCCCGTCAAAGTCGCCATATGCGTCACCTTTCTTCTTCATCAAAAAGAAAGACGGGAAACTTCGACCTGTTCAGGACTACCGGCGGATAAACGCCCACACCATAAAGAATGCCTATCCTCTTCCCCTCATCTCTGAACTCATCGATACCATGAGAGACAAGTCCCTATTCTCCAAAATGGATGTCCGGTGGGGATACAATAACATCAGAATTAAGGAAGGAGATCAGTGCAAAGCAGCATTCAAAACCAACCAGGGGCTCTTTGAGCTGAACGTCATGTTCTTCGGTCTTACCAACTCACCTGCCACCTTCCAATCTATGATGAACCACATCTTCCGCGACCTTATCCTCACGGGCGAAGTAGTGGTGTACATGGACGACATCCTGGTAGCTACGACAAATAATTTGGTCCATCACCGAGAGCGCGTCCACCAAGTACTGGATATTCTACACGAACATGATTTATACCTGAAACCAGCCAAGTGCTCCTTTGAACAACGAAGTATAGAATACCTGGGGGTTATCCTGGAAGGAGGACGAGTTCGGATGGATCCAGTAAAAGTGCAAGGGATTCGGGAATGGCCCGTACCCACGTGTATCAAGGATGTGCGATCCTTCATCGGATTCTGCAATTTCTACCGACGATTTGTACGAGGATTCTCGGGTATGGCTCAACCACTGAACAGCCTGCTAAAGAAGGATACGCCTTGGCACTGGGGAGACGAACAACAACGAGCCTTTGAACAAATCCGAGACGCGGTAGGCTCAGAACCCGTTCTTCTACAACCGGACCTGGATAGACCCTTTGAACTCGAAGTAGATGCATCGCGTTTTGCAAACGGAGCTATATTAAACCAACGGGATGCGACAGGACTACTTCATCCAGTCGCCTTTTACTCAGAGACATTCTCACCGGCGGAACGGAATTATGATATTTGGGACAGAGAACTGCTTGCCATTGTGAAAGCACTACGACATTGGCGACCGTACCTAGCAGGAACCCCCCATAAGACCATTATTCACACTGATCACTCCAACCTATTATATTGGAAGGAACCCCACAAAATCAGTCGACGGGTCGCCCGCGAAGTTCTAGAATTGGAGGAATATAACTTCGAGTTGAAACATATTGCAGGAAGCCGCAATGCACGCGCAGATGCCTTGTCACGACGACCCGACTGGGACAATGGAGAAGAAGACAATAATGATATCACGGTCCTGCCTGAAGAGGTTTTTGCGAAGACCGCCGTGACAAGCCTCCATGATATGGACCTGTGGGCTCAAGTGTCACAAAACATGAACCAACGATTGTGCGAGTCATGGGCGGACGCACACAATCTGAAGAAAATTGATGGTCTTTGGTGGAAGGACGGGGATCGACTCGTTGTCACCGGTGGCGACAACATTAAGAGGGGGGTGATCCATTTTCACCACGATCTCCCTCTGCAGGACATCCCAGCATCGCTAACACGTACGCCTTGGCCAAACGAGACTACTGGTGGCCGAACATGAAGAAAGATGTGGAAGATTATGTGAAGGGATGTGCGGACTGCCAAGCCAACAAAGTAAACACGCACCCACACCCACCAGCACCATTCCCAATCACGCCAACAGCCTCACTACCATTCCAGACCATTGCAATGGATTTATAGTCAAACTCCCCATCTCCAGAGGATTCGACTCCATCTTGACGATCACTGACCATGATTGCTCCAAAGCGGCACTGTTCATACCCTGTAATGAGTCCGTCACAGCAGAAGGTGTAGCCAAACTTTACCTGGACCACGTCTACAGACACTACGGCCTCCCAGAAAAGATCATCTCCGACCGCGACCCACGCTTCACCTCCACCTTTGCCCGAGCACTCTGCAAGACGTTGGACATCACCCAGAATATCTCAACCGCCTACCACCCACAAACTGATGGACAATCAGAAAGGACGAACCAATGGCTCGAACAGTATCTTCGGTTCTGGTGCAATGGACGGCAGGACGACTGGGCCGACTGGTTAGCAATGGCAGAGTTTGCACACAACTCGTGGCCCAACGGAACCACCAAGACCCCTCCATTCTCACTTATCATGGGATGGACACCACGGACCAATTGGACTAAGAAACCTACAAACGTCCCCTCAGCTGCGCAGCGTATCAGCCAATGGGAGGAGATCAGGAAATCGGCCAATGAAAACCTGCTCAAGGCGCAAAGAACCTTATCCGAAAGGCCATCAAGTTCACACCCTATCGGACCAATGACTTCGTCTGGCTGGAGGGAAAGAACATTCACACGTCACACCCCACCGCTAAATTAGCTCCCCGACGCCACGGACCCTTCATGATAACAAGGAAGCTGTCAGATGTGTCATATGAACTCAAGCTTCCACCCACATGGAGAATTCACCCAGTCTTCCATGCCCGACTCCTGACACCATACAGAGAGACAGCCCTACATGGGGAAAACTTCCCGAGACCCCCCCCTGAACTAATCGACGGAGAAGCGGAGTGGGAAGTGGAACGGATTCTAGATTCCTCACATAAAGGCCGAGGGCGCAAACTACACTACCTAATCAAGTGGAAAGGATTCCCAGACTCTGACAACTCGTGGGAGCCCGCCGGGAATATCTTTGCCCCAGCCCTTATCTCGGAGTTCCATGACCGACACCCAGAAGCGCCCAAGAATAGTTAAAAGGATGACCCAAATCCCAAGAGAAATCCCCAGTACATGCTCCCACAGCAACGTCCTACAACCATTGAATCCATTATGTCCTTCATCGCTGCCAACGCTGCCATTGACGCTTTCGCTGCTACCACAGTAGTCGTCGAGAACTTCCCTTCCGCTCACCCTTCCACACGCCCTTCCTCACCCATCGACTATGAGGCTGCCGAAGCCCGGGTCAAGAACCAGTCCCCCAACCCCAACGACGACTTCGAGCACTGTGAAGAACCGCATCCAAACGACCTGATAGGTATGGAGTCGGATGACGAGGTCCCCGAATTTCCATTTTTCGTTAACAACCCAAACTCCTCCACGTACTACCCATTGGAGATCACCATGGGTGACGGGACAGTCGCCATCGCCAAGTACATCTTCTACACCAATGGAGGGATGGATGTGGCTGGATGCATGAAGAAGGACGGTCCCGTTTATGGAGCCCCAGTATATCTGGAAGAAAGGTACACCGGTCGTCTGCATCACACCATGACCGACGAACAGCTGGGGCATCTGGCTGCCGAAGATTCACGGGCCTTCGCCATCGACGAGGTACTGAGTGATATGCGACTTCCGCGTCTCAAAGCCGAGGTAATGAGACTGCGGAAGAATCTAACCTTACGCAATACACTCAATCGACAGTACAAGGAACACGCGAAGATGATGGCCCGGCTGACCAACGGGATGTTCCAGATCGAGCAGGAATTGGTGGAGATTCGAAAGAGGTTGGAAAAGGGGGATGCTTATCAAACAATCGCGGAAAGGTACGCCGACACATACGCCCGACCCCTGCCCCCACGATCATTGGGGGCTGCTCCCATGTTACTGCCAAATCGGTTCGAGATGCCGCGTATGCACGAGAACCCTCGAGGAGAGACGTGCTTGTTACGCCCGGTGCGGGACGTTCCACACGACTTGTGTGACAGCGCGATTCGTAGGTTCGGGTAAGAAACCAATAAGGTCTCTTGGAGATAAGATGGGATGAGTCAAAGTCAAAGGGGCGCTCCCTAAGACGATGTTGAACGGAAAAGTACCAGAAGTACTTGAGACGATTGAGTCAATGATAAACGGGGATGTCCAGAAGACAGGCACCGATGTATTCAATAAGTCAAGTCTGAGGTCTACAATGTAGCTACAGCGGACTTATATACGTAACTCGATGAGCGTCTATGAGATAAGGATACGGAGTCAAGTGGGCCCGAATATACGGAAGCGGACGGCGTAAAGTCTAGCTTCTGATAGGGTATTAAGTAAGTGTCCGGTCGTAAAGATAACGAGATAAACGATAACAAGATAAGAGTCAAACATAAGCAAGCAACAGGTTAACAAGTCCAAAGCGAATCACGGGGATGGGAGCAGGGCACGTGAGGGATCCCACGATGGAGACGTGATCGAGAAGTGCAGAGTGGGTGGCAAGGATGGGTCGTCGTTGGGGAGTAAAAAGAAAACGGGGACAGACGGTAGAGGTTGTAACAGTGCTGGCGATGTGATAGTAAGTATCACATCAGCTGGAATTGCCCCCTCAATCGCAAATGGTGTCGGCACTGTCGTAGCAACCTGCACTGGAGCAGGTTCTGCATCTTCCGTCGAGTAGGAGTCGCCCCGACGATCAGCAACCCGTCCGCATGGTGTGGCAAGTGCCTACGTCACAATGCCGGACACCGAGAGTTGGACTGCCCTGTCCACGACCTGTGCCGCTTATGTGGTCGACGCGGCCCCTATGGGTTTCTCCGCACTCACCAGTGCCCCCAGGACGAGGACAAGGAGAATTATACAATGGATGATCGTAATGTAGCTGATGACTACCTGGAGCTGGTACAGGATGATGACGGTACGAGTCGTTTCTAGCCGGGTCTGCTAGAACCAGAAGAGGGGGTGATGTTACAACCTCTACCGTCTGTCCCCGTTTTCTTTTTACTCCCCAACGACGACCCATCCTTGCCACCCACTCTGCACTTCTCGATCACGTCTCCATCGTGGGATCCCTCACGTGCCCTGCTCCCATCCCCGTGATTCGCTTTGGACTTGTTGACCTGTTGCTTGCTTATGTTTGACTCTTATCTTGTTATCGTTTATCTCGTTATCTTTACGACCGGACACTTACTTAATACCCTATCAGAAGCTAGACTTTACGCCGTCCGCTTCCGTATATTCGGGCCCACTTGACTCCGTATCCTTATCTCATAGACGCTCATCGAGTTACGTATATAAGTCCGCTGTAGCTACATTGTAGACCTCAGACTTGACTTATTGAATACATCGGTGCCTGTCTTCTGGACATCCCCGTTTATCGTTGACTCAATCGTCTCAAGTACTTCTGGTACTTTTCCGTTCAACATCGTCTTAGGGAGCGCCCCTTTGACTTTGACTCATCCCATCTTGTCTCCAAGAGACCTTATTGGTTTCTTACCCGAACCTACGAATCGCGCTGTCACACAAGTCGTGTGGAACGTCCCGCACCGGGCGTAACACCCTCTCTGATCCTAACATTGTTGTATCCCCAGCGGACATCCATTTTTGTGAATAAGGACTTGTCCCGCATAGTGTCAATAAGTTCTAAAATGAGGGGGAGAGGATAAGTGTTCTTTACAGTGTAGGTGTTTATGTGTCGGTAGTCCTGGACAGGTCGGAGTTTACCGTCCTTTTTCTTGATGAAGAAGAAGGGTGATGCATATGGAGACTTGGATGGGCAGATGTACCCCTTTGCCAGGTGTTCTTCAAGAAATGCTGTCAGCGCTGTTTGTTCTGTCTGGGACAGCAGATAAATTTTGCAATCAATCGCTGATGGCGCTTCCGGTACGAAGTCAATAGTGTGATCCCATGGTCTCGTTGGCGGGAAGCATTGCAATTCTTCTTCAGAGAACACCTTCCAGTGCCGGTGGTATTCCTGTGGTACTATTTCTTTGAAGGTCTTTTCCATATGTCCCTCCACTGCTTTCTGTGCCAACTCTGAGGCTTTGGTGACGTAGCCGTGGTCAGCTTCGTCCTCTTTGCTGTCTTCCACCTGTAGCACCGCGTGTTGGACAGCATAATCGTATCCTAACGACATGATGACCACAGGGTAAAACTCCTTATCCATGGTCGCATTGCTCCAATTAATTCATGGTTCGAAAGCTGCCAACCACGGATACCCTAGAATGAGGTCCTCATCTCCTAAGTTGGTGACAAGGAATCGAATTGCCTTCGTCTTCTCCCCTACTTGGACATTGAGGTCGGTATAATGTGTGATTTTTCCAGCTCGGTTCACTGTTCTGTCAATGTTCCAGATATTCTTTTCCTGGGGAAGTTCCAGCATCCCCAAACCCATGGTCCTTGCCATCCGTGGACTGATAAAGTTGTCGGTGGCTCCTGAATCTATCAGGATGTCACGATCGGCCGTCTTCTGTGTAGTCTCGAAATGTACTGGTATTTTCAATGATTTGAAGCGACTAGTATACACAGAAGTTACATGTAATGCTCGAGCCCAGGCCGATGGGGTTGAGCCAATCAAAAATCCTTCTTGGCAAACACCTTTTCAACTAGGATGGCGCGTACTTCCTCGCTTTCTTTCATCATATTAGCCCATATATTGTGGGCTTTTTCCTCTTTTGTTCGTTTGTCTATGGTCGGTGGGTTGTTAGAGATTGGGACAGGAGCAGTGGTAGCTTCGGCGACCTGTGCTCCTTTCTTGGGACAGTCGCGTGACATGTGTCCTTGAGCTTTGCATCAGAAGCATCTTCCCTCCTTCATCAACGTCTGACACTCATCTTCCGTGAGCGTAGCTCTTGCTCTGGTTCAATCAGCGGAGGTGTCCATGGCGTTTGGGTCTCGAGGGGAAACGGGCTTTATTCCAAACGCTGCCTTCCATTGGTCCTGCGTTTTTCCTTTCTTTGTCTCTATTCCGAAGCGGGTTTGGAAGTCAAGGAAGTCCTGCTGCTGTTGTCGTGCAGCATTGATCCATTGGGTCCAGTTCTGTGGGTGGTGAAACTGGATAATGTTTTTGACAAGCAGGTTTGGAAGCCCTTGAGAGAAAAGGTCCAAGGTGGCTTCCTCGTCCACATCATACCCAGCCCTGTTGGCTGTGCTCCAGAACTTGGCAACATAGCCATCCAGATCCCCTTTCTCCATTTGCAGTCCCTTGAGTTCTCGGGCCGCCTTCTGCTTTGCTTGCCCGTCAGTGTAGGCATCCTTGAATCTCTGGGCAACCACATCCCAGAGTCCTTCATTCATTGTGGGACTTCCTCCCTCTATCTGGTCATTCAGCCACTCAAGCTGCTCCATGGTCCAGTCATCCACTGCCTCTCCTCTTATCAATGAGAGGAACAGGTTGGTACGTTGGAAGGGGTTTATGATCTGGGGGACATCATGGTTGAAGTTACGGAAGGTCGTAAACTCCAACATGAACTTCCTGCTCTGTGAGCAGTCTCCGGTGAACGTTTGTGGGAGTACCCCAGAGAGTCGCCCCAATGAAGGGGGGGTTCCTGGGGCGGCAGTGATGGGGATAGCAGGGGGAGGAGGAGGAGGTGGAGCTGGTGCAGGAATCTGAGCTGCAATGGTTGACATTCTTTGTGGAGTAATAGTGGTCGTGGACTGGGAGGATATCGTAGGAGTTGTTAATGCAGGGGCTCTGATCGTAACAACTTCTGGTGCAACCAGGGCAGTAGCTGTTGCTAATACTGGTGCGTCTTCACTGGTTTTGTCTGTGTATTCTTCATTCTCAGAATCGGTAATGATGGCAGGTGGATTTTCTCTCCAGGGGCCTAGTCCGAATTCTGGTGGTGCAGGTCAGGTTGTTACCCAAGAGTTTCGGCTATCCGAGTATTGGATACAATACCAAACCCTTCTTTCGTCGTCGTATTCTACCAGTTGGTATCTTCCGTCGTGATAGACGTAGTATCCAAACTCAGTTTCAAAATCTTTCCAGGCGGCAGAGCCAAGTACTTGCTGTGTCACAGCCAGGTCTCTGCTGTGTCAAGGGTCATTCTGGTCTGAGGTCCTCAAGATGCAAGACACGTGCAAGCTCCAAGGTCAAGCTGTCAAGGGCAAACTGATTCAGGGTTCCAGGATAAGCCACAGCAAGCTGCAGTCAAGGTTCAAAGGCCCTACAAGATACAAGAGGGCACGCGTCAGTATCAAGGTGTCAAGGCAAACCACAAGGGCCGCGTTCAAGGTTCAAGGCCCACACAAAATAGGAGGGGCGCGTGCAAGAAGTGAGTTGAGGCAGTGGCAATAGGCCCTGCTGAAGATCTGGGGTGAAGGCTTCCTAAGTTGCAGCTTAGGAAGTTCAAGAGGGGTTCTGGTGAAGAACAGTAAACCTGTATTAGATACAAGAGAACAGACTTAGAGTCTGTCTCTACTAGTTTGTCTCCTTAAATACAAGTACTCTAGTGTCTTTGTAATTACAGTAAAGTGGAATGTTCAGTATAGTAAATAGCCAAGTGAATCTCCATTGGAGATTGAGATAGGAAAAGGTAGTGGTGTTGCACCCACTCCAAAAGCGAATGAGTGTCAATCCAAGTCAGTCCAAAAAGTCCGGAAATCAGATAAACAAAGATCATCAACTCCAGTCACATGACTCGGAGTGAAAAGTCAAAACGTTGAAACAGAAGTCGAACGCGTGCGGGTCGAAAAATCGTCACAAACCGTCACACGCATGTCACAACCCGTTACATCAACAGAAAGCGTCACATGCTGTGAAAGATTATTCTCGTCTCTGCGTTCGATGAGTTCTTCTTTAAACAAGGTCTGACTGTGGCTGGAAGCCACGGTGAGAGACTCGACTTGATGTTACGTCCAGTGCAGGACATTCCACACGACTTGTGTGACAGCGTTTTGTTTGTATTCAGATAAGAATCCAATAAGGACTCTTGGAGTAAGATGGGATGAGTCAAAGTCAGAGGGGCTGTCCCTAAGACAATGTTGAGCGGAAAGGTGTCAGAAACACCAAGACAGATGAGTCAGAGAATCAAAGGAGATGTCCAGAAGACAAGCACCGAGATATTCAATAAGTCGAGTCTGAGGCTTACAATGTAGCTAAGACGGGCTTATATACGTAATCAGGTGGGCGTCTATAGATAAGGCATATCGGAGTCATGTGGGCCCAAAGATACGAAAGCACAGGGCGTAAAGCCGGGCTTCTGATAGGGAATTAAGTAAGTGTCTGGTCGTAAAGATAAGAAGATAAGAAGAGTAAACATAGGCAAACAGTAAGTAACAAGTCCAAACAATGGTCACGGGGACGGGAGTAATGCATGTGAGGGATCCCAGGAAGGGGACATAATGAGGAAATGCAGAGTCGGTGGGCGAGTGGGGTCCCTGTTGGGGAGGGTAAAGAAAATAGGGCTGCTGGGCCCTGGTCGTAACAATGCGAGACAAATCCCTGTTCTCTAAAATGGATGTCCGCTGGGGTTACAACAATATTTGGATCAGAGAAGGAGACCAGTGTAAAGTGGTGTTCAAAACCAACCAGGGGCTCTTTGAGCCAAATGTCATGTTCTTTGGCCTCACCAATTTGCCTGCCACATTCCAGTCTATGATGAACCACATTTTCCGCGACCTCATTCTCACTGGTGAAGTGGTGGTGTACATGGATGACATACTGGTAGCTACCACAAACAACCTGACCCATCATTGAGAGTGAGTACACCAAGTGTTGGACATCTTGCATGAGCATGACCTGTACCTCAAACCAGCCAAATGCTCGTTTGAACAACCAAGCATGGAGTACCTGGGAGTTATCCTAGAGGGAGGGTGTTACGCCCAGTGCAGGACGTTCCACACAACTTGTGTGACAGCGCAGTTCATGGGTTCAGGTAAGAAACCAATAAGGTTCCTTGGAGTTCAAGTGGGACAAGTCAAAGTCAAAGGGGCTGTTCCCTAAGACAATGTTGAGCGGAGGAGTGCTGAAAGCACTGAGACGAACAAGTTAAAGGATTCAAGGGGATGTCCAGAAGACAGGCACCAATGTATTCAATAAGTCAAGTCTGAGGTCTACAAGGTAGCTACAGTGGACTTATATATGTAACTCAGTGGGCATCTATGAGATAAGGATATGGAGTCAAGTGGGCCTGAATATATGAAAGTGGAGGGTGTAAAGCCTGGCTTCTGATAGGGTATTAAGTAAGTGTCCAGTTGTAAAGATAAGGAGATAAGAAGATAAAGAGATAAGGGTCAAACATAGGTAAACAGTGAGTCAATAGGTACAAAGTGGGTCACGGGGATGGAAGCAGAGCATGGGATGGGTCCCAGGATGGAGACGTGATCAGGAAATGTAGAGTGGGCAGTAAAGAGGGGTTGTCATTGGGAAGAGTGAAGAAAGTGGGGTTAGATGGCAGAGATTGTAACATGTGTAGTCTCGAAATGCACTGGTATTTTCAATGATTTGAAGCAACTAGTATACACAGAGGTTACATGTAATGCTCATGCCCAGGCCAATGGGGTAGAGCCAATCAAAAATCCTTTTTTGCAAATGCCTTCTCCACTAGGATGGCTCGCACTTCTTCACTCTCCTTCATCATGTTACTCCATATTTCCTGCACTTTTTCTTCTTTCGTCAATGTTTTCTTGTCGACTGTGGGTGGGTTATTGCAAATGGGTGTGACCATTGCTTCAGCCACTCATGCTCCCTTCTTAGGGCATTCCCTTGACATATGACCTTGAGCTTTACAATGAAAGCACCTTCCTTCCTTCATCAATGTCTGTCTCTCATCTTCAGTGAGTGTAGCCCTTGCTCTGGTCCTATCAGCTGAGGTATCCATGGCATTTGGGTCTCTTTGAGAGGTGTGCAGTGGCTTAATTCCAAAGGCGGCCTTCCACTGGTCGCGGGTCTTTCCTTTCTTGGTATCAACTCCAAAGTGTGTTTGGAAGTTGAGGTAGTCCTGCTGCTGTCATCGAGCAGCATCAACCCATCCATCCCAGTCCTGGGGGTGGTGGAACTGGATGATGTTTTTGACCAGTGGGTTGGGCAACCCTTGTGAGAAGAGGTCTAATGTTGCCTCTTTGTCCATGTCATATCTGGCTCTATTGGCCAGGCTCCGGAATTTTGCCACATAGGCATCCAAGTCCCCTTTGTCCATTTTCAGGGATTTCAGTTCTCAAGCAGCCTTCTGCTTGGCCTGCCCATCTGTAAACACATCTTTAAATCGCTGGGCAATGGTTTCCCAAAGGCCCTCACTAGTGGTACAATGTCCACTCTCAATTTGTTCATTCAGCCATTCTAGCTGTTCCATCATCCAGTCGTCCACTGCTTCTCCCCAAATCAGGGAGAGGAAGAGGTTGGCATGCTGGAAGGGGTTGATAATCTGGGGGACGTTGTGGTTGAAGTTTTTGAACATCATGAACTCCAACATAAACTTCTTGCTTTGTGAATGATCCCCTGTAAACATTTGGGGCAACACACCTGACAGGCAGCCCAAGGGTGGGGGAATGTTTGGTGGCAGCATAACTGGTGGGGGAGGTGGAGGAGGTGGAGGAGGTGGAGCTGGGTCTGGGAGTTGGGTGGCAATGGTTGACATTTTCTGATATGACTGGGTGACAGTTCTGGTAGACTGTATGGATATCTGGGGAGTTGTCAAAGCAGGGGCTCTGGACGTGACAACTGTGGGTGCAACTGGGGATGTAGTCGATGCTAATACCAGTGCTTCTTCACTATGTTCTTCTATGTACTCTTCTGGTTCAGAGTCCGTGACAATGGCCAGGGGATTTTCTCTCCATGGTCCTAGTCCAAATTCAGGTGGGGCAGGTCTTGTAGTGACCCAAGAGTGTCGGCTATCCGAGTATCAGATACAATACCAAACTCTCTTTTCATCGTTGTATTCTACTGGTTGGTATCTTCCATCGTAATAGACATAGTATCCAAACTTGGACTCAAAATCTTTCCAGGCAGCAGAGCCAAGTGTTTGTTGTGAAAGATTATTCTTGTCTCTGCATTCAATGAGTTCTTCTCTAAAGAGGGTCTGACTGCAGCTAGAAGCCATGATGAGAGACTCAACTTGATGTTACGTCCAGTGCGGGATGTTCCACACAACTTGTGTGACAGCATTTGTTCGTAGTCAGATAAGAGACCAATAAGGCCCCTTGGAGTTATGTAGGAGGAGTCAAAGTCAAAAAGGCTGTACTCTAAGACAATGTTAAGTGGGAAGTACCAGAAGTACTGAGACAATCGAGTCAAGGCTTTCAAAGGGAAGTCCAGAAGACAAGCACCAATGTATTCAATAAGTTGAGTCTGAGGTCTACAAGGTAGTTACAGTGGACTTATATATGTAATTGGGTGGGTGTCTATAGATAAGATAACAGGGTCAAGTGGGCCCAAATATACAGAAGTGGAGGGCATAAAGCCTGGCTTCTGATAGGGAATTAAGTAAGTGTCTGGTCGTAAAGATAAAGAGATTAGAGGTCAAGCATGTACATGTAAGCAGATAGGGTCATGGGGATGGGAGAAGGGCACATGATGGGTCCCAGGATGGAGACATAATCAAGAAGTGTAGAGTGGGTGGCAAGGAGGGGTCATCATTGGGGAGAGTAAAGAAAACGGGGTTGGACAGCAGAGGTTGTGACAACTACACAGCTCGACATGTGACAGTACGCAGGACGAAAGATGAAAGTAATTCAGAGGAGGAAGATCTGGGTTATTGTTTTGCTACTAAAGCTTCAGAGCTGGCCCAGAAAGCAGTAGAAGGACAGGCAGAAAAGACCTTTGAAGAGGTAGTGCTGGAGGCATACCATCAACACTGGAGGGTATTCTCAGAAGAGGAGTCACATTGCTTCCCCCTGGCACAACCATGGGATCATGCCATTGAATTCACACCCAACACTCCATCAGCCATCGATTGTAAAATCTACCCACTGTCCCAGGCAGAACAGGCAGTGCTCACAACATTCCTTGAAGAGCACCTAGCAAAAGGGTACATTTGTCCATCAAAGTCCCCATATGCATCGCCCTTCTTCTTTATCAAAAAGAAGGATGGCAAACTCTGACCTGTCCAAGATTACCGACAAATAAATGCCCACACAGTGAAGAATGCCTACCCCCTGCCACTTATTTCAGAACTCATTGACACCATGTGGGATAAATCCCTATTCTTGAAGATGGACATCCATTGGGGTTATAACAATATCAGGATCAAAGAAGGGGATCAGTGTAAGGCGGCTTTCAAAACCAACCAGGGGTTGTTCAAACCAAATGTTATGTTCTTTGGCCTCACCAACTCACCTGCCACCTTCCAGTCCATGATGAATCACATATTCCACAACCTCATCCTTACTGGCGAGGTAGTGGTATACATGGATGACATACTGGTGGCCACTACAAATGATCTGGCCCACCACCAAAAGCGAGTCCATCAGGTGTTGGATATCCTGCATGAACACAACCTATACCTCAAACCAACCAAGTGCTCATTTGAACAACAGAGCATTGAGTACTTAGGAGTCATCTTGGAAGGGGGGCATGTGTGAATGGACCCAGTGAAAGTACAAGGAATTCGGGAGTGGCCCATACCCACCTGTGTCAAAGACATGCGATCCTTCATAGGATTCTGCAACTTCTATTGATGTTTCATATGAGGGTTCTCAGGGATTGCCCAATGTTACACTCAGAGGGGCATACGCAGTCGAGTGCGGGCAGCTAGGTCACAGTGACAAGGTTGGGACAATCTTGGAACGATGCGGAAGACAATAAGTCCAACGCAAGGTCTACCAGAGTCACAGGCTCAGTGTACAAGTCACAGAGGACGAGTACCAAAGGGATGAGTTCAGGTGGTGAGACGCAAGGAAGGAAGTAAAGGTCCACAAGACTTCTGATTGACACAAAAGCTCAAGATGGGGAACCATCTGAGCAAGACTAGCTAGGGTATATATACATGCTGGACTAGCTTAGTCATCAGGGTTCTTATCTGTCTATCTAAGCACTGTGGTTCTGGATGTGTGACTATGGAACCTTCCATCAGAACCAGTGCCACCATCTTCCCACGTCAACTAAGGTTCAGGGTCCTTCTGTACACGAGGCATCAAACCTTACTGTCACGTGATCTGCTTCTGTACCTCATGCCATATCTGTCTTCTGAACTTCGGCGTGGGACATCATGACTAAGCCAGCAATGTCCTTGCGGACCCCACACGGCTACTGTCACTGCTTGTGTGTCCCCCACATCTTGCCGTCTGTCAGGTACGCTGGGTAGGTCGTAACACCCAACCACTAAATGGATTGCTGAAGAAGGATGTACCCTGGCATTGGGGATCTGAGCAGCAGCAGGTGTTCAAATGAATCCAAGATATTGTCAGTGTGGAACCAGTCTTACTACAACCAGACTTAGGACACCCTTTTGAACTTGAAGTTGATGTGTCTCACTTCACCAATGGAGCCATATTAAACCAAAGGGACACAATGGGACTGCTTCACCCTGTGGCCTTCTACTCTGAAACCTTCTCACCAGCCAAATGAAATTATGACATTTGGGATAGGGAGCTGCTCACCATTGTAAAAGTGCTACGACATTGGTGACCATACTTAGCAGGGACCCCTCATAAAACTATTACTCACACTGATCACTCCAACCTCTTATACTGGAAGGAACCCCATAAGATCAGTTGACGGGTAGCTCACAAGGTTTTAGAGCTGGAGGAATACAACTTTGTACTGAAACACATCGCAGGAAGTCACAATGCATGTGCAGATGCCTTGTCACAACAACCCAACCTAAACAGTGGAGAGGAGGACAACAACAACATCACAGTACTCCCTGAAGAGGTCTTCACAAGAACAGCCGTTGTCAGTCTTCACAACATGGATTTGTGGGCCCAAGTGTCACAAAATATGAATCAGCAGTTGTGCCAATCATGGGCAGATGCACATCACCTAAAGAAAATTGATGGCCTTTGGTGGAAGGATGGAGATCGTCTCGTTGTCACCAGTGGTGACAACATTAAGAGGGGGGTGATCCATTTTCACCATGACCTTCCCTCTGCAGGACATCCAGGAATTGCCAACACATATGCTTTGGCCAAACAAGATTACTGGTGGCCAAATATGAAGAAGGATGTGGAGAACTATGTGAAAGGATGCACAGACTGCCAGGCCAATAAAGTAAACATGCACCTGCACCCACCAGCACCATTCCCAATTGCACCTACAGCCTCACTACCATTCCAGACCATCACTATGGACTTCATCATCAAACTCCCCAACTCCAGAGGCTTCAACTCCATCCTAACTGTCACCAACCATGACTACTCCAAGGCAGCATTGTTCATACCCTGCAATGAGTCCATCACAGCGGAAGGAGTTGCCAAACTGTACTTGGATCATGTTTACAGACATTATGGCCTCCCTGAAAAGGTCATCTCAGACCGGGACCCACGCTTCACCTCCACATTTGCTCAAGCACTTTGTAAAGTATTGGATGTGACCCAGAATATCTCAACCGCCTATCATCCACAGACTGATGGACAGTTGGAAAGGACAAACCAGTGGCTGGAACAATACCTCTGATTCTGGTGCAATAGACAACAGGACAATTGGGCTGACTGGTTAGCAACTGCAGAATTTGCGCACAACTCTTGGCCCAATGGAACTACCAAGACCTCCCCTTTCTCCCTTATCATGGGATGGACACCAAGGACTACCTGGACTGATAAGCCCACAAATGTCCCAACAGCTGCACAGCATATCAGCCAATGGGAGGAGATCAGGAAATCGGCCAATGAAAACCTACTGAAGGCGCAAAAGACCCTGTTGGAGAAGCCCTCAAGGTTCACACCTTATCAGACCAATGACCTTGTATGGCTGGAAGGGAAGAATATTCACACGTCACATCCAACAGCTAAGTTAGCACCCCGACGTCACAGGCCCTTCAAAATAACCAGGAAGCTGTCAGACGTATCATATGAACTCGAACTCCCATCCACATGGAGAATTCATCCAGTCTTCCATGCCAGACTCTTAACACCCTACAAGGAAACATCCCTGCATGGGGAGAACTTCCCGAGACCTCCCCCAGAACTAATTGACGGAGAAGCAGAATGGGAAGTGGAGCGGATTCTAGACTCACTATGTAAGGGACGAGGGCACAAACTGCATTACCTTGTCAAGTGGAAGGGATTCCCAGACTCTGACAACTTGTGGGAACCGGTCGGGAATATCTCTGCCCCAGTTCTTATCTCAGAGTTCCATACCCAACATCCAGAAGCGCCCAGAGACACTTAAAAGCGAACAATCCCAGACCCCATTCAATCCCCCCAGTACATGCTTCCCCAGCAACATCCTACAACTTCACAATCTATCATGTCTTTCATCGCTGCCAACGCCGCCGTCAATGCTTTTGCTTCCTCCATCATAGTCATTGAGAACTTCCCCTCTGCTCATCCCTCCACACATCCCTCTACACCCATTGACTATGAAGCTGCAGAGGCCCGAGTTAAGAACCAATCCCCCAACCCCAATGATGACTTCGAACACTGTGAGGAGCCACACCCGAATGACCTGATAGGTATGGAGTCAGACAACGAGGTCCCGGAATTCCCCTTCTTCACCAACAACCCGAACTCCTCCATGTACTACCCATTGGAAATTACCATGAGTGATGGGACAGTTGCCATCACCAAGTACATCTTTTACACCAATGGAGGAATGGACGTAGCCAGATGTATGAAGAAAGATGGTCCTGTTTATGGAGCTCCAGTCTACTTGGAAGAAAGGTACACAGGTCAGTTGCATCACACAATGACCAATGAACAACTTGGACACCTGGCTGCCGAAGATTCCTGAGCTTTTGCCATCAACGAGGTACTGAGTGACATGTGACTTCCGCATCTCAAAGCTGAGGTGATGAGACTGTGGAAGAATCTGACCTTGCGCAATACACTCAACAAGCAGTACAAAGAACATGCAAAGATGATGGCAAGGCTGACCAACAGGATGTTCCAGATAGAGCAGGAACTGGTAGAGATTCAGAAGAGATTGGAGAAGGGGGATGCCTATCAAACCATAGCTGAAAGGTATGCTGACACATATGCGCAACCCCTGCCCCCACAATCGTTGGGAGCCACTCCCATGTTGCTGCCGAATTGATTTGAAATGCCATGTATGCACGAGAATCCCTGTGGAGAGACATGTTGGCGTTGTGACAGTAAGTTCCACATTAGCTGGAACTGTCCCCTCAACTGCAAGTGGTGTTGTCACTGTCGCAGTAACCTGCACTGGAGCCGATTCTGCATTTTTCATCATGTAGGAGTTGCCCTGACAATTGTCAACCCATCTGGATGGTGTGGCAAGTGCCTTTGCCACAACTCAGGGCATCATGAGCTGGACTGTCCCATCCATGACCTGTGCCACTCATGTGGTCAGCATGGCCCTTATGGGTTCCTCCGTGCCCATAGATGTCCCCAGGATGAGGACAAGGAGAATTACACCATGGAAAATCATAATGTAGCTGATGATTATCTGGACTTTGTTACGCTCAGAGGGGCGTACGCAGTCGAGTGTGGGCGGCTAGGTCACAGAGACAAGGTCAGGACGATCTTGGGTCGATGCGGAAGACAATAAGTCCGATGCAAGGTCTACCAGAGTCACAGGCTCAGTGTACAAGTCACAGAGGACAAGTACCAAAGGGACGAGTTCGGGTGGTGAGACGCAAGGAAGGAAGTTAAAGGTCCACAAGGCTACTGATTGTCACAGGAGCTCAAGATGGGGAACATCTGAGCGAGACTAGCTAGGGTATATATACATGCTGGTACTAGCTTAGTCATCCGTTCTTATCATGCTTATCTAGACGCTTGTGGTTCTGGACGTGTGACTATGGAACCTTCCATCAGAACCAGTGCCACCGCCTTCCCACATCAACTAAGGTTCAGGGTCCTTCTGTACATGAGGCATCAAACCTTACTGTCACATGATCTGCTTCTGTACCTCATGCCGTATCTGCCTTCTGGACTTCGGCGTGGGACATCATGACTAAGCCAGCAATGTCCTTGCGGACCCCACGCGGCTGTCGTCACTGCTTGTGTGTCCCCCATGTCTTGCCGTCTGTTGGGTACGCTGGGTAGGTCATAACAGACTTGGTGCAAGATGATGATGGTACAAGTCGTTTCTAGCTGGGTCTGCTAGAACCAGAAGAGGGGGTGATGTCACAACCTCTGCCATCCAACCCCGTTTTCTTTACTCTCCCCAATGATGACCCCTCCTTGCCACTAGTGTTTAAAAGTCCGGTTGCCCTAACCGAAAAAGCGACCGGAACCGGACCGGACCCAACCGAATGCAACCGGACCACCGGTTGCGGTTGCCCAGATTCTGTGACTTATCGGTTGCCGGTTGCATGCTATTACAGAATATTGAAAGACCGATGAAAACCGGTTTAGACCGGTTGCAACCGGTCTATTTCCATATATGGCATAGCACAAAGTCCACAGCCATGGGAATACCCAACTCGCGGATCTGAGTCATCCGAAGGAAATTCCCGCGGGCTCCTAAACTGGAAAGAAATGGCCAAAATTGGGGATTGAACCCAAGACCTCCAGTCAGAGCCATCATCTACAGGCACGCGCTCCCACTCCAACCACTGAGCGACACAGTCTCACTACTAAAATCACACAATATATTATATATATGGTTATCCAGAGTATTATTAGATGTATATCCTAAGTATCATGAACGCGTTTTGTCGACATGATGCGTTTGTGACGCATTTGTGACAATTTATCTGATTTTCCAACTACTTAGACTGACTGGTCATTCACTTTTGGAGTGGGTGCACACTTAGATTTCTTGTCTCAATCTCCAGTGGAGATTCACATGGCTAGCTATTAGACTGAGCATTCTACCTTACTTACAAGACACTAGAGTACATGTATTTAAGCAGGATATATTGAATAGACAGACCTCCAGCAGGGCCTATTGCCACTGCTTCGACTCCTTGCACGCGTGCCCCTCTTGAACCTTGACCGCGGCTCTTGTAGTTCGCTTTGACACTCTTGAATCAATTTGTTTTTGATAGCCTTGACCTTGAGCCTTGATCCCGGCCCTCTGTGGTTCACCTTGATACTGTGACTTGACTGATCCTTGACAGTCTCGACCTTGACCTTGCGCGCGCTCCATAACTTGAGGGACTGCGGCCTGAACGACCTTGACACAGCAGAAACCTGGGTGTGACATTAGAACAGACTTCTCAGAACTTAGAAACAAAGAACTCACCCGAACCCGCAAGGCGACGACGACGCGTCCCATTGCCCGAATCCCTGACCCACGACGTCTTCCGCGCGAGAGCCCACAGACGCCTTCGACGGATGACGCGTCCCATTGCCCGAATCCCTAACTAACGATGTCTTCTTCCGCGCGAGAGCCCACAGACGCCTTCGACGGACGACGCGTCCCTCGAGTACCAGTCGCCAACCGAAACCTAGAAGACCAATCAGTAACACAGAGCCTTGAAAGAATCTCACCTGTAAACCGAAACCGCTTTGCACTTCTTGCAAGCGACTCCCTGACTGAGAGCATCCCACACGACGCCGAACCACCGAACCCCGACTTCTTACTTGAACCCCAACTGGAAGCAAGACTGCTCCAGGAACCTTCATTGACATCCATCGACACGAGCCTTGCAACTGTGGCGACCTCCTTCCCATTCGTCCTTCCCATACGACCAGTTGACAACGTGGACCCGGAGCTAAAAGCAAACGCGCGCTGGTTAGAGCTTCGCGAAGAGAACGTACCTTTCAGAGGATACTGGATCCCCTACTGACACACGCGTCTCGCGGTCGACCTTTACCAAGGGACTTGGTACCAAGTCCATCCCAATAACCTAGGACAAATGAAAGCTATTAGGATAGCCCCCAACGAAACTGGACTGAACGCACCTGATCCCTCCAGAACCTCACTAACCAAACGAATCCTTCAACCGTTATTTGAAGCACTACCAGCAGAGTCGAACCCGGGACCGATGTCGACTACACTCCCTGAACCCTAGCCTAGACAGCAACAACAATCAGTGGATCTAGAGGACCTTAAAGAAGGACCGACTGAGTTACTCACCACCACACCCAAGGACGGCACAACAGGAGGCCGAATCGAAGGGGATCGCCCCCATTCTTTGACTTGACAGAAACCGAGCAGAGGCAGAGCATTGGTGGACTCAAGTAGAGCTCCACATCTTCCTTAATAACCAAGCAACAATAATAAGAAACAAGATAGCCAGAGTGTCCTATGTGTTGGCCCTAATGAGAGGACTAAAGATTAACCGATGGGTGACGGAGCAAACGAGGTGGCTAGCCAATGTAACCCACGCGCCAGAATTCAAGAGCCGCACCCGTGGGAGACATTCCGACAAGCGTTTCAGGCGGCATTTGCCGGAGCAAAAAGTATTACAACTTGTATTAGATGTATATCCTAAGTATCTAATTAATTGTGAACGCATTTTTGATCTTATCACTTAGATGTATGTCCTAAGTGTCTAATTAATTATGAACGCATTTTTGATCTTATCACTTAGATGTATATCCTAAGTATCTAATTAATTGTGAAGATCAAAAATGCGTTCACAATTAATTAGATACTTAGGATATACATCTAAGTGATAAGATCAAAAATGCGTTCATAATTAATTAGATACTTAGGACATACATCTAAGTGATAAGATCAAAAATGCGTTCACAATTAATTAGACACAAGTGATAAAATCAACTTTGCATAACCCTATATATAATATATTGTGTGATTTTACTAGTGAGGCTGGGTGGCTCAATGGTTAGAGCACCGGACCGAGTGTGTACCTGGAGGTCTTGGGTTCAGTCACAGATATTGCCATTTATTTTCTGGCATGCTCTTTGATAAATATCATCCTCATTATGATATGATTATTACTACACTACTATAACCTTATTACATAATTTTCATATTGTAGGACCGGTTCAGACCGGTTGTGGACCGGCAACCGGACCGAAAAAGACCGTTTTTCGGTCTTTAGGCAGTCCGGTCCAGTTATCTGGACATAAGGTGCAACCGGCAACCGGTTGCGGTTGCTGGTTGTGTCCCATTATGGTCAAAAAACCGGACCGGACCGGACTTTTAAACAACGTGAACGGGGCAGTCCAACTCTCGGTGTCCCGAGTTGTGGCGCAGGCACTTGCCGCACCACCCGGACGGGTTACTGATGGTCGGGGTGACTCCTACTCGGCGGAAGATGCAGAACCTGCTCCAGTGCAGATTGCTGCGACAATGCCGGCACCACTTGCGGTTGAGAGGACAGTTCCAACTGATGTGGTACTTACTGTCACAGCGCCAGCACGTTTCCCCGCGGGGGTTCTCATGCATGCGCGGCATCTCAAATCGGTTTGGCAGCAATACCAGGGCGGCTCCCAGTGATCGCGGGGGAAGGGGTCGGGCGTATGTGTCAGCGTACCTCTCGGCAATTGTCTGGTACGCATCCCCTTTCTCCAGCCTCTTCCGAATCTCCACCAACTCCTGCTCGATCTGGAACATCCCATTGGTTAGTCGGGTCATCATCTTGGCGTGTTCTTTATATTGTCGGTTGAGTGTATTGCGCAGGGTTAGATTCTTCCGCAGCCTCATTACCTCGGCTTTGAGGCGCGGAAGTCGCATGTCACTCAATACTTCGTCGATGGCAAAGGCTCTGGAATCTTCGGCAGCCAAGTGCCCCAGCTGTTCGTCGGTCATCGTGTGATGCAGGCGACCAGTGTACCTCTCCTCCAGATAAACCGGAGCTCCATAAATGGGACCGTCCTTCTTCATACACCCAGCGACATCCATTCCTCCATTAGTATAGAAGATGTACTTGGCGATTCTGACTGTCCCATCGCTCATGGTGATCTCCAGTGGGTAGTACGTGGAGGAATTGGGGTTGTTAGTGAAGAAGGGAAATTCGGGGACTTCATCGTCCGACTCCATACCCACCAGGTCGTTTGGGTGTGGTTCCTTGCTATGTTCGAAGTCATCGTTAGGGTTGGGAGATTGATTCTTGACCCGAGCTTCAGCGGCTTCGTAATCAATGGGGGAGGAGGGACGTGTGGAGGGATGGGCAGAGGGGAAGTTCTCGACAACTACAGCGGAAGAGGTGAAGGCATCGACGGCGGCGTTGGCAGCGACAAAGGACATGATGGATTTGATAGTGGTAGAACGTTGCTGGGGGAGCATGTACTGGGGATTTTACTTGGGGTGCGGGTCATTCTTTTAACTTATTCCTGGGCGCCTCAGGATGTCGGGCGTGGAACTCCGAGATAAGGACCGGGGCAAAGATATCCCCTGCTGGCTCCCACGAGCTGTCAGAGTCTGGGAATCCCTTCCACTTAACTAGGTAGTGCAACTTGCGCCCTCGGCCTTTACGTGAGGAGTCTACTTGCCACCCACTCTACACTTCTTGATTATGTCTCCATCCTGGGACCCATCACGTGCCCTTCTCCCATCCCCGTGACCCTATCTGCTTACGTGTACATGCTTGACCTCTTATCTCTTTATCTTTATGACCGGACACTTACTTAATTCCCTATCAGAAGCCAGGCTTTATGCCCTCTGCTTCTGTATATTTGGGCCCACTTGACCCCATTATCTTATCTATAGATGCCCACCCAATTACATATATAAGTCCACTGTAACTACCTTGTAGACCTCAGACTCAACTTATTGAATACATTGGTGCTTGTCTTCTGGACTTCCCTTTGAAAGCTTTGACTCGATTGTCTCAGTACTTCTGGTACTTCCCACTTAACATTGTCTTAGAGTACAGCCTCTTTGACTTTGACTCCTCCTACATAACTCCAAGGGGCCTTATTGGTCTCTTATCTGACTATGAACGAACGCTGTCACACAAGTCATGTGGAATGTCCCACACCAGATGTAACACTCTGGCTGTGAAGTGCTAGGTTCTTCATCAAGAACCTGAGGTCCTTCTATTTGTTTGGAAGGTGGAAGGCGAGATGGTAGGAAATCATCATCATCCACTAAAGGAATGGGCTGTGTATCCGGCCCTTCAGTATGTAGAGGCTCATTCAATTTTGTAACTCCATGCTGTCTGGTGGAATCACACTTAGGGAAGAGATTCCCATCAAAGAGGGCTGTAGCTTGTGTGTATAATTGATTATTGCTAAGCCTCATGAACAGATGGCCTTTAATGCCATCTGCCTGCCCAATGTACACCATAAGTTCTGACTTAGGTGCTAGTTTATTGCTGCAACGCTCTTCAGGAATGTAGACATATGCACCACATCCAAAGATGCGCAAATGAGATATCTCTGGTGCCTCTCCATGTAGTTTTTGATAAGGTGTCTGCCATTTCAGGTGATGTACAGGAGTCCTATTGTAGAGATGCACCACATGCAATACAGCAAATTCCCACCAAGAGTCTGGAAGACATGACTCAATGCACATCGATTGCGCTTTATCCATACAAGTGCACATGAAGCACTCCACATGGCCATTTTGTTGGGGAGTATAAGGCATGCTCTGTAGGATTTTTATCCCTTCATCTTTTAGTACATTCATAAATACATCAGACTTGTATTCACCACCAGCATCAGACATCCACTCTTTAATGGTGGTGTTATGTTGATTTTTAATCATGGCAAGGAATTGTCGCAAAGTGTTTATTGCAGCAGACTTAGTGCGCAAACAGACAATCCACACAAATGACATATAATCATCAATAAAGCTGATAAAATATTTGTATTTATGATAAGATTCTACCAGGAAGATCTTCAGATCTGAATGAATGTGCTCAAATGGCTTTGAGGCACATGTTTCAGACAGGAGATAAGATTGTGAAGGCATCTTGCCTTGTGCACATCCTGTGTTACGTCCGGTGCAGGACGTTCCACACGACTTGTGTGACAGCGTAGTTCGTGGAGTCAGATAAGAAACCAATAAGGCTTCTTGGAGCGTAAGGAGGATGAGTCAAAGTCAAAGGGACGCTTCCCTAAGACGATGTTGAGCGGAGAAGTGCCAAAAGCACTCGAGACAACTAAGTCAGAGATCAAAGGAGACGTCCAGAAGACAGGCACCGATGTATTCAATAAGTCAAGTCTGAGGTCTACAGGGTAGCTACAGCGGACTTATATACGTAACTCAGTGGGCGTCTACGAGATAAGGGTACAGAGTCAGATGGGCCCAAATATACGAAAGCGGAGGGCGTAAAGCCTAGCTTCTGATAGGGTACTAAGTAAGTGTCCGGTCGTATGATAAGAGATAAGAGATAAGAGTCAAACATAAACAACGCGAGGCAAACAGAGGCAAAGTCAGTCACGGGGAAGGAAGTAGAGCACGTGACGGATCCCACGATGGAGACGTGATCTGGTAGTGTAGGGTAGGCGGCAAAGAAGGGTTGTCGTTGGGTAGGAAGAAAAAGACGGGAAGAGACGGGGTTTGTAACATCACCCCCTCTTCTGGTTCTAGCAGACCCGGCTAGAAACGACTCGTACCATCATCATCCTGTACCAACTCCAAGTAATCGTCAGCTACATTACGATCGTCCATGGTGTAATTCTCCTTGTCCGCATCTTGAGGGCATTGGTGAGTGCGGAGGAATCCGTAGGGACCTCGCTGCCCACACGACCGGCACAAGTCGTGAACGGGGCAGTCCAACTCTCGGTGTCCCGAGTTGTGGCGCAGGCACTTGCCGCACCACCCGGACGGGTTACTGATGGTCGGGGTGACTCCTACTCGGCGGAAGATGCAGAACCTGCTCCAGTGCAGATTGCTGCGACAATGCCGGCACCACTTGCGGTTGAGAGGACAGTTCCAACTGATGTGGTACTTACTGTCACAGCGCCAGCACGTTTCCCCGCGGGGGTTCTCATGCATGCGCGGCATCTCAAATCGGTTTGGCAGCAATACCAGGGCGGCTCCCAGTGATCGCGGGGGAAGGGGTCGGGCGTATGTGTCAGCGTACCTCTCGGCAATTGTCTGGTACGCATCCCCTTTCTCCAGCCTCTTCCGAATCTCCACCAACTCCTGCTCGATCTGGAACATCCCATTGGTTAGTCGGGTCATCATCTTGGCGTGTTCTTTATATTGTCGGTTGAGTGTATTGCGCAGGGTTAGATTCTTCCGCAGCCTCATTACCTCGGCTTTGAGGCGCGGAAGTCGCATGTCACTCAATACTTCGTCGATGGCAAAGGCTCTGGAATCTTCGGCAGCCAAGTGCCCCAGCTGTTCGTCGGTCATCGTGTGATGCAGGCGACCAGTGTACCTCTCCTCCAGATAAACCGGAGCTCCATAAATGGGACCGTCCTTCTTCATACACCCAGCGACATCCATTCCTCCATTAGTATAGAAGATGTACTTGGCGATTCTGACTGTCCCATCGCTCATGGTGATCTCCAGTGGGTAGTACGTGGAGGAATTGGGGTTGTTAGTGAAGAAGGGAAATTCGGGGACTTCATCGTCCGACTCCATACCCACCAGGTCGTTTGGGTGTGGTTCCTTGCTATGTTCGAAGTCATCGTTAGGGTTGGGAGATTGATTCTTGACCCGAGCTTCAGCGGCTTCGTAATCAATGGGGGAGGAGGGACGTGTGGAGGGATGGGCAGAGGGGAAGTTCTCGACAACTACAGCGGAAGAGGTGAAGGCATCGACGGCGGCGTTGGCAGCGACAAAGGACATGATGGATTTGATAGTGGTAGAACGTTGCTGGGGGAGCATGTACTGGGGATTTTACTTGGGGTGCGGGTCATTCTTTTAACTTATTCCTGGGCGCCTCAGGATGTCGGGCGTGGAACTCCGAGATAAGGACCGGGGCAAAGATATCCCCTGCTGGCTCCCACGAGCTGTCAGAGTCTGGGAATCCCTTCCACTTAACTAGGTAGTGCAACTTGCGCCCTCGGCCTTTACGTGAGGAGTCTAGAATTCGCTCCACTTCCCACTCCGCTTCTCCATCGATTAAGTCAGGGGGGGGTCTCGGGAAGTTTTCCCCATGCAGGGATGTCTCTTTGTAAGGCGTCAGAAGTCTAGCATGGAAGACCGGATGAATTCTCCATGTGGGCGGAAGTTTGAGTTCATACGACACATCTGACAGCTTCCTTGTTATCTCGAAGGGCCCGTGACGTCGGGGGGCTAACTTGGCCGTGGGGTGTGATGTATGGATGTTCTTTCCCTCCAGCCAGACGAGGTCATTGGTCTGATATGGCGTAAACTTTGATGGTTTTTCAGATAAGGTTCTCTGTGCCTTGAGCAGATTTTCATTGGCCGATTTCCGGATCTCTTCCCATTGGCTGATACGCTGCGCAGCGGATGGGACGTTCGTTGGTTTCTTAGTCCAGTTAGTTCGTGGTATCCATCCCATGATAAGTGAGAATGGAGGGGTCTTAGTGGTCCCGTTAGGCCATGAGTTGTGTGCAAACTCCGCCATTGCCAACCAGTCAGCCCAATCGTCCTGTCGTCCATTGCACCAGAACCGAAGGTATTGTTCTAACCACTGGTTTGTTCTTTCTGATTGTCCATCAGTCTGTGGATGATAGGCAGTCGAGATGTTCTGGGTGATGTCCAAGGTCTTACAGAGCGCTCTGGCAAATGCGGAGGTGAAACGCGGGTCACGGTCGGAGATGATCTTTTCTGGGAGGCCGTAGTGTCTGTAGACATGATCCAGGTAGAGCTTGGCTACTCCTTCCGCTGTGATGGACTCATTACAGGGTATGAATAGTGCCGCTTTAGAGTAATCGTGGTCGGTGATGGTTAAGATGGAGTCGAACCCTCTGGAGATGGGGAGTTTAACTATGAAGTCCATCGCGACGGTCTGGAACGGTGTTGAGGCTGTGGGTGTGATTGGGAATGGCGCTGGCGGGTGTGGGTGCGTGTTTACTTTGTTGGCTTGGCAGTCCGCGCATCCCTTCACATAATCTTCCACATCCTTCTTCATGTTTGGCCACCAGTAGTCTCGTTTGGCCAAGGCGTACGTGTTAGCAATGCCGGGGTGTCCCGCAGAAGGGAGGTCGTGGTGAAAATGGATCACCCCCCTCTTAATGTTGTCGCCACCGGTGACAACGAGACGATCCCCGTCCTTCCACCAAAGGCCATCAATCCTCTTTAGATTATGTGCGTCTGCCCATGACTTGCATAACTGTTGGTTCATGTTTTGTGACACTTGAGCCCATAAGTCCATGTCATGGAGGCTCACGACGGCAGTCTTTGCGAACACTTCTTCGGGCAGGACCGTGACATCATTATTGTCCTCTTCGCCACTGTTCAAGTCAGGTCGTCGTGACAGGGCATCCGCGCGTGCATTATGACTTCCTGCAATGTGTTTCAACATGAAGTTGTATTCTTCCAACTCTAGGACTTCACGGGCAACCCGTCGACTAATCTTGTGAGGCTCCTTCCAGTACAACAGGTTGGAGTGGTCAGTGTGAATAATGGTTTTGTGGGGGGTCCCTGCTAGGTACGGTCGCCAATGTCGTAGTGCTTTTACAATAGCGAGTAGTTCTCTATCCCAAATGTCGTAGTTTCGTTCTGCCGGTGAGAATGTTTCCGAATAAAAGGCAACCGGGTGAAGCAAGCCTGTCGTGTCCCGTTGGTTTAGTACTGCTCCATTTGCAAAGTGCGACGCGTCAACTTCAAGTTCGAAGGGTTTCTCTAAATCTGGCTGCAGAAGAACTGGCTCTGAGCCCACGATATCTCGGATCTGTTCAAAGGCTCGTTGTTGTTCATCTCCCCAGTGCCAGGGTACGTCCTTCTTCAATAACCCATTCAATGGTTGGGCAATTCCGGAGAATCCTTGTACAAACCGTCGGTAGAAATTGCAGAATCCAACGAAGGATCGCACATCCTTGATACACATTGGTACGGGCCACTCCCGGATCCCTTGCACTTTTACCGGGTCCATTCGGACACATCCTCCTTCCAGGATAACCCCTAGGTATTCTACGCTTCGTTGTTCAAACGAGCACTTGGCTGGTTTGAGATATAGATCGTGTTCGTGTAGAATTCCCAATACCTGGTGGACTCGCTCTCGGTGATGAGCCAAATCATCTGTCGTCGCCACAAGGATGTCGTCCATGTACACCACTACTTCACCGGTGAGGATGAGGTCGCGGAAAATGTGGTTCATCATAGATTGAAAAGTGGCAGGCGAGTTAGTAAGGCCGAAGAACATGACATTTGGCTCGAAGAGTCCCTGGTTGGTTTTAAACGCGGCTTTACATTGATCTCCTTCCTTAATTCTGATGTTATTGTACCCCCATCGGACGTCCATTTTGGAAAAGAGGGATTTGTCCCGCATGGTATCGATGAGTTCAGAGATAAGAGGAAGGGGGTAAGCATTCTTTATGGTATGGGCGTTTATTCGTCGGTAATCCTGGACTGGACGGAGTTTACCATCCTTCTTCTTGATGAAGAAGAAGGGTGATGCATATGGTGACTTGGATGGACGAATGTAACCTTTTGCGAGGTGCTCTTCGAGGAACGTCGTGAGGGCTGTCTGCTCTTTCGGGGATAATGGGTAGATTTTGCAGTCGATGGCAGATGGGGTGTCAGGTGTAAATTCAATAGCATGATCCCAAGGTCGCGCAGGTGGGAAACGCTGTGATTCCTCTTCCGAGAATACCTTCCAGTGTTGGTGATACACTGTTGGCACCACCTCTTCAAAGGTCTTCTCAGTATGTCCCTCCACTGCCTTCTGAGCAAGTTCCGACGCCTTGGTAGCATAACAGCGACCTTCATCCTCTCCTTCTGTCTTCGCATGTCTGACAGCGTAATCGTATCCCAACGACGTAATGAGAACAGGGTAACATTCTTTGTCCATGGTTGCATCGCTCCAATTGATTTTTGGTTCAAACGCGGCCAACCACGGGTACCCTAGGATCAGATCTTCACTCCCTAGATTGGTGACAAGGAATCGAATTGCTTTTGTCCTTTCTCCTACTTGGACGTTGAGGTCGGTGTAATGAGTGATCTTCCCGGCTCTATTGGCCGTCCCATCTATGTTCCAAATATTCTTTTCCTGGGGAAGTTCCAGCGTCCCCAAACCCATAGTCTTTGCCATTCGCGGACTGATGAAGTTATCGGTAGCTCCTGAATCTATCAGGATGTCTCGATCGGCCGTCCTCTGCGTAGTCTCGAAATGTACTGGTATTTTCAGTGATTTGAAGCGACTAGTGTACACAGAGGTTACATGTAATGCTCGTGCCCAGGCCGATGGGGTAGAGCCAATCAAAAATCCTTTTTGGCGAACGCCTTTTCTACCAGGATGGCTCGCACTTCCTCACTCTCCTTCATCATATTTGCCCATATTTCTTGCGCCTTTTCTTCTTTCGTTGGCGTTTTCTTGTCGACGGTGGGTGGATTGTTGCGGATAGGTGAGACCGTTGCTTCCGCCACTCGTGCCCCTTTCCTTGGGCATTCCCTTGACATGTGGCCCAACGCTTTGCAGCGAAAGCATCTCCCTTCCTTCATCAACGTTTGTCTCTCGTCTTCAGTAAGCGCCACTCGCGCTCTGGTTCTGTCAGCCGAGGTGTCCATCGCATTTGGGTCCCTTTGGGAGGCATGGGCGGGCTTAACTCCAAAGGCGGCCTTCCACTGGTCACGGGTTTTTCCTTTCTTAGTGTCGACTCCGAAACGTGTCTGGAAGTCGAGATAATCTTGTTGCTGTCGTCTGGCAGCATCGACCCATGCATCCCAGTCCTGGGGGTGATGGAATTGGATAATGTTTTTGACCAGCGGGTTGGGCAGCCCTTGCGAGAAGAGGTCCAATGTAGCCTCTTCGTCTGTATCATACCCAGCTCTATTCGCCAGGCTTCTGAACTTCGCCACATAGGCATCCAACTCTCCCTTTTCCATTTTAAGGGACTTCAGCTCTTGGGCAGCCTTCTGCTTGGCCTGCCCATCTGTGAACGCATCCTTGAATCTCTGGGCAATCGTTTCCCAAAGACCTTCACTAGTGGTACGACGACCACTTTCAACTTCTTCGTTCAGCCACTCCAGCTGTTCCATTGTCCAGTCATCTACTGCATCTCCTCGTATCAGAGATAGGAAGAGATTGGCGCGCTGAAAGGGGTTGATGATCTGGGGAACATCATGGTTGAAATTCTTGAAGGTTGTAAATTCCAACATGAATTTCTTGCTCTGGGAGCGGTCTCCGGTGAATGTCTGAGGCAGTACTCCCGACAACCGCCCAGAGGGTGGGGGTATGTTTGGCGGCATCATTGCTGGTGGAGGTGGCGGAGGAGGGACTGGGTCTGGGAGCTGAGCAGCAATAGTAGACATTCTTTGTTTAGATGGAGTAACGGTGCTGGTGGACTGTGTGGATATCTGAGGAGTTGTCAAAGCAGGGGCTCTGATCGTGACAACTGCCGGTGCAACTGGGGTTGTAGTCGACGCTAATACCAGTGCTTCTTCGCTATGTTCTTCTACGTACTCTTCTGGTTCAGAGTCCGTGACAATGGCCGGGGGATTTTCTCTCCACGGTCCTAATCCGAATTCAGGTGGGGCGGGTCCTGTAGTGACCCAAGAGTGTCGGCTATCCGAATATCGGATCCGATACCAAACCCTCTTCTCGTCGTCGTATTCTACCGGTTGGTATCTTCCGTCGTGATAGACGTAATATCCAAACTCGGATTCAAAGTCCTTCCAGGCGGCAGAGCCAAGTGTCTGCTGTGAAAGATTATTCTCTTCTCGACGTTCGATGAGCTCTTCTTTAAACAAGGTCTGACTGCGGCTGGAAGCCACGACGGGAGACTTGACTTGATGTTACGTCCGGTGCAGGACGTTCCACACGACTTGTGTGACAGCGTAGTTCGTGGAGTCAGATAAGAAACCAATAAGGCTTCTTGGAGCGTAAGGAGGATGAGTCAAAGTCAAAGGGACGCTTCCCTAAGACGATGTTGAGCGGAGAAGTGCCAAAAGCACTCGAGACAACTAAGTCAGAGATCAAAGGAGACGTCCAGAAGACAGGCACCGATGTATTCAATAAGTCAAGTCTGAGGTCTACAGGGTAGCTACAGCGGACTTATATACGTAACTCAGTGGGCGTCTACGAGATAAGGGTACAGAGTCAGATGGGCCCAAATATACGAAAGCGGAGGGCGTAAAGCCTGGCTTCTGATAGGGTACTAAGTAAGTGTCCGGTCGTATGATAAGAGATAAGAGATAAGAGTCAAACATAAACAACGCGAGGCAAACAGAGGCAAAGTCAGTCACGGGGAAGGAAGTAGAGCACGTGACGGATCCCACGATGGAGACGTGATCTGGTAGTGTAGGGTAGGCGGCAAAGAAGGGTTGTCGTTGGGTAGGAAGAAAAAGACGGGAAGAGACGGGGTTTGTAACATCCTGGGCATAAGGGAGCTGTCTTTGGATAAGATAGATCTCAGGGGAATCCCTTAGTGTGATCTTTGGCATGATGTAAGACTTCCTTTGAAGGATGTCCTAGGCACTTATGCATTCGATCGTAATCTACAGTGTAGATTGTGGAGTAAGATCATAAATTTGCAATCTTAGAATGAAGCCAATAGATAGTTTGGCCAGGAATCACCGGATGGCATTGAATAACAGGGACTTTGGATCCCTTATTGCACAAGGTTAATTGGTGTTCGTCCCCATAGATGTTCAGCCCTTGCTTAAGAAATTCTCCAACACTTAGGAGTCTCCCAGTAATATCAGGAATGTAATATACTGGATATAAGTGCATAGTGTGCATTTTAGTGACTCCATTGTATGTGACATCATGTTCTAGTAGAACTGTACCCTTCCCTTTGATATAGATTGGCTTAGAAGCCATTTTAATGGGCTCAGGGTTCGCCATGTCCTCATACTCAATGAAATCGTCGAGAGAAAAGGTAAAGTGCGATGAAGCACCTGAATCTAAGAGCCATGTTATATGGCTATCATCCATAGTCTTTCCTTTACATTTAGCACACAGGCAATTATGCTGCAACTCAAATATATTGGTACATGACCTAAAGTCATGTACTGTGCTGTTTACTCCTGCATAACAATGGCTCTCAATGGGGGGTTCCCTAGAAGTGCAAACTAAAGAAGCATAAATGTGTCTATGAGCTTTGCAGGGTAGAAGGAAAGGAGGGACATACACATCTTGATCGTTGTCCTCATCTAGACCAGCCAGATCAGCCAACTGATCATCAAGATGATCAGAACCCCAGTCCAGAGGATTATTGGGGTCCTCCTCCTCGTCTTCTGAATTGATGTTGATAGGCAAGGGGGATCTGGTTTTCTTGTGGGGCAGCTCATCTCCATCCTCTTCAAGGTCCTCCAGTTTGGTCTTACTGGATGACACTCTTGAGAATTGGTCAGTGATGCAGGCCTCAAGCAGTTTAATGTTACGAGAGGTCCCTGGCACACCTATATTGTCACACAGATCCAAGGCTTGGTTAAACACTTGATAGTGGCCAGGGATCTGCTCCTTAGGTGTGGTACACATCACGATGTGAGGCCTTCTGTTCCTGTAATGAGATTTAAATGCAGGAGGTGAGGGAATGGATGGCGTGGTCATGAGATGAGGAGGAGGGAAGAACGCCTGATTGGCAATGTGAGAATGCTGCTGTCCCTTGGACTGCTGATTATCTCTGTACTTCTTCCTGGCACAGCGCCTGCGCTGGAATTTCTGATCCGACTGTTTCTCTGCTTGCTCTGGCTGCTTGCCACCGAAGTGTTTCTGCTGATTAAAGCGAGGGTCACCCTGCTTCCATTTTGTTGACATGGCATGTGTCTTGAGGTGCTTCAGGCATCTAGGTTAGGGTCTAAGCTGTGCAAGATTAGATTAGATATTGATTCGGAGTTTCGGACTTTTTACCATATCATTATTACTTTCTTTCTCGCAATGCGCAGCAGCTGACTGATGTACCTTAGTAATCCTGTATAGCATGTGATATCTCACTGGCCAATGGCCTTTGTCCCTCAGTAGTACATTCTAGCATATTCCATTGCACACAGACCATCCCTTGAGTAGTATATAAGGGTGTCTGTTTCGTCTCTTACACTTCAGAGTTTCCTTCACCTCTGAAGTGTAAGTCCTTTCTACTTTACTTACTACTTTACCTTTGACTAACCATCTCTTGTAGATAACTTGTCCCTTTAGGTGTGTAGTATAGTATAATAGAGTTTCCTTCACCTCTGAAGTATAACTTGTCCCTTTAGCCTTACATGCTAACTTTCAACAGTCAGTATCACTGCGCGCACATGCCTGTTTATCACATTTGATTGCTGAGAGCTTATTAGCTGCATGAGGGTTCTTACCCCTGGATCGATCTTGCTCCCACTGAGCAAGCATGGCATCGCAGATTATGGCTAGATTAATGTTGGAAGGAGGTCTTCCGACAAGGATGGTGGGGATAAGGGCCTCCCATTTGGGAGGGAGCATATGGAGCAGGAGCATGCCCTGCAAGACATCAGGGATGGTGACACTATTGGTCTCAAGGCACTCAAAGGTGACCTCAAGGTGGTTAATCTGAGGCAAGGGGTGCTTGGCAGAGTCCAGGCAAAAGTTTAGGGCTTCTTTGAAGTCCCTAAAGATTGCAGTGGGCCCCACTGAGCCATACTTGCTCTTTAGACTGATCCATATAAGAAAGGAAGAGCCAGTTGAGGTATGTTCATGCTGGATCACAGTGGACAGCCTCAAGATTATAGTGCCAATCGCCTTGTTATCAGTGCAGTCCCATTCCTTCTGAAGTAATTTTTCATCTTCAGTGGGGTTCTGTTCATCCTTGGCATTAGGATGAGAGTCGGAGCCATTCGTGACCTCCCAAAGCCCACTAGACATAAGGAAAGCCCTCATCACATTGGCCCAAGTGGAATAGTTAGATCTGTCAAAGACAGGAATGGCAATGGTCAGTTGAGACGACATTGTTTAAGATTTGAGTAAGTGTTTTTGGGAAGCATGAGTAGATGGTTTCTGTAAAAGAAGCCATAGTCAGCATTGAATGTGACAAAAGATACTCAGAGCACAAAACAGAACTCAGGCTCTTAGAAACCATAGATGTGGCCATAAAGGCACAATGGTGAGCTTAGTAGTTTTTATGCAGCCTTAAAGGCACATTAGCAGTGCAGCCATAAAGGTGCATGAATGTTGCATTCACTGGTAGCATCTACTTTTGCAGCTGTATAGGCGCAGACACTTATCACAGCCATTGAAGGCACAGAAAATGTTTATTGCAGCCATGAAAGGCGCAGAATGTGTATTGCAGCCATAAAGGTGCAAGATGCCCACCAGGGCCCATAACCTATAGAACAGGTATGGTGCAGCCTACACTAGATACTACATTACTGCTAGCTATCTCACCTTTGTTTTACTTTGAGACTTAGATGCAGTCATTAATGCGATAGCAACTGCTTAATCTATAGCAGTTATACAGTAGTTTATATACAATTTAATGTACTATATCGGCTACTTAATTATACGAGTGCGTTATCTCATTATTGATGTGATTTGATCACATGCCCGATCTTAGATGTATATTCTAAGTAATCTAGCTAATTATGAATGCGTTCTTACTTGTGTTATCTACACGTGATCACAATCATGTCGTACCGCTATCCCGGAGCCTCTGTACCGGTATCTTGGTTCAACATTTCTGAGCCATGTTTTCTCTATCAATACCTCATTACCTTCGCATTTTTTTTTGTGTTTGTGAATGATACTTTACATTAAGGTCTGCCGTGAGTTTTCCTTTGTATTTGTATACTAGTGTTTTACTGTACTTTCTTTTCTATGTCACGATGCCCCCTGTCCGATTTCAGCAGGACTATGGTTGAGACGACTTTGCTCATCAGGAAGATTACAAAATTCTAGGATGCCTAGAATTTGTAATCCTCCTTATGGGCTTCTTTGACGTCACATCCAAGATATTAGCAAGTTTCCCACGTACATATAGGGATGTTATGTTGTCGTGGATCTGCCTAGTGGTCTTGTTCATTTCTTAGGGCTGGCCAACGACTTTACATCATATTTCTGCACGACAAATTCAGAGAGCATCATATTTTATGTCATGTGTTATTGCTACTGCCATAGAAGCATATCTTCGAGCTCCGAGTCATATCTCCTAAGCTTGGCACATTCTTGATTCATCATACATTTGTTTTTGTACGCATTGACCAAAGTAAGTCAAACCTGTTTGCCCTATGCGTCGAGTCCCTTGATCCAATCCGACAACGTTCGATTAACTTGTTCGGCGTGTGACAACATGACCCAGTGGCTCGCGTCAAATTCTTCAACGGTCAACGGACCTTTTGCGAACGTGCCGAGTGCAACACGCATCAGCGCCGGAACGCAGACATAATCCTGGGAGCAGCCGATATATAAGACCGGCTTTGTAGTTGACTTTCGATCCTCCGGGATGCCTGCATGCCGCCCGGTTAAGAAGAATTAGCACTTTTTCAAGAAGATAGACGACGGACCCTGGCAATCAACATATTCAAGACTCTGTGTAAAGACTCTATACCAATTGAAGGGCCCGGTGAAACCGCCCTGCAGTAGAGTCTTGATGCGTTCATCCTTTTCCTTTTATTGTTTACCCGAGATGAGCTTTCACTCTTTTACAGAATCGGCGCCTTTGAAGCTTGTACTTACTTGCTCTGTGAAGAACTCAGGAAGTGCAGATCTGCGATCGGCCTCGACCCATTTTCGAGAGGCGCCAGTCGGGGCGAGATGTTCTATCCAAAGCGACGGCGGATTCGGGAAGAGAAGGTTGAAGAATGACTCAGGCTACGCGAGTTAAGTTTTGAGTCATCAATTAACTTGGATAAGACATACGTATTTCTCGACTAGACTCGCCGCGTCCTCTTCCGCGAAGAACTCCCAGTATCCAAACCCTTCACGTCCGATAGATTTTTTGAACACCGCGGCAATAGCGTCTGGGTCATGGGGTGCCACGGGAGGAGCGAGATAACCCACTGCAATAAAAGCGTACCCGATGAAACGGTCGGGGTGAGCGTCGGCAAGGCGAGACACAACGCGTGAGCCCCTACAAAAACAAAATATGATATATATCAGCACAAGGTCTAACCATCGCCACAGCAGTTGTTGTTTATCGTGGTGAAGAGACAGCTGATCATGAACGACTCACCAATCATGCCCGATCAGGATTGATTTTTCGACTTTTTCTGCATCCAAAATGTCGATTATGTCACTCGTATGTCCGGAGGCCACGTAGGCCATAGGATCCGAGGGTTTGTCTGTGCCACCATAGCCCAACATGTCCGGGACGACGAGGCCATATCCTTGCGCTTGAAAAAAGGAGACCTGATGACGCCAATCAATTGACGTGCTCGGAAAGCCGTGTAGAAACACGAGGGTGGGTTTTCCGGGTTGGCCAATGACACGATAATAGTTATAAGTAAACCCCCGACTCGTCTTGAGTTTCTTGTACGCTGCTGTGTCCATGATTAAAGTAGGAGATGAGATTAACTCTGACTACCGTTCACCGACATCGACATCGACCCCTTTATAGTCTCATCGCAGGCACTGGAAAGAAGTGTAAATGTAAGCATAAGAATTAGCCTTAGCCGGTATACCTGAGCCGGCTTCAGTTCGCGGCGTCCCCAGGAATTCAAATTGATGAAATTGTTCCTAACGTACCCTTTTTTTTTTTTCGAAAAACCGGTAGAAAGGATGAGTGTAGGCTACCCTTCAATGCTTCATGAGACAGAAGAGAACCTGGGTGGCGCAACTGGCCTCGAAACGCTCCGGGAGAAGGTCAGTCATGAATCAAGTCTCAGGTATCAATTAACTGCCGCCTCCGAGTTGGTACGCCCAACTAAGAACGGAAGGGGGATCGGCAGTACGTCACCAATCTACGCGGGTCGTTGTTGTCCCGTACGGCAGATCATTCACCAGTATGTCGGAGAGAAAGTAAGAGCGATTGATGTGTCCCCCCCGGCTCGTCCGATCGTGTAGACCTTCTTCCTCTGCTCCCCCCTCCGGCTCCCCGTGGGGCACTCCCCCTCAAAAGAAATGGCTCTGGCGGAAGGTGTAGTGTCCTTAGAAAGAATCGTTAAGGATATAAATGCAAATATCGAAAGGAATACAACAACTTAATCCTCGGTTGTCTCGGGGAGGTAAGGCCCAAACCAGCGAGTGCTCTTTCTATGTGCACGTCCACAGTTCAGATAATCCCATGGGGAGGCGAAAAAAAAAGGTCGATGGGTTGGAGGTTGCCGTTTGAACGTATGGGGTTACAAAGATTTAACATCGATAACCACCGAGAAGGGCGCAAGACGTGAGTGCAGCGCTGAAAAGGAACCTTGAAGTCCATTGGGATGTAGGATGCATAATATCTTTGTTCTCGCGCTCTTGTTACTCTCTCCATAATGTCGACATTCGCAGCACAGCCGGCCCGCTTGCGACATGCGATATAAATTTTGTATGGACCTGCTACGCCCAGGTGATCGATTGGCCGGGGATGTCCTTCGACCCTGCCAAGTCCGAGGCCCTCTTTTTCTCCTACGCCCGAAAGCGCAACTTACCCCCTGCGGGCATTTACTTGCTCCAGCCCTCGCATCACACGTACTATTACGTGCAGGCTGGGGCGCAGGTGCGTTATCTTGGCTTCTTTTTCACCAAGACCCTCTCCTGGCGCCCGCATACAGAAATCATGTGCCGCCGTGCGTGTGCCTCACTCCGGGCCCTCTGGATCTTAGGTAATACTGAACATGGCCTGTCTATGGCTAACTGGAGGCTCCTTCTCAATGCGGTCTGCCTCCCTGTACTTACCTATGGCTCCCAGCTCTGGGTGGACTCCAATCAGCCACTGGCCTTATCAAACTCCTTCAGGGTGTCACCAACCACATGGTCAAGATGATTTCTAGCTCTTTTCACACTGCGCCGCGGAAGCCGATGCACGAACTAGTGCGGCTATTCCCCATGCACTACTACGTCAACAAGCTGGCAGACACCACATCTCTTAGGTACGCCTCGCTTCCTCCCCACTCCCAACCCTCGCTCCACCTCTCCGGCCCAGCATATGGCTCCCTGTGGGCCCTGACCTCTTGACCACGCTCGCGTCGCTCACTAATTCACCCCACACCGCTGCGCCTCCTGGCCTCTTGCACCCCCCCACTGGCTTGGCGCGCGCCATGAGTTGGCTGTGCGGCTTTCTGAGTGGGTCCCCCGTTCCTGACCGTGTGGTGCTTACGGCTAGTGCATGCCACGGGTATGGGTACGGGTATACAACTCCCAACCCGCCGGAAACCCGTACCTGCGCGGCGGGTTGGCAGGTATAGGCGCCCGTTATGGGCCATCCTGGAACCTCCCACCACGGACGACCTCGCGGTCCTCATGCAAGGCCTTATGGGTCCACCACCACCACCACCATCTCATACCCAACATACACCCTCGCCTAGTCCTTTACCGACAAGCCCAATCATTTTAGACACAGCATCACATGCTGTTACGATTTCACGACTTAACGATCAGGTTCACGAGTATTCCAGGAGTCATCATCAAAGCCCCCCCATATCCATAAACATTCCATCAAGGCTCAACCACGCATTCCAGAGGTCGTCATCGAGGCTAACTGCGGTACGACATCATAAGTTCACATATCTATTTAAACACCCATCTTTTCTAATAGTACCCGTAGTATCGAGCTTTCGAGCCCCTCTGTTCCCTAGTGCTAGTTACTTGCAAATACTAGCTTCCTGCTTGTTGTCTCATCCTGCGTGCAAGTCAATTGTCTCATCACTCAATCCCCTTGTCGTCAGAACACCCGATACCCCTCCTATCGATTGACTGTAGGGCTGCGCGCCGTCTGTCTGACGGGTAACGGCCGCCCATTTGACAGTGTAAGGATGGCTCGGGCGTTGAGCATGAAACAGCCAGCTATTGTCTCTCCTGAATTTAGAGCATTTAGAATCTAGCTTCGTATATCTTATCATTTACATTCCGGGCCACATGCCCGTCCATTCCTTACACCGTTTCACTACCTCCCCGTCTTAATTGCCAGGTTTCTACCTCCCTGTCTACATCATCTCCGCCTTTATTGCCTGGCATCATCTCACCTTATCTTCTTTCAACCCTAATTCACCCTCTTTCTGTTTCATAACTCGTCTCTCTGCAAGTATGTAAAGGTACATACAATGCTTGTAGTAGACCAGCCAGTGAGCCAACAGAAGCAGAAATCAATCAGCATTTCTCCCCTTTCTTTATCTTTCTTTTGTGTGCTAAAGAACTTCTTGACAACATCAAGCACAAGGTCAAACGGAACCAGCAAAGCAGTAGATTCGCATCAGTTCAAAGCACGAGCACCCTCCTTCGAAGTCTAGTTATCTTTGGGACTCTTTCTGCATACTCTCCCTCTCTTCTTTACCTCTCTCACCATTCAGGGAAAACTTTGCCTTGCACTCACTGTGGATTGGATCCGTACAACAGTAATAAGACGGTACGGCTGACCCGTACACCGTCCGTTTCTTGTACTCACTGGATCGCTGACGGATACGGTACGGGTACGGGTACGGGTACAGCCATTTTACAGTATACGTAGTAGATGGTTTTACTAGAGAAAATAAAGTTGGGCAGGGTAACATGAGCAAGAAGCTTAGAGTGATAAAGCAATTAATAAGTATTCTAGAGAGAATATAGAGTTGAGTGGGTAGCGCAAGCAAGAGTTTTAGAGCAATGAAGTGACGGACAGGGATGTTTCTTGAACAGGATGATTTATTATGGCCATTCTACAGCCCATTTTTTGTATTTTATGCATGAGGGGTTGAGACAGTAGTAACTAATTGAATCTGAAACTCATAAAGACAAAAGATGTCATGTTTGCTTTCACATGCGAACTTTCTAGAGTGGTGGTAGAACCCTCAGCAACAAGGAGGTGGAACAGTAATGTGATCATAAGTACATCATCAGAACAGAAACAATACCAAAACATGCCCCAAAAGGGGGCATCCAAAAACTATATTCAGGCTTGCACAAGGCGACTTCGGAAGCCAAGTGTGGTACATGCGAGCATACCTCCAACTGGACTCTGGCAGACCAAAATTGACCAACTACATTAAGGCATAAATCAAACATCTTGACTAATTGACATCGACGGCCCAGTGCAGTATCAGCTTCCAGATGCAATCGCAGATCATCCACCAATCTAATCTAGCACCATAGATGGGACCAGACAGCCGGGCTCTGGGTTGACTCGATCTATTAATTGTGATAAGATAATCCAAGGCGTCAGATAACTGATTCAGAAACATTCCTTCTGTCTTGTCACATTTATATAACTATATTTATTGTCATGTGCCTCTGAGCAGTATAAAAGGTCACTACTCTGTACGCGTTCACTTCAGTTTTCTGAAGTGAATATTAATTAGTTTATCTTATCTCTTATCTTTACCATATCTTATCTATTGTTTAAATAAGTAAAGATATTATAGTAGGGGCCCAGGATTGGGTTTTGGTGGTTTAATGCCAAGATTAAAGCTCATTCAGTCAATGCTGTCGACGGCCGTTTTTTGACGGTTTGGATGGTGTTTTCCGCACCCGTCCACCGTCCGTCTCGATGATTGACCTGAGCTGGTACGGCACGGGTACTGCAACCGCACTACGGACCCGTCCATACCGTGAGGTACGGGTACGGCGCGCAGCCCTAGCACTGAGGCTGCCTGAAGCAGCTGGCACGCTGCCACTCTATTGAAAACCTGCGGGTTACCCGTGCAATACACTACATTCTAATCATTCTAGTCATTCTAGTAATGCTAGCAAATGTCATTTTCCTGATGCATATAAACCTCCTCATCTCTGGTAAGGATGAGATTCCAGAAAATATGGCTCATCATTGATTGGAAAGTAGCAGGTGAGTTTTTGAGGCTAAAGAACATGAATGTTCAAAGAGTCCCTGGTTACATGGAACAAGAGCGCACATGGAGCCACTTTGATAAACGCAGCTGTAAAAAGGGTTATAGCTATTTATTTAGATAGCGGATCAGTTCAGTTATTGAGATCAAAACTGAAGTGAACGCATACAAAGTATCTTGTCACAATTAATTAGTCATATCTATTTTCCTTTAATTTCATGCTCTTTTAGTAGTACACAAGGACTCTATGAAGGAATGTGTTGTGCGTGCAGTGTGGAATTGTCTCTGAATCAGTTAATGGACGCACTATAGATTATCTTATCACTATCAATAGATCAAGTCCACCCACCTAAACTACCTAAACTACTATCCGGTCGCTACCGGCCCGTCTCATTTACGCTGATGTAAGTAATTTAAATCATTTGTAGGTTTTTTGTCCAAGTAGCTAAGAGCACTCCTTAATTTCAAGCTTGAATTCGTGGACTTAACCCTCTTACCCGCCAAGCAATAGCATCATCCAGAATTCATCCTCCCAGTCTCTCATATGCCGACGAATGGTAATTCTGAGATCTTGAATACTGAAACTGTCCGAATTTGCAGTAAGGGACCATGTACGTGTCATACTGCACTACAATTTTCGGGACAGTCGCTCACTCGTGTGATGCAGTCCAGATTGGCAGACATGTGACAATTGACACGCTTCCCGACAATCTCCTTTTAGAATTGTTTGCTTTCTATCGATTGACTACCATGGAATCTTGGGACTATTCATGGAAATGGCACACGCTAGTGCATGTGTGCAGAAGATGGCGGGTTATTGTATTCGCGTCACTACACCGACTGGATTTGCGGCTTTATTGCACATATGGAACGCCCGTGAGGGGAAACCTGGATTGTTGGCCGGCTTTACCTATCATTGTAAACTATTGGGACGACGTGGATTTCAAGCCTTCAAGTCCCGAAGACGAGGATAATATCATTGCCGCGCTTGAGCATGCTGATCGTGTATCCAGGATCGATGTCCTCGCAACAAGCTCGCTGTTTGGAAAACTTGCCATTGTAATGCAGGAGCCATTCCCAGCTCTGACGTATCTTCGGCTTTGGTCGGGAGATACGATAGCGCCTGTCTTTCCCAAAGATACCTTTGCAGGATTTGTCCCACGTCTACAGAATCTCTCCATGACTTGCATTCCATTTCCTGCACTCCCAACGCTTCTTTTGTCTGCCAGTGACCTAGTCTCTCTTCGACTTTGGAAGATACCGACTGCCGGTTACATTTCACCAGAGGTCATGTTCACATGTCTGTCTGTGTTACCTAAGCTCGAATGGCTTGCCATTGAATTTAATTCGCCAACTTCGCGCCCCGATTGGAGAAGCAGACGAATACCTCCGCAGACTCGTACTGTCCTCCCCGCTCTCACTCAATTTGAATTTCGAGGCGTCAGCGAGTATTTAGAAGATCTCGTAGACCGAATCGATGCACCTCTCCTCGACCATGTTGGAATAACATTCTTCCATCAGCTCATTTTAGAAATTCCGCAAGTCTCCGACTTTGTAGGCCGCACTGGAAGTCTTAACTCACCCGATGAAGCGATAGTGTGCTCCTTCCCAGGTGCCGTCTCCATTACCCTCTACCAGCCAAGAACGACCGGAAACCCTAGCCAAGTTCGGCTGGGAGTTTCTTGCGAGCAGCTGGACTGGCAGGTTTCATCTCTAGCCCAGATATGCAGCCAGTGTTTACCTCTCCATTCCCGTGTGAAACAGCTGTGCATGGGTGCGGGTTATCTTCAACCAGGTTGGAAAGACAATATGGATCCTGTCGAATGGCTGGAAGTTTTCCGCTGGTTCACGGCTGTGGAGAAGCTTTACATATCCAACGCGCTGGCGCCGCATATCGCATCCGCTTTCGAAGATGTCGAAGGGGACATGGTCGCGGACATTTTACCGTCGCTGCGCACGCTCACCTTCTCGGGTTCCCGGAGGTCTGCGTCTGTCGAGCATTTCATTTCAGCACGTCAACTTTCTGGGTATCCCATTACAGCGTGCTATAGGAATTCCAAAGACAGTTTTTTTTAGCGGCGCGAGATGATTTTGTTAGTGCTCAGCACACGCTCTACATACTCTCACCACCCCATTGTTTTAAAGCCAACCACTGCTTAATGCATTAAGATGGTAATTATAGATTATTTAACATAGATATTGAGACAAGTAACAGTTGGTTTTCTGCAAGCGGATGACTCGCCTGGTGTGTTTGGACGTACAAAGGTACTGTAAACTTGATCATGACTCGAAGGAGAAATGTCATGTCTACCGGCACGGGGTTGTATCAGTATATCCCTTTTCTCGTTTTGGCCATCTTTCTATTCGGTTCTTCAGGGTGTCATCAGTGTTAGATAGATAACTCTTATTTCGCTCAACGCTCGAAGACAGGACACGCACCACGCCTTTGGAGACCAAAGGGGACCAAAAAAAGCCTAGAGTATGTTATATCAGTTGACGATTGGAGTCACCTGTTGACCAGTGCAGATGGCAGGGATAACGGCTAGTGCACGGCCGAGAATCAGCGTAAAGGGACGTAATGTTTGTGCACCTTTGGCGATACTATTTGCTGTGTATGGCACCGCCCTGAACGAGAGCATCAATGGAGTCGACAACAGTACAGCGTCCCAGCGAGGTTGATGCGCCCCTTGCGCTAACATGTGATCCTCTCCGTTGCTGACACCTGCCAATTTAGGATAAGCGCAGGTCGGACCTGCGCAGCCATATACAAGTCACTAAATTGCAGTATATTGAGAGCCGAACTAGGTTAGCAGTTTCAAGGAGGCAGTGCTCCATATAACGCGGTCGACCTATCCAAGTCCTAAACAAACCCCATCAGTAAACCCTCATCTATGTGCCGTACTCTCATATAGCAGAGGCAAATCTTAACTGGCATTCTTTCATGTTCGCAACAAATTATCTGATATACATACTTTTGCCCCATAATAGCGAGCTCTACCCTTAAACTAGCGTAGTGATGACAACCAAGACTCCACCCGAGATTTTGAGGTGGCAGAGCCGGTGCTCTACTATTTATTATGCGAAACCACGCGTACTGTTTGGTATGTACGCGCGTCACGCTCACTCGAAAACGCGATAATTACTGACCGGATTGGTGAACTTAAAATAGATAATATGTCCCGACGCGCAACAGTCAACATGCTCCCCGAAAATGTCCTCCTAGAAATTTTCGATTTCTGCCGACTCGACGTCGCAAGATGGGAATTCCCTTGGAAATGGTACCCATTGAGCCAGGTCTGTCGAAAATGGAGACATATCATGTTCGCGTCGCCACGCCGTCTAGATCTGCAACTCCTTTGCACATACGGAACACCAGTCAGGGAAACTTTGGATTGCTTGCCTGCCTTACCTATCGTTATACGGGCCCTGCGCTATCAACCCTGCTTTCGTGAAGACGAGGACGACATCGTTGCTGCACTTCAGCACGCCGATCGTGTATCCCAAATCCAGCTTTATTTAACCCACTCCCTCTTGGAAAAATGTGCCCCACTAATGCTGCAGCCTTTTCCTCTACTGGAACGCCTTTCGCTTTCTTCGCATGCTGACGAGATGCCAGGGTGGGCCTATTTTCCTAGTACAATGTTTGGCGGGTCCGCCCCACGTCTCAGAGACATCTGTCTAAGTGGCATCACGTTTCCGGCCATACCAAAGCTCCTTTTGTCCGCAAAAAACCTGCTTTCGATCGAGCTTATTGGGTTACCGATGACAGAATACCTTTCACCAGAATCTCTCGTCACTAGTTTGTCCGCGATGACAGAGCTTAGGACGCTTAAAATCAATTTGCTTCCCCCCTCCTCTCGTCGAGATCAAAAGACCAGACGTCCACCTTCGCTGACACGCATCGCCCTCCCTGCTCTCATCTGGTTAGAGTTCCAAGGTGTCAGTGAGTATCTTGAGGGCGTTGTGGCCAGAATCGAGGCTCCACGTCTCAATTATATCGACATCGTGTTCTTCAATCAGCTCATATTCGAAATTCCACAACTCACTCAGTTTATGAGTCGCACAGAAAGGTTCAAAATACACAGTGAAGCGAGGGTGGACTCCTCTTTGAATGGCATTTCCATCACCCTTACTCCGCTCACAGCGCCATTCGTCCTCACAAAATTAGAATTGAAAATTCTTTGCCAGCATTTAGATTGGCAGATCTCCTCGATGGCGCAGGTATGCAACCACTTCTCCCCTCTTCCTATGAGCGTTGGGCAGCTCAACATCAACATTTCCCCCCCGTCCCTTGGTAATCAAGCGGCTGACATGGACTCCACACAATGGCTGGAGCTTTTCCAACCCTTTGGCAGCGTGGAAACACTTATTGTCTCTGGTAGCTTGGGAACGAGCGTCGCGAGCGCTTTGCAACAGGTGCCTGAAGAATTGGCTCTCGAAATGCTGCCAGCGCTGCGCAATCTTCACTTGAAGGAGGCCGCATATATTGAGCCTTTCCTCACTGCGCGCCAGTTCTCTGGTCATCCTATTATTGTACGCTATATTAGGTGACCAAAAGACCTCTAACTGACGGACGGACATTTCGTCATGCACTTACTTTGTTATTCTCACTTTGTTTTGGATGACCACTGTTACATCTGAATTATTCAGTACTATATGATTGCCATCCGTATTAGTGTTTCTCTACCTTTTTCTCCACGTAGCACTGGGATAGTACATTCTGCGACGAAGAAAGGCTACACCCTTCACCGGTGCAGTAGACATCTCTCTGGACCACAAGTCACGAAGACATGCGCTATTAGTTATGCTAGTGGCAGATTTTTTGTTTAAGATTCACTTGTATTCCGCATGCAAGATGTCGTCCAAGGCTGGTTGCTGGATCGTACTACGGTGTACTTTAAGAGCCAACAAGACGTGCTCCCCTTGACTTGACCAAAGATGATGAAAAGCATACAAAATTCCCATGCAACCGGGTAGCTTGGGATAAATGTCGTCAGGAGCGTAACTAAAATATAAACGGAAAGTGTGTCTTTCAGAAAAAGAAAAGGAAACGGCGCAAGGTCAAAAGCTCACCCAGGTCCATTTACCAATCATTCCGGGTCGTGTGTACTGCGCGCGCGTTGCGGAAAGGTTTGAAGGCAGCGCCTGAAGCGCTGAGGAAGCATCGAGATAACGACAGACGCCTGTATATGGACAGGGGGCCATGCGGAGACATTGAAGATCGGGACTGGCGCACGCCACTCACTTGCTGGTCCACACCTTGAGCTTCGCATCTCGACATCCATAACCTGTGACAGCTTCCTCACTGCCTTGTAGACCAGCGATTTAGACAGCCAAATAACCTGGCATAGCTATTTTCGAAAAGGAAGAGAAAGAGCTCACTTTGCAGATTCCTGCAGTGGGGGATAACTATGCGTAGAGCAAGGATGACCTATCAGCATTAATAAACCCAGTCCCCTCGATCTGGGCAAACACCACCCTTTCACAGATGCGTGGACCAACCTGAGACGCTATCGTTCGTTCTGGGTTATTTCCATGAGCGAATGGTGAGGTGTTTGAATATCACAGGGTTTGGTGTGCGTTGGCCCAACAAGCCACAACGATCACAACGGGGAGTAAGTAGAACTGCGAATGTCCAAGGGATGAGGCTAGAAGCGTCTGTCTCAACCCAGAGCTGATGTTAGTAATAGTAAAGAAGAACCAAGTTGGGGTGTGTCAAGGGTCATGGAAGCAACGGAGTCCACAAAGAGGACTCGCTATACGCCTGTCACAAGGACCCAAGCAGGGACGAACAAAAAATCCAAGTCAGTGGGACGTGGAGAGTGGAGACTCCCAGTCACTTCAGAACAGGGAATCTTTTGATCGTCCTTACTGGGACCATGGGTCTCGCAGGAACTAATAGGAGTCCTTCTCGTAGGAACGACCGGCCTTGGTCGAGAAACAGAGAGCAGATAGATCAAGCCACGGAGGGCAGAAATAGAGGAAGCGCAAGGAAACTCAACAGAGAAGGTAGCTGCTGATGTTCACCCAAGCAGACCCAGGCAGACAAAGACCTATGGAACACTTCAGTCACCAAAGTGCAGGCTTTGTCCCAAAAACGCGAGAAGAATCTAAGCATACGAGGATTATCCCATCACGTGACAAAGATTCACAAAGATTCAAGAGATGTCGAAAGAGCGGGTCTGGCCCATGACCCTTCATGGTCAAGAATCTTGATAGCGTGTAGTGTGAGAACTGGAGGGGATGTCTGCTCAGTCACTTCGCAGAGACTGCCTGTAGAAAACACAGAGGTATCCAAGCGGAAGGGCGGATTCTGAATTAGTCGCCTTGCTAGTCATCGCGAAATTATTGGGAAGGGCATAATTTCGGCTTGTTTTTCTTCCCTTTTCGCTGGTCCTACTCCGATTCAAGTTCTTTCAGTGTGAGTCCTTGAACGAACTTACCTTTCTATAATACCTTACGTCAAAGCGGTGTATTTCTGGTCATGGACCATGTATTCCTGCTAACAGACCAATCTGCAACTGTTCGAACCCAAAGCTTCTCCCGGTGAGCCCTTCATATTTGGAAGGGAAGGTGAGGGAATTAAATATAGTCAGACGGCTCGTTCAACTTGCCTCGCATAGCCTTCTTTCCCTTCTAATGGGACTATCGATACATACGGTTTCCATTGCCGATGTCCCAGTGAGTCGCAAGAGAGATGACCTCCCCATATTGAATGTCAAAAACCTCCATACATTTATCACACCACTCACTGGCTCACCGGTGCTATGTCAGTTATGGGGCAGGGAATTCTTTTGTGTGTGTCCTGGTGTTGGTTGATGTCAAAATACGCAAAACAAAAAGCGCATAAGCAATGGTGCTTACGTACTCGCCAGCTTGCACGTGGCGTTACGACCATCGTCGGTGCGGTGACCTTCCTTCAAATTCATCGGCGTCCACGTCATGCCTCAAATTTACGATAATACTGGGTGTTTTCTGATCCTGCAGCTCCAAAAAATACCTATAGATGGGCCGCCAATTCCCCGTGAACGCGCCATGATAACCTGACCTGACCAGGTCGTAATGCGGCCAGGCTTACTAATGTCCTTTTTTCTGGTCATTGGCCCATCTCCATCTTGACCTTCCCACGCCCGTGCTCCCTACAACCATCGATCTAATGGCCAAGAATCAGCGCCAGTATGTACCGAGCCTCATAGATTACATTGCACAGGCCTAACTAGTATGACCATTCGGTATTTCTGCAGATATTCCCGGAAACGAGTTCGTCGTTCGTCGTCCCTCCAGCCATCATCCTCCCTCGAGTCGGTGCCAGGACCCACTGTATTTGAACCTTCGGAAGTACAGAAAACGAAACACGCACTTTGCGTGGGAGAGCTGGAATGCCGAGGTCCGTCATAGACACAACCTTCGGAAAGATAGCTGACTTGATCACAGTTGACATTATTCACCGACATGTGACAATCGAAATGCTCCCCGACGATGTCCTTTTGGAAATATTCAATTTTCATCGGCTGGCCGTGATGGAACGCTTGTCAAGACGCGGTTGGAAGTGGCATAGGCTCTTGCACGTGTGCCGACAATGGCGACGTGTTATATTCACATCACCTCGCCGTCTCAATCTACAACTTCTGTGCACATACGGAACACCTGTTCAGAAGACGCTGGACTGCTGGCCAGCCTTGCCTATGGTTCTGCGATACACAGGGGATCGGGGTCCAAACCCCCAGTTGGCGACGTCCTCACCGCGCTCCAGCATCCTGGACGCGTACACGAGCTGACACTCGATCTGACGAGTACGATGGTGGAAGGACTGGCCACGCAAATGCAGGAGCCACTTCCAGCACTCGAATGTCTTTCACTTAAATCCCAAGACAAAGCGGGATCTGTAGTCCTTCCCACAGTCTTCCTCGGTGGATCTGCCCCACGCTTGCGTGATATCCACTTGTGTGGTATCGCCTTTTCAACGTTGCCAAAGCTTCTTTTATCCGCAAGGGATCTTGTCTCCCTTCGACTTGAGAAAATCCCTCGTACTGGGTACTTTCCACCTGAAGTACTCGCCTGTAGTCTGTCCGAAATGACCGAACTCACATCGCTCCACATCCAATTCCTTGCCCCGACTTCCCGCCCCAGCCAGAAAAGCAGACGTCCACCTCCATTGACCCTTATTGTCCTCCATTCTCTCACTGAATTCAAATTCCGGGGTATTAGCGAGTACCTGGAGGACATTTTGGCCAGAATCAATGCCCCGCTTCTCCGCAACCTGGAAGTAACGTTCTTCAATCAGCTCATCTTCGAAATCCCTCATCTATCCCAATTCATTGGTCGCACGGAAACTTCGCAATCCCTCAATCAAGCTATGGTGTACTCTTCCAGGAGTGGCATCTCCCTCATTCTCACCAAGGTTCGGCAGCCCGCTGGAAACAACCCTGTGAATCGACGGTTCGCATTGCAAATCTCTTGCGGGCAGCTCGATTGGCAGGTGTCCTCGGTTTCCCAGATCTGCACCTACTTTTCTCCTCTCCTTTCCAGGGTAGAACGACTTTATATACGCGCATCTCCTCGATCCACTGGTTGGCCGGATGATATTGAACCCTCGCAATGGTTGGAACTTCTCGACTCGTATGGCAGCGTGAAGAGGCTTCACGTGATCGGCCCTCTGGGGCCAAACGTCGCCCCCGCGCTACAGCAGGTCACCAGGCGGATGATGGACCCACCCGAAGTATTGCCGGCGCTGCGTAGGCTTCATTTGGGCGGAAACTCCAAGTCTGCACCTGTCGACGCGTTTATCGCCAGGCGCCAGCTCTGTGGCCACAACATAACTGTACACTATGGGGGTGGTACGAGGGATTTTGATTGACGCGGCAATTTTGGAGCGTTGGACCCCCTCCTCTGATGCGGTCAACCTCTGGCGTCGTAAGTTTACACCTAGGTCATGACCAAAGATCCTTGGCGCGCAGTACAAGGCCCCCCTCTGCTGAACTCATAATCGAGCGAAGCTCGTTGCAGTACTCGTTTGGCAAGTCGATGGTTTCAAATCTGTGGCCCGTCTTCTACCCCTTTTTTTTAGTGTGGATGCCTCAGATTAACTGGAGCTTCAATGCATTGGAGAGGCTTCACCTGATTGGGGATGCTGAGGCCATGGATCTCACGCGCACTTGAGGAGAAGTATTTTCAGTATTGTATTCACACACTTTACTTGACAGCCCTCTTGGGGAGGTACCCGTTGAGAAACCCTATGGCAAATAGCGGAAAAGACCTCGGTTACACGAGATGACCAGACACTGTGCCATTGGGGCTTTTTTTTAGAAAAAAAAAACGACTTTATTACGCGCTTCGAGGCATTGCCTAAGTTGCGAGGCTACTAGATAGTGTGCTCTAATAGCTACTATTGACAATGAGGTGGTGGGATGATATCCCATGTGTGATAAACCCTGAAGGGAAAATGGAGATGAAAGTGAAAAGTGTAACGCGACACAGCTCATTGTGTTGTGAAGAAGCCTAAGTCAATCAAAAAGAAAGCCCTTAAACCTCTTACCATGCTAGGCCTAGTCCGGTCGTATCGTCCGACGTATACGGCTTGAAGGCTGAAGCGACTCTTGAAGGTAGTCTAAGAAGGCTTCGATGAGATTTTTGGTGTTGTAGATATGGAAGTTGAGGACAAGTGTGTAAGTTCCATCCAATGCGGGCCTCGCGATGGAGGAAGCAGTTGTAGAGAATGTGGTTAACAGTGGCTAGTGTAGTGCCCTCGCACGTACAGACCCGGGATGAGCCAGAAGGCTGTGGAAGTGATGTGGCGTGATAGGCCAGGCCCAGAAGTCATGGCCACCGCTATTGAGGCTTGCTTGGCGTTACGAGAAGTGCGCCAATCCCATTCCTGCCTCTATAATTTTTTGATCAGACCCTGAACTCTGGACCCTTCGAATCGTGTTCAGGCTTATTTAGCGCCCGGTGAGCGTTGAGAGTGAGAATGACCCAGTCTGTAGGGCCAAGCCACTAGCAAACCCTGCGGCTTCTCCAAAAGCAATCACCAGATCATTATCCTCGCCGCCACTCTTTCATACCTTTATCCATTCAACAAACTTACTCGCGTGATTTCAAGTTTCAAGGCTAAGGCTACGGGTACCGCCTCAGGCTTACCGATTATGTCAATGAGCTCTCATCGGTTCGTCTGATGCCTTACTGACACTGGTCCGGTTGTGTCGACAGCGACCGAATTTTACGCAGGCATGCTACAAAAACTTCTGACAACCACGACGCTCATTATTCATCTCCCAACTCTTCTCCGAAACCGCTAGACTACCGTTCAGGAAATCGTTGGGGTCGAGGTTCGTCTTACGCACGGCGCCTATAACGATTACTAAGTTGGATTCTACAGCTTTCATTCTTCGACGTGTAACAATTGAAGCACTCCCCGACCATGTTCTCCTAGAAATTTTCGATTTTTATCGAATGGGTCTCATGGAATATTTGGACGGCCCATGGGAATGGCAGACGCTAGTGCACGTATGCGGAAGATGGCACAGGTAATATTTGCGTCTAGGCAACGTTTGGATCTGCGACTTCTCTGCACTCGCGGAACGCCAGTAAGGAAGAACATAGATTGCTGGCCGGCTTTGCCCATCACTATCCAATATCTAAGCCGAGAGAATTTACACTCCCAGCTCCTGAAGACGAGGATAACATCATTGCCGCACTCGAGCGCTCTGGTCGCGTATGTTCAGTCGAGCTTGCTGCGACCGGTTCATTATTGGAGAAAATGGCCACCGTAATGCAAGATCCATTTCTGGCGTGACCAACCTTCAGCTTTGGTCTGTAGACGAGGCCGCACCCGTCCTTCCTAACGAGTTTTTGGGTAGATCGGCACCACTTTTGCAGAGTTTCTCCTTGGGCAGCATTCCATTTCCAGCATTATCTACTAGCGATCTCGTCAGTCTTCAGCTTTTGAAGATACCGAATACCGGCTACATTCACCAGGGGATATGGTCACGTGCCTATCTTCGTTGACCAGGCTCGAAGACTTTTCCATTGGTTTTAGCTCCCCGACTTCTCGTCCACGAAGGCAACGCCCACCTCTGCTCATACGTACAGTCCTCCCGGCTCTCACTATGTTCAAATTTCACGGTGTCAGCTAGTATCTGGAGGACCTCGTGAGAAAATTGACGCCCCTTTGCTCGACGTCGTGACGTAAGGTTATTCAACCAACTCCTCTTCGAAATTCCGCACCTTTCCCATTTATTGGCCGCGCAGAGAAGCTCAAATCACCTAACAAGGCAGTAGTGGTCTCGAGAGAGAAAGACGTCTTATCAACCTTCACCAGGAAGGAGAGACAGGGATTTCCAGATACCTGCAGTTTGAAGTCTCATGCAAAGAATTGGATTGGCAAAATCCGTGTGTGGCCCAATTATGCGCCCAGTCTTTGCCCCTCTCCAGTGTAGAAGGGCTTAACATTTGCGCGAATTCATTACACCCTGGTTGGAAAGACGATATGGACCCTGCGGAATGGCTGGAGCTTCTCCGCGCATTCACCTCTGTGGAGAGGCTTTTTTTATGTAACCCACCGGCGGGGCACGTCATCCATGCGCTGAAAGATCTCGGTGAGGAAATAACCATGGGGGTGCTACCCGCGCTGCGCAGTCTTTTCCTTGAAGCTCCTCAGTCCGTATCGATGACACACCCGTTCCTCGTCGCGCGTCGACTCTCTGATCACCTGGTATCTGTACGCCCCTGGAAACGACAACGCTCCTGGCTCTATGAATGATCCTCCCGGGGGTTCCTCTCGTTACCGATCCCATTTCCCTATTCCCAGGCTACCCATGTTTACACCTGCTGTTTTGATGCCCCATTCTTTCATTAGTTTTGTGGGGTTCACTATAGCCTCACTATGGTCTCTTTGTGTAACCATAGTTTTTACCCCGAACGCATCACGGTAACTATGTGCAGTAGGACGGGCATCACATCATGTCGAGGAGATTTAGCTCGGTTTACAGCTGGACAGGGACATTCAGCAAAACCATGACGGCAAGCTGTCAGAGAAACATGATGACAAGCCTGTCCTAGTAAGCGTGGCTAGCTTATTCTGAAACTCTAAGGCCCTATCCATGCCTGCAACCTGCCGGCCCCAATGGTCTGGTCTGCACCTGCCCTCACCAAGGCCTCCTATCTGTGGAATACGCCCAACTGTCTTGTTTGTGCTCGTATTTTCTGATACGCGGGTGTCGCTTATGTCGTGGTGGTTGCCTAGACATGCCAACTAGCCAGGACGAAGGAGTGCTGCCTTACCGATGTAAGAGCACGATAGAGACGTTTTCAAGCATTGGTTTCGTGTGGTTTGAAAAGGTGAGAAACTTGCTCCCCTCGTTCACAGTGCTCAGCAGAGCTGTGATTAGTGTGGCGTTGTAGCGCGTGTCATCAACGTGGATGGACACAAGAGGACGCTCGAAAAAGTGGGCCATAAATTACACGCCGAGGGCATCTTCTAGTTCACCACAAGCGTTTAATCATGACATTAAAAGATCCCGCTGGATGGGAGTATGTCTAATGGTCTGCTTATGTCCACATATACACCACAGAGCACTGTTAGCAACACCCTGGTAGAATGAGGTCGAAATGAAGGTAAAGTGAGTCTGCTGAATCCGTTACCGGTTACACCTACCCCATTTAGTTTTAAAAGGGTCAACGTCACTCAGGTGGTTCACCTTGTACACGCACTAAAGTGATATGGAGACCAATTGCGCGTTCCATGCCTGCCGTGTTCGCCGGGGCAGCGCAATTGGAGCACCCATGCCGGCCTCAGGGATCATGCCCAAGCAACATGGCCATAGTACATATCAGGCTAGAGCCCGTGTTGATTGCGGCAGCAGAGAAAGTAGCCCGTCACTGATGCCTTTGCCAGTGTGCCATATCTAGTTGTGCTTGTCCCCAGAAGATTGGCTCCGCTTTTATGAGACGTGAGCAATCCACCTGGTAGATTGTGCTATGGAGCTGGGCCTAGATTCTGTGAATATATCCTCCGGCGTGGCAGGGGCCCTTCCCCATGCCCTTCCAACGCTATTCAGGCTGCCCTTGTACAAGTTTCGCCACGTGTTTAGAGGACGAATGGAGAAAGCCACGAATGGAGAAGCACTTGTCGTCTCGATCGTCTCCTCGAAATTAAGTGGAGCTATCTTGAGTTTGAGTTCAATTTTTTTGGCATACTCGTGCACACGAATTTTATTTGAGAATTTTGGATCTTTGGATGAAATATTCCCAGTGTAAAATGTCTTGCAGTCTTAGAACCAGATAAATCAATAAGGGGAACTATGTACAGTGGAGTTTGTTCTAACCAACGCGCCGTAAAGCCGCATTAATGAATAAATAATAAATGAATCATGTACCTGAGGTCATTATCAAAGGTTCCAAGAGAATTCTTAAGAGATACTCTCCTTCACTGTGAATGAATCGGCCTCGAATTATATGGTACGTTGTAGGCATGCACAATGGGCATGGGGCGTGGGGCGTTGGCAATGCAAGCAACTTATTTCCAAAAGTGGGCATATATCCCGGCCCGCCTCACTGCAACCGGGCTTGACGCCACCGGGACCGAGACGTCGTTCTTTACACATCTCTGTCTTGTAGTCCGATGCTGTAAAATATAGTATATTATCTCTCATACAGCCATGTCTCCTGTGGTAACACCGAGAAATTTCTGACCTTCTCTATGGACAATATCAATATTATCGATCAGGTACTGACGAATTCACTATTAGGACATTGAGGCGATGCGCACAGCGATGCGGTGTCCACATATATGAGAAGTGTATCCCTCTCTTACCTTTACACACTGCCTACGCCTCATCTATGTCAGATATAAGGCCTGTCCTTCTTCCCTCTGTTCCCGTCACTTCGCTCTTGCCGATGAGCTATTACTGGTAAGCCTATACCCCTCAATGAGCCCGTGCAGAATAAAACGAACGAAGTTGACATGATAATTTACTTAGAATGTAGAATGGTTCGTCGTCCACCCCTACCGTCTGGCGTTGTCTCTGCAGTCAAAAAGATCTCCGCCAAATCTTTTCCAAGGTTCGGCGGAAACCAAAGAATCAACGTACGTACATCCTAGGCACAAGACTTCCTCGAGACAAAAGCTAATTTGTCCGTGTGGGACAGGCAAAGTCGACCGAGTAGGAGCGATTGATCTCCTCCCGGACGAAATCCTCCTTGAAATATTCAAATACTATCGATTGGGCACTCTGGGCTGCCCATCATCCGGCCCATGGGAGTGGCATAGACTTACGCACGTGTGCCGGAGATGGAGATCGGTCATATTTGCATCACCACAGAACCTGGACCTGCGACTCTTCTATACATACCACAAACCAATCAGGAAAACGTTGGATTTCTGGCCACCCTTGCCTATCACCATTTGGTATCCCCGACTCACGCCAACCCGGTCGCTGTCTCCTCAAGATGAACATAATATCATTTCTGCGCTCACACATCCTAACCGTATACGAGAAATCAACTTAACCTTTACGAACTCAATTTCGGTAAAAGCGTGCACGTTGTTACGGGCGCAGTTTGACACATTGGAGTACCTTTGGCTTCAATCACAAGATACTATGACGACCCTTCCCATTGGATTTCTGGGCGGATCTACCCCACGATTACGCGATGTTCACTTAGATGGGATTTCCTTTCCTACATTACCGGTGCTCCTTTTGTCCACTCGAAACCTTGTCTCTCTTCGCCTAGAGTCGATCCCGATGAGTGGATACTTTCCACCGGACACCTTCGCCATTGGCTTGTCGACGACGACCCAGCTTGAGTACCTCGAGGTCCACTTCCTCCCTCAACCCCCCCCGGCTCGATGGAGCAGAAACCCACCACCCCGGGACCGCCACGTACTTCCTGCTCTCACTGGATTTCAATTTACAGGTGAAAGCGGGTACTTGGAGGACCTCGTCGCAAGGATTAACGCTCCTGTTCTCAAACGAATCAGTATAACGTTCTTCGAAGAGCTCACGTGCTACATCCCGCGTTTCTCCCAGTTCGTTCGTCGCGCCGAAGAACTGAGGTCACCACGTCACACATACATCAGGTTTTTGGGGGATGATATTGTCATTACGAATGATTATCAACATCCCTCATGTCCCCAGGAGAGTTTTCATCTGAAATCTCGTGTTATGAACCAGATCAACAGGTGCCTTTACTAGCCCACATCTGCGAACAATTCTGTGACCTCTTTGCCGGCGTCGAGCGGCTCGAGATTCTTCTGTGGTCACGTTGGTTCGACCCAAAAGAGGATGTCTCGGAACCATGGATTGAACTTTTTCGCCCTTTTAAAGCCGTGAAGAGGCTTGACGTGACCGGCACGCTGGTGCCAAGTATTGCGTCTGCTCTTGAAAGGGACACGGCCCGGTACACGTTACCTGCATTGCGCGATCTCTACCTGAACGCGCCTCAAGGATCAATATCCACATGTATAGAGCCATTTATTACCGCGCGCAAACTCTCCGCTCGTCCCGTCTCCGTATACTATTGGGGAGGTGGGTCGTTCGACACTCCGATCTGGAGGGATTGAGAATGTAAAGGGTGTTTAAATTTGATCGATGCTTATACGCTAATATTTTCTGGGCCATGTTTTCTCTATCAATACCTCATTACCTTCGCATTTGTGTTTGTGTTTGTGAACGATACTTTACATTAAGGTCCGCCGTGAGTTTTCCTTTGTATTTGTATACTAGTGTTTTACTGTACTTTCTTTTCTACACTACGATGCCCCCCGTCCGATTTCAGCAGGACTATGGTTGAGACGACTTTGCTCATCAGGAAGATTACAAAATTCTAGGATGCCTAGAATTTGTAATCCTCCTTATGGGCTGCTTTGACGTCACATCCAAGATATTGACAAGTTTGCAACGTACATATAGGGATGTTACGTTGTCATGGATCTGCCAGTGGTCTTGTTCATTTCTTAGGGCTGGCCAACGACTTTACATCATATTTCTGCACGACAAATTCAGAGAGCATTATATTTTATGTCATGTGTTATTGCTACTGCCATAGAAGCATATCTTCGAGCTCCGAGTCATATCTCCTAAGCTTGGCACATTCTTGATTATCATACATTTGTTTTTGTACGCATTGACCAAAGTAAGTCAAACCTGTTTGCCCTATGCGTCGAGTCCCTTGATCCAATCCGACAACGCCCGATTAACTTGTTCGGCGTGTGACAAGATGACCCAGTGGCCCGCGTCAAATTCTTCAACGGTCAACGAACCTTTTGCGAACGTGCCGAGTGCAACACGCATCAGCGCCGGAACGCAGGCATAATCCTGGGAGCAGCCGATATATAAGACCGGCTTTGTAGTTGACTTTCGATCCTCCGGGATGCCTGCATGCCGCCCGGTTAAGAAGAATTAGCACTTTTTCAAGAAGATAGACGACGGACCCTGGCAGTCAACATAGTCAAGACTCTGTGTAACGACTTTATACCAATTGAAGGGCCCGGTGAAACCGCCCTGCAGTAGAGTCTTGATGCGTTCATCCTTTTCCTTTTATTGTTTACCCGAGATGAGCTTTCACTCTTTACAGAATCGGCGCCTTTGAAGCTTGTACTTACTTGCTCTGTGAAGAACTCAGGAAGTGCAGATCTGCGATCGGCCTCGACCCATTTTCGAGAGGCGCCAGTCGGGGCGAGATGTTCTATCCAAAGCGACGGCGGATTCGGGAAGAACAGGTTGAAGAATGACTCAGGCTACGCGAGTTAAGTTTTGAGTCATCATTTAACTCCGGTAACATAGAGATAAGACATACGTATTTCTCGACTAGACTCGCCGCATCCTCTTCCACGAAGAACTCCCAGTACCCAAACCCTTCACGTCCGATAGATTTTTTGAACACCGCGGCAATAGCGTCTGGGTCATGGGGTGCCACGGGAGGAGCAACATAACCCACTGCAATAAAAGTGTACCCGATGAAACGGTCGGGGTGAGCGTTGGCAAGGCGAGACACAACGCGTGAGCCCCTACAAAAACAAAAATATGATATATATCAGCACAAGGTCTAACCATCGCCACAGCAGTTGTTGTTTATCGTAGTGAAGAGACAGCTGATCATGAACGACTCACCAATCATGCCCGATCAGGATTGATTTTTCGACTTTTTCTGCATCCAAAATGTCGATTATGTCACTTGTATGTCCGGAGGCCACGTAGGCCATAGGATCCGAGGGTTTGTCTGTGCCACCATAGCCCAACATGTCCGGGACGACGAGGCCATATCCTTGCGCTTGAAAAAAGGAGACCTGATGACGCCAATCAAGTGACGTGCTCGGAAAGCCGTGTAGAAACACGAGGGTGGGTTTTCCGGGATTGGCCAATGACACGATAATAGTTATAAGTAAACCCCCGACTCGTCTTGAGTTTCTTGTACGCTGCTGTGTCCATGATTAAAGTAGAAGATGAGATTAACTCTGACTACCATTCACCGACATCGACATCGACCCCTTTATAGCCTCATCGCAGGCACTGGAAAGAAGTGTAAATGTAAGCATGAGAATTAGCCGGTATGCCCGAGCCGGCTTCAGTTCGCGGCGTCCCCAGGAATTCGAATAGATGAAATTGTTCCTAACGTACCCGTTTTTTTTTCGCAAAACCGGTAGAAAGGATGAGTGTAGGCTACCCTTCAATGCTTCATGAGACAGAAGAGAAGCCGGGCGGCGCAACTAGCCCCGAAACACTCCGGGAGAAGGTCAGTCATGAATCAAGTCTCGGGTATCAATTAACTGCTTCAGACTCCGCCTCCGAGTCGGTACGCCCAACTAAGAACGGAAGGGGGATCGGCAATACGTCACCAATCTGCGATTTCATGTCGACGTGGACATAGAAACAGCACTCGCTGGCTTGGGCCTTACCTCACCGAGACAACCGAGGGTAAAGTTGTTGTATTACTTTCGATGTTTGCATTTATATCTTAACGATTCTTTCTAAGGACACTACACCTTCCACTAGAACCATTTTTTTTGAGGGAGAGTGCCCCTACGGGGAGCCGGAGGGGGGAGTAGAGGAAGAACGCCTACACGATCGAACGAGCCGGGGGGGACGCATCAATCGCTCTTACTTTCTCTCCGACATACTGGTGAACGATCTGCCGTACGGGAGAACAACGAACCGAACAACTGAGGTCGATGACAATCCCATGGGGAGGCGAAAAAAAAAGGTCGATGGGTTGGAGGTTGCCGTTTGAACGTATGGGGTTACACAGATTCAACATCAATAAGCACCGAGAAGGGCGCAAAACGTGAGTGCAGTGCTGACAAGGGACTTTGAAGTCCATTGAGATGTATGATGCATGGTGTAATTGTGTAATATCTTTGTTCTCGCTCTCTTGTTACTCTCTCTACTTGTCGACATTCGCACCACAGCCGGCCCGCTTCGAAGTGTGCGCGCGATAAACTTTGTATTATATAAGCAGTCTCCCCCAATACCCACACACATATTTAATGTTACCTTGGCGTATGTTCTAGTTTTAGAATAGTCTGTTAGCTTTTTCTGAAACTTTATATTATGTATGTAGAATCAAGTTTTCACAAGGTCCCGGATGCACATTTTGACCCCTGAAATGGTACCAACCACCCCTCTCTGGTCCGCCGCGACTACTCTTCCCCGGAGACGATTTGCCCAATCTCGCATTGCATCTCGACGTTCACTTCCGGCGTCAGCGAGTACTTGGAGGACCTCGTGAATACCCCACTACTCGAAATTATCAGTATAATGTATGGATACAATCCACGGTGAGTGCGAGGCAAAGTGTTCCCGAAAGAAGAGGAGAAGAGAGTGAGAAGAGGGGGCCCGAGATAACCAGGACTTTGAACAAGGGTGTGCTGTGCTTGTACTTGTGAATACGCTGTTTGCTGGTTCTGTTTGACCTTGCGCTTGACGTCGTTGAGAAGTTATTCAGCACACAGAAAGAAAGATAGAAAGAAGGAGAGAAACGTCATTTAATTTTTGCTTCTGTTGTCTCACTGGCTGGTCTACTATAAGCATTGTATGTACCTTTATATACTCGCAGAGAGACCTGGTTATGAAGCAAAAAGAGGGTGAATTATGATGAAAGGAGACAAGTAAGATGAAACTAGGCAATAAAGGCGGGGAGGTGTAGACGGAGAGGTGAAAACCTGGCAAGAAAGACACGAGAGGTGATGAAACTGGTTAAAGGAATGGACAAGCATCCGGCCCGGAATGCAAATGTTCTGATAAAGCCGATAGCTGGAGGTTTCATGCTCAATACAATAAGACTCTTCAATCAGCTAATTTTTCACATTCCACAACTTTCTCAGTTCATCAGCTGCACAGAAATGCTTAACTCGGTCAATCGAGCGTCTGTCCACTTTTACTATCTCTATCACTATGTCTCTATCGTCATTTCTCCGATGGGATAAGTATCCAGTGCACAGATGGTTTTCGTGGGAGGTGGGAGGTTTCATGCCGGGAGCTTGATCGGAAATTTTCGTCTCTCGCCCAGATATGCGACCAATCTTTATCCCTCCTCTCAAATGTGAAAGAGCTCTTGATCAACGATCCGCGACAACCAAGGTGGCAGGATGATGGTATGGACTCGACGGTCTGGCTCGATCTTTTCCGCTCCTTCTCTGCTGTGGAGAGGCTTTATGTATCCAAGCAACTAGGGCCGCATGTTGATTCTGCACTCGAAAAGATCAGTGGATACCCAGTCATGGGAATCCTACCTGCGTTACAGACTGTTTGCTTTCGGAGCACGCGGGGTCGACCTCTGTCGAGCAGTTCACTACTGCGCGTCAACTTGCGGATCATCCTGTTACGGCGGCTGACCGTTCTGCGTATAGATCGATTGTCAAAGATAAACTTGACAGTTCTGGTGATGAAATAATGCTTGAGCACGCAATGCAGAAGCAAGAAGGGAGTCGGATTTCTGGAGTTAACTAAGCTTGTAGATACAAGAGCTCAAGACTAGAGTCTTTGAGCTATGTCTCTACTGTATTTATATAGTTCAGAGGTATGATGTCACTTAGCGATGACAAGTAGGTGGAATGACATGGAATGAACGCGAACAAAGAGGAAGCAAGAGAAAGAAAATAATAAAATAACTAATAAACTAAATGTACAGCCATCGAGCGTAACACATCCCGTAGCCGTGGAATATGAAACGGTGCCTTGGCTATAAGGCTGTTCACCCCTTTAGAGCTGTTCCAGACTGATTACAATACATCTTCGGCGCTGAAGCTGACCTCAATAATCCTGATGGTAGGGGACAACTAGCTATGTATGAACGCTGCCAAAGCCGCATGCATGAGTTGGCTCATTTTCGACCTCAAGACACCTGCTCGTATGTGCTCTCGCACATGGCCTTCAGTCCGTTCTTGCTTCGTACCGCATATCGGCTCCCTTCATCTCTAGCACCTAATGATTTTTCAGCAGATTATGAAGCCTGCAGTTGAACTGCCACTATTGATAGAATTAAGCTCATCACAAAGTGCATGATACACGCCTGACATGCCTCCACAACACCCCAATCGCCACCATAACCATTTCTGTCGTTAAAGCTAATATAAGTCTCAGTGCATCTCCCAAGTGGTCAAAAAAGCCCATAGCTGGTCTCTAGTGGACCAAGAAGAGAAGCTGATGAGCACCAATCATTTGCTCCTGTTGCAAAATTTGACTCTCACTACTTCAAGTTAGAGCTCTGCTCACATTCATGTGGTATTTATCTCAGGATCAGCAAGAATATAAAGTCAATCCAGGGTAAAAAATCTACTCGCGCATAGTAAATCAAGCAAGAAACATCACATTCAGAAGTAGAAACGCCACAGGAATTAACATCTACAGTCTCAAAACTCATTATATAAGTGAATCTACATCGAATCTATACGCCTAATCGTCAATACTCATCGTTTTACGTTTTCTGTCTTGGAGCGGTGAGAAATCATACAGTGGAAACGGAAGACGGTAGCGAATAGTGAGGAACAAAACCAGGCGAGAAAGATCAATAATCCTAAATACAACTAGCTATCACATCACGTCCAATTGTAGAACCCAAATCCAGTTAGTGTTGCCGCGAAAGTAGAACGACGCTGACATCTAGAAATCCCAACACAAAGGCAACTCCTTGTCATATTCCACGATTATAGGGTGACCAAACTCGGAGAGCTCGCGCGCGGTAACGAATTGCTTCATGAATGTCGACTCCCGAGAGCTCCCAAACTGAAGCCGCCGTAATTTCGGCAACACTGCCATGGCCGGTCCCTACTGAGGTCTTCGAGCGCAGGTGCGACATACGGCGCCATTTCTCGATACATATAGTGTCTCCACAGCGGTGAAAGGTCGGAAAAAATGCCATTCCGCCGGTGTCCCCTGCCATCCAATTGACTCCCACAGATCCACAACGATTTCAAATTGAGAGGATAGGGGATAATTGGTTGCATATCTGGGCTATAGATGAGAGTGGCTGATTTATCGAGTCGCGCACGATAATGCAAGAAAGCCAAACGCGATCCTTAGAACCCTTCATTTCATTATCTGTTGATCTGAAATAGATGCAAGGATCATAGCAACGGTCAAAGTCCAAAAGCGCTTGAGTGAGCGATCCGAAAATCTCTGTGCGACTGATGAACTGGGAAAGTTCTGGAATGGGCTGATCAAAGAATCTTAGAATGAGTGAGATGAGCAGTGGAGCATCAATTCGAGAAACTAAGTCTTCCAAATACTTGCTGTCCCCTTCGAATGAAAAATCTCTGAGAGTGGGGAGGACAGCGCGTGGCAGTGGACATGGATGTTGTCTGCTTTGATCAGGAAGAGGAATCAGGGGGTAGTCGAACATGATTGAAAGGGATTTGAGTTGGGGCAACATAGACAAGTAATTGGCCATCACCTCAGGCGAAATATGACCAGTGATCGACATGCCAATAAGGTGAAGCTCTACAAGTTCACTGGTAGACGAGAGAAGCTTGGGTAATGAAGGAAATCGAAAGCCATCCAAACAGAGTTCAAGTAAACGAGGGGAATATCCACCGAGAAACTCATCAGGAAGGGCTCGCATGATCCTATCTTCACTGTATCCTGAAAGATAAAGATATGTCAGCGCTGGAAATGGCTGTTGAAGCATTTTGGCTATTTTGTCTGATAGTGACCATATCACACACGAGGAAATCCTGCATATGCGATCAGGGTGCTCGAGCGCGGCAACAAGGTTATCTTCATCTCCTTTGTAATGTATATAAAAGTCACCGATGACGAGGGGCAATGGTGGCCAACAATCTAGAATCCTTCTCACTGGCGTAGTTGATTCACATAGGAGTTGTAGTTCGAGACGACGCGGTGATGCGAATATGAGCTGTCGCCATCTGCGACACACATGTACCAACGTATGCCATTTCCAATAGGGCTCATGGGGCATTATCGAATCAAGCCGATAGAAATCGAAAATTTCCAAAAGGCTGTCGTCAGACAGCGTATCCATTTTTATAGAGCCTACATCATGATAGTCGGTCGGTGGGTGTGGTAATTTGTGTATGTATGAAACATACCCGACCGGGTTTTCTTCGATGACGAAGTACAAAGTGTAATTGCGCTTGTTGAGTAGTGATGTGCCTGGCCCGGCTCAAAGCCGGAAGCCGGGCCAAGCCGGGCCTGTTTGGGCCGGGCCAAGCCAGGCCGTTGTGACGGCCCAGCAAGGGCTTTGGCCCGGCTCAGAGAAACTAAAAGCCAAAGCCGCCGGCTCAGGCCGCGGCTTTCAACAGCACATACAAGTGCAATAGCAATCGTCAAAATCAGTAGAAATCTGATCACAAAGTGGTTGATTTGGGTCACGTGATCATGTTTATCGCGGCATTTCAAACTTTTTCTTCGATATAGCTTTGCAATACGTAACACACCAAGTCAGATTTGGATTAGTTGAACTATAACTACTGGTTATATGTCATAAATTTTCTCTGCCAAAAGCCGCGGCTTGGGCCAAGCCGGAGCCGCCTCAGGCCGAGCCAAAGCCGCGGCTTTTGGGCCAAGCCGGGCCGGAACATCACTATTGTTGAGACGAGCTAGGGCACTCAATCTGATGATAATAATGTGTCAGCAAAATGATTCAGAGATATCTGAGACAATTCCACTTTCCTTAATATTTATCACAGGTAAATAGTATAATTTGGTGAAGTGGGCTAGAATGAGGGGTACCGGTGTTAGTTTGGCGATGCGATAGCACGAAGATCGACTTGTGAGCGGAGAATAAGAGTAAAAGCGACTGTGAAAACTATTAAAGTTTTTATACATTTTAGCTACAAGAGTCAAAATAAATAGGAGAAATCGAAAAGAATAAGATAATAATGGAGAGATTTGAAATGCGTTTACTCTTCCTCTTCCGAACCGAACACTGGCAATGATCTTGACACTCCTAAGATTTGTCATGTCTCCTTGGGCCGGGCTGGTTATCATAATTTTCTTTCTTTTTTTTTCACGCTCTTTTGAGCATGATACGCGCATTGACCAGTAAAACATTTAGATTATTTTCCTAGTGCATAGTAGATGGCTTATCTGCTATCTAAATAATGATAATGATAATAATTATATAGTTTTGACCGCTGCCCGCTGTCCTTGCGCTCCTGCAGACACGTTGTGTTCGGTTGCCCCTCTTATATACCCCCTTTTTCTAAACCACTGAGGTAAATGAGAGCTTCAGCCAGTTAATGGCCATACTAAATGAACAGGTAACAAGTGAACAAGGTCTGCACCTCACAGTCGGTCATCAATGAAATGACACTTTTCATTCCGAGCGGTCACTGCCATAGGCGAGCTTTTCACGTTTGAGGTGCAGAACATATATAGATTGCACACATGAGAGCTCACTGGATAGAAACAGGGTGTCGGATGAGGTAGTGTCGGACCAGGTTCGCACAAGAACCTTCAGCTGCCTACGCAGGAAAGCTACTGGCTGCAAGTGCCCACATTTTTCGCTCAGATGTTGTGCACACACATATGGGCACTGTAATCAACTTGTCAATGTCGCAGGTTGTGTCGTGCAAGTAGGTGGATCACGTGGGTGGGACTGTGTCGCATGACACAACACAACACAACACAACACAAAGACATAATTAATTACCGTATCATTTTCGGACGCGTCACTTCGCCAGTGCGTAAATGTGCCTAGATGATTTAGGAATTATATTCTACTTGCATTGGATGGCTAATCCTGCTCAACTGCCATTTCTGGTCTGCGCACTCCAAAAGCTGAAGAGTCACGCGTGGCCAGGGCTAAGGTTCATCATTCTATTCTAGATTCTAGATCTATTTTGTAGAATCGTCAAAAGAACGCGGGATTCCAGATCGATAATTGCGTACAACTAGTTCATCTGGGCCTGGGGGGGACCTGGAGACACTTCTTTCGTGGTGATCCCACTACTAGTAGAACACTCGGGGCCAAACTGGGATATGTCATGTCTGTTGATATACTGCACACTGTGGTATATCACCCGCACGATCAGTCCTTAAGCCTTCAGCGTTTTTTATGAAGCCGTCCGCGAGCGAGCTATCCCGTCTGTCGTCACTCTATGAGAAAGCAAGGCGCAGTTCCATTCCCTCACCATCTCCCAGTCAAATTTATCCGAATGTCTGCTGTATTCTAGGGCTTCAGCTTCTATTCAAAAGCAGTCAGTCACCAAAAGGTCCTCACCTACCGAATTCTGCTCCACCGCCCAACTTCACAAACACCAAATAGGCCACGACACTGCTCGTATTTCGACAATCATCTGTGCTGCCTTCAAGCCTATCAAAACAGTCACTCGACAGTCTTTTCCACCTCACGACATCTTTACTAATCACTATCAGTTTCTCGTTGTACTTAGATCATATACTTTTCATCCCATTAATAGAACAGACTCAAAACCATCTTCGTTATTTTTCCACTTCATCTCATCCCATCATAACTCCCGTTTGGATTTCAGTCCGCAATGAATCCGAGTGTAGAGAGTGTTCCAAGAGAGAAAGGATGTTGCGGTGGGCAGGCCACTAATTGCATCCGGTTTTTTGGGATTTGAGAATTGGGGGTTCCGAAGGAAATGGGTCAAGCTCAGACAGATGGTATGTATGCGAGGACAGACTGGAGAAAGGACAATCGATGAAATTAAGGCAGCTACTAAAGTATAGAAGAGCGAACGCGAGAGAACACGGAGAAAGTCTGAAAAGAGAGCACTGGGAGCTAGGTCGGTCCGGAAATGAGAAGAATAGCAGTATAAAATGACCTACTTCAAGTTAGAGCTCTGTTCACACTCATGTGGTCTTTATCTCAGGAACAGCAAGGATTTAAAGTTAATCGAGGGCGAGAAATGCACTCGCAGATAGTGAATCAAGCAAGAAACATCACATTCAGAAGTAGAAACGCTACAGGAACTATCGTCTGTGGTCTCGAAACTCTTTATATAAGTTTACATGTAATCTATACGCTTCATCATCAATTACTCATTGTTTTGCGTTTTCTGAGGAATAAATAAGTACAAACGGAAGATGGTAGCGAATAGTGAGGAACAAAACCAGGCAAGAAAGATCAGTAATGTGGAAACACAGCCTGAGGTAAATCTGGTCAAAACAACTGCATTGTAAGATACAGAGATATTGCTTTTAAATACTGTAAAGACTGCTGTGCTGTGATCATAAGGAATGTACTTAATCATAATAAACAAGTGTGTAAGTATCATCTTGCACTGCCAACACCGGTCACCTCTGATCCGGTCTGGCCTACTCTGATCCGTTACCGGCTCAACAAGTAATCCTAAACACAGTCAGCTATCACATCACGTCCAATTGTAGCACCCAAATCCAGTTAGTTGTTGCCGCGAAAGTAGAACGATGCTGACATCTAGACATCCCAAAACCGAGGCGGCTCCTTGTCATATTCCACGATTATAGGGTGACCAAACCCGGAGAGCCCGCGCGCGGTAACGAATTGCTTCACCGATGTCGACTCCCGAGAGCCCTTAAACTGAAGACACCGTAATTCCAGCAACACCGCCATGGCCGGGTCCCTACTGAGGTCTTCGAGCGCATGTGCGACATACGGCGCCATTCTCTTCGTTACATATAGTGTCTCCACAGCGGTGAAAGGTCGGAAAAACGCATTCCAATCCGCCGGGACCGTGCCATCAAGTGAACTCCCACAGATCACCAACGATTTCAAATTGAAGAGGATAGGGGATAATTGGTCGCATATGTGGGCCATAGATAAGAGTGGCTCATCTGTCGACTCGCACACGATTCTGCAAGAAAGCCAAACGCGATGGTCAGAACCCATCATTTCATTATTCGCTGATCTAAAATAGATGCAAGGATCACTCTCAAAGTCAAAAAGTGCTCGAATGACCGATCCAAAAATCTCTGTGTGACTGATGAATCGGGAAAGTTCTGGAATGTCAATCATGAGCTGATAAAAGAATCTTAGATCGAGTGAGACGAGCAGTGGAGCATCGATTCGAGAAACCAAATCTTCCAAATAATCGCTGTCCCCTATGAATGAAAATGTTGTGAGAGTGGGGAGGACGGCGCGTGGCAGTGGTGATGGGTGTTGTCTGCTTCTTTGATCAGGAAAAGGAATAAAGCGTTTGAACGTGATTGAGAGCGATTTGAGTTTGGGCAACATAGACAAGCAATTGGCCATCACCTCAGGCGAAATACGACCAGTGATCAGTATGTCAACAAGGTGAAGCTCTATAAGGTCACTGGTAGACGAGAGAAGCTTGGGTAATGAAGGAAATCGAATGCCATCCAAATGGAGTTCAAGTAAACGAGGAGAATATCCACAAAGAAACCCATCAGGAAGGGCTCGTATGATCCTATCGTCTGATGAAAGTTGAAAATATGTCAGCGACGGAAATGGTTGTTGAAACATTTTGATTGTTGCGCCTGACGGTTGCCATGTCCCACACAAGGAAATCTTGCATATGCGATCAGGGTGTTCGAGCGCGGCAACAAGGTTATCTTCATCTTCAAAACGTATTGAAAAGTCATTGATGACGAGGGGAAATGATGGCCAACAATCAAGAGTCCTCCTCACTGGCGTTCTTGATGTGCATAGGAGGTGTAGTTCGAGACGACGCGGTGATGCGAATATGAGCTGTCGCCATCTGCGACACACGTGTACCAACGTATGCCAATCCCAATAGGGGTGCCAATGTATTATAAAATCTAGCCGGCAGTAATCGAATATTTCCAAAAGGCTGTCGTCAGAGAGCGTATCCATTTTTATCCAGCCTAGATGATGATAGTCAGTGAGTGTGGTAATTTGTATATGTATGAAGCATACACGATGGTGTTTCCCTCCAATTTCCTTTGATGACGAAGTAGAATGTGTTGTCGTCCTTAAATTTTAGAAGGGCTTCTTATGTTATGTTGGATTATGACTGCGGCACAAGCAGCTTTTATGTTGGTTGAGGTTGAGACGGGCCGGTATCAACCGGGTTGATTGGATATGATAAGATAATAAATGTGTCGTGTCAGTAAATGAGTCAGAGTATATTGTCACAAGTAAATAATTATAATTTTCTCTCGTGTTCTTTATCGACACAGTTTTATACCTGTTCACTTTCGTTTTGACCAGGTAAACTGAAATTCACGTTTAGATTAGCTAGTGCACAGTAAATAGCTTATCTGCTATAATAATTATATTTTGACCAGCTGCGCTCAACAGTCCACCTTGAGGACCTTATGGCCAGAATCGATTCAATTTGAAACTTCACAACTTCTGTCTCGGTCGCCCCCTCATTTGGGTCAATATTCTTAGATACCCCCTTTAGTACACCACTCAGGTAAAGGAGTGCTTCAGCCAGTTAATTGCGAGTAGGAAATGCTTGTAGGAAAATTTCCCAGCTCCTCTTAATGTAATGTCCAGACCGGAGAGGTGAATGGTCATTTTGAATGAACAGGTAACAGGTCAACAGGTCGGCACCTCACAGCTGCGTCCATCGATCATCAATGAAATGCACGTTTCATTCAGAGGGTTCACTACCATAAGCGAGCTTTTCACGTATGAGGTGCAGAACATATATAGATTGCACACATGAGAGCTCACTGGATAGAAACAGGGTGTCGGATGAGATAGTGTCGGACCAGGTTCGCACAAGAACCTTCAGCTGCCTACGCAGGAAAGCTACTGGCTGCAAGTGCCCACATTTTTCGCTCAGATGTTGTGCACACACATATGGGCACTGTAATCAACTTGTCAATGTCGCAGGTTGTGTCGTGCTGGAGCGCCAAGTAGGTCGATCACGTGGGTGGGACTGTATCGCATGACACAACACAACACAACACAACACAACACAAAGACATAATTAATTACCGTATCATTTTCGGACGCGTCACTTCGCCAGTGCGTAAATGTGCCTAGATGATTTAGGAATTATATTCTACTTGCATTGGATGGCTAATCCTGCTCAACTCCCATTTTTGGTCCCCGCACTCCAAAAGCTGAAGGGTCACGCGTGGCCAGGGCTGAGCTTCATCATCTATTTGTAGAATCGTCAAAAGAACGCGGGATTCCATATCGACATAATCGCGTACAACTAGTTCATCTGGGTCTGGGTGGACCTGGGGACACTTCTTTCGTGGTGACCCCACTACTAGTAGAACACTCGGGGCCAAACTGGAATGTGTCTGGTGAGATACTACACACAGTGGTATATCACCCGCACGATCAGTCCTTAAGCCTTCAGCGTTTCTTATGAGGCTGTCCGCGAGCGAGTAATCTCGCCTGTCGTCACTCAATGAGAAAGCAAGGCGCAGTTCCATTCCCTCACCTTCTCCCTGTCACATTTATCCGAATGTCTGCTGAATCCTAGGGCTTCAGCTTCTATTTCAAAGGCAATCAGTTACCAAAAGGTCCTCACCCACCGAATTCTGCTCCACTGCCCAACTTCACGAACACCAAATAGGCCACGACACTGCTCATATTTTGACATTCATCTGTGCTGCCTTCAAGCCTATCACAAACAGTCACTCGACGCGGTCTTTTCCACCTCACGACGTCTTTACTAATCACTATCAGTTTCCCGTCGTACTTGTATGATGGGATGAGATGAAGTGGAAAAAAAACGAAGATAATTGAGTCTGTTCTATTAATCGTATGAAATGTATATCATAACTCCCGCTTGGATTGCAGTCCGCAATGAGTTCGATGTAGAGTGTGTTCCAAGAGAGAAAGGTGTCAGAGGTCAACTCGGATCAATCGCTAAGTGTACAGCACTGATAGCCGAGTTGTGTGCTGTGCAGCAGCACTTGGATTGTGTTTTATTTTACTGTGAATACTTTGATACATTAGTTGATTAGACACAATCCTTTATTGTCTTGGTTACTATACACACACTCCTTACAGTATTAAGGACAGTATTACTGTATTGTATAAAGCAGCTTTAACCCTGATCTAACCTCAGCTGCATTTCCACAAAAAGGATGTTGCGCTGGGCAGGCCACTAATTGCATCCGGTTTTTGGGAATCGAGAATTGGGGGTTCCGAAGTAAATGGGTCGAGCTCAGAAGAACGAGCACGAGAGAACATGGTTCATGTGGTCTTTATCTTAGGAAAAGCAAGAATTTAAATTCAATTGAGGGCAAGAAACTTACGGTCTGTGGTCTCGCAACTCTTTATACAAGTGAATCTACATCGAATCGATACGCTTCATCCTCAATTACTCATTGTTTTGCGTTTTCTGTCTTGGTGCGGTGGGGAATCATACAGTAGAAACAGAAGACGGTAGCGAATAGCGAGGCGAGAAAGATCAATATCCTAAACAAAACTAGCTATCACATTATAGAACAGGTATGGCGCAGCCTACACTAGATACTACATTACTGCTAGCTATCTCACCTTTGATTTACTTTGAGACTTAGATGCAGTCGTTAATGCGATAGCAACTGCTTAATCTATAGCAGTTATACAGTAGTTTATATACAATTTAATGTACTATATCGGCTACTTAATTATACGAGTGCGTTATCTCATTATTGATGTGATTTGATCACATGCCCGATCTTAGATGTATATTCTAAGTAATCTAGCTAATTATGAACGCGTTCTTACTTGCGTTATCTACGCGTGATCACAATCATGTCGTACCCTATCCCGGAGCCTCTGTACCGGTATCTTGGTTCAACACTCCCCCTTGCTAAGTGCCGCTGCTAAGCGTGCTAAGCAATTATCCCTACTTAGGCGAGTTAATCTCTAGCCCAAGTTGACTCCTGAATTTCAGGAATTTGACGCGTCCCAAATTCTTGGTGAACATGTCTGCGGGATTTTCAGAGCCTTCTATAAAGAATAGCTCGATTTTCTTCTCCTGTACAATTTGTCTAATGTAGTGGAAGCGGATATCAATATGTTTTATCCGTCGCTCTTGTACAGGATTAGAGGCCATAAAGATGGAGCCTTGGTTATCACCGCAGAGGGGAATGGGTCCTAGATCAATGCCAATTTCGCTTAGAAGCGATTTGATCCATACAATCTGTCGCATTGTGTCAGAAAGCGACATGTATTCTGCTTCAGTGGATGAGAGCGCTGTGGTCTTTTGCGCTCTAGAATTCCAGCTGAATATCCCATTCGCTATTTTCACCATATATCCAGTAGTAGATCGGCGATCTATTGGGTTTGACGCCCAATCAGAATCAGCGCACGCGATCAATCCGCCATTTGATCTGCCATCGTAGATAAGCGTGTAATCGGATGTGCGGCTAAATATCGGCAGATATACAGCGCTCGATCAAGATGATCTTGAGATGGATTAGCGGCAAATTGAGATAGCCTTGTCACTGCAAAGGCAATATCTGGTCGCGTGCCCAACATAATGTAAGTAATGAGCCGATTACTTGTTGGAACTTTGAACGAATGGAAGGATCGGCAGGTTCAGTGTTAGGCTCTGGATGATAGCCTTCTGGGAGAGGAGTGGGCGCAAATTTCGCGTTGAGCATCCCAAAGCGTTGCAGCACTTTAGTTAGGTATGGCTGTTGATCAAGTAGAATTTTGCCATCCTTCCTAGTTATGCGCATTCGCAAGAACTCCTTTGTATCTCCTAGATCCCTGCACTCCCATTTGTTCATAAAGTCAGTTTTTAATTTTCTGACTAGGACTTCGTCATTCCCATAAATAACGCATCATCGACATATACAATGATGACGACGATTGACCCATTATTAGCCTTATATAGAAATAGGCCTGAGTCTGAGAGTAGGCGTTTACAGCCCATCGCTGCCATGGATTTATCCAGCGCCTTCCACCATGCTAAGGCAGCTTGTTTAAGACCATAAATGGCGCGTTGTAGTCGTAGCACTTTGGTTTCTTGTCCTTTAATTTTGAAACCTTCAGGTTGTTCCATGTATAGCTCTTCATCTAGTTCACCATACAGGAAAGCGCTTTTGACGTCTAATCCAGTGATGTGCCAATCCTCAAGCGCTGCAAGCGCGAGCATCAACCGGACAGTCTCAAACCTTACAACAGGCGAGAATATTTCATTAAAGTCAACGCCTTCAACCTGAGAAAAGCCTTTGGCAACAAGCCTGGCTTTCTTACGACCATCAGATTTTTGGTCAAAGACCCATCTGTTTTTTATTGTCTTCCTCCCTTTGGGAGGGTCCACAAGCGTAAAGACGTTCCGTCTGCGAAGTGCCTCAAGTTCTTCGCGACAGGCAGTCTTCCATTCCTTTTGTTGCGCGTCAGGCATGCGCAAAATATCTCTATATGTCCATTCTCGTATATTGGACATGTCTAGTGGCTGTGAATCATGTGGAACTGCTTTGGCGAGCAGATAATTCACAAATTCTCCTCCCCCTTCCTGGGCTAGTTGAGATACGAGATCTACTAGATCCTCAACTTCATCATCACTCCCCCTTATGGGTGTAAGCGGATCGTCGCTAGTGCGGGCCGGAGTGTCGAGACTAGGACCAGGAACCTGTCTCAAACGCGCGGATGGAATCGGGGAGCTAACCCGAGGTTCCACTGCTCGTCTCCATTGCCGCATCCGCTGAATGTCTGTAATCTGATCGACGGGGTGCCTGTTATCCCCATAGACATTCCCAGGGCGAAGTGCAACTTTCCTTTCCCGTGTAGAGCGCCGCAAAGGCACTGGTTGTTGTTCTGGCACAGGAGAAGGCAAGGGTACCTCTGGCTGTGAAGCGCTAGGTTCTTCGTCAAGAACCTGAGGTCCTTCTATTTGTTTGGAAGGTGGAAGGCGAGATGGTAGGAAATCATCATCGTCCACTAAAGGAATGGGCTGTGTATCCGGCCCTTCAGTATGTAGAGGCTCATTCAATTTTGTAACTCCACGCCGTCTGGTGGAATCACACTTAGGGAAGAGATTCTCATCAAAGAGGGCTGTAGCTTGCGTGTATAATTGATTATTGCTAAGCCTCATGAACAGATGGCCTTTAATGCCATCTGCCTGCCCAATGTACACCATAAGTTCTGACTTAGGTGCTAGTTTATTGCTGCGACGTTCTTCAGGAATGTAGACATACACACCACATCCAAAGACGCGCAAATGAGATATCTCTGGTGCCTCTCCATGTATTTTTTCATAAGGTGTCTGCCATTTCAGGCGACGTACAGGAGTCCTATTGTAGAGATGCACCGCATGTAATACAGCAAATTCCCACCAAGAGTCTGGAAGACATGACTCAATGCGCATCGATTGCGCTTTATCCATACAAGTGCGCATGAAGCGCTCTGCGCGGCCGTTTTGTTGGGGAGTATAAGGCACGCTCTGTAGGATTTTTATCCCTTCATCTTTTAGTACATTCATAAATACATCAGACTTGTATTCGCCACCAGCATCAGACATCCATTCTTTAATGGTGGTGTTATGTTGATTTTTAATCATGGCAAGGAATTGTCGCAAAGCGTTTATTGCAGCAGACTTAGTGTGCAAACAGACAATCCATGCGAATGACGTATAATCATCAATAAAGCTGATAAAATATTTGTATTTATGATAAGATTCTACCGGGAAGATCTTCAGATCTGAATGAATGCGCTCAAATGGCTTTGAGGCACGTGTTTCAGACGGGAGATAAGATTGCGAAGGCATCTTGCCTTGTGCGCATCCCAGGCATAAGGGAGCTGTCTTCGGATAAGATAGATCTCGGGGGAATCCCTTAGTGTGATCTTTGGCATGACGTAAGACTTCCTTTGAAGGATGTCCTAGGCGCTTATGCATTCGATCGTAATCTACAGTGTAGATTGTGGAGTAAGATCGTAAATTTGCGATCTTAGAATGAAGCCAATAGATAGTTTGGCCAGGAATCGCCGGATGGCATTGAATAACAGGGACTTTGGATCCCTTATTGCGCAAGGTTAATTGGTGTTCGTCCCCATAGACGTTCAGCCCTTGCTTAAGAAATTCTCCACACTCAGGAGTCTCCCAGTAATATCAGGAATGTAATATACTGGATATAAGCGCGTAGTGCGCGTTTTAGTGACTCCATTGTATGTGACATCGTGTTCTAGTAGAACTGTACCCTTCCCTTTGATATAGATTGGCTTAGAAGCCGTTTTAACGGGCTCAGGGTTCGTCATGTCCTCATACTCAATGAAATCGTCGAGAGAAAAGGTAAAGTGCGATGAAGCACCTGAATCTAAGAGCCATGTTATATGGCTATTGTCCGTAGTCTTTCCTTTACATTTAGCACACAGGCAATTATGCCGCAACTCAAATATATTGGTACATGACCTAAAGTCATGTACTGTGCTGTTTACTCCTGCATAACAACGGCTCTCAATGGGGGGTTCCCTAGAAGCGCGAACTAAAGAAGCGTAAATGCGTCTATAAGCTTTGCAGGGTAGAAGGAAAGGAGGGACGTACACATCTTGATCGTCGTCCTCGTCTAGACCAGCCAGATCAGCCAACTGATCATCAAGATGATCAGAACCCCAATCCAGAGGATTATTGGGGTCCTCCTCCTCGTCTTCTGAATCGACGTCGATAGGCGAGGGGGATCTGGTTTTCTTGCGGGGCGGCTCATCTCCATCCTCTTCAAGGTCCTCCAGTTTGGTCTTACTGGACGATGCTCTTGAGAATTGGTCAGTGATGCGGGCCTCAAGCGGTTTAATGTTACGAGAGGTCCCTGGCACACCTATATCGTCGCACAGATCCAAGGCTTGGTTAAACGCTTGATAGCGGCCAGGGATCCGCTCCTTAGGTGTGGTACGCATCACGATGCGAGGCCTTCCGTTCCTGTAATGAGATTTAAACGCAGGAGGTGAGGGAATGGATGGCGTGGTCATGAGATGAGGAGGAGGGAAGAACGCCTGATTGGCGATGTGAGAATGCTGCTGTCCCTTGGACTGCTGATTATCTCTGTACTTCTTCCCGGCACGGCGCCCGCGCTGGAATTTCTGATCCGACTGTTTCTCCGCTTGCTCCGGCTGCTTGCCACCGAAGTGTTTCTGCTGATTAAAGCGAGGGTCACCCCGCTTCCGTTTGATGCCGAGAGCTTATTAGCTGCATGAGGGTTCTTACCCCTGGATCGATCTTGCTCCCACTGAGCAAGCATGGCATCGCGGATTATGGCTAGATTAATGTTGGAAGGAGATCTTCCGACAAGGATGGTGGGGATAAGGGCCTCCCATTTGGGAGGGAGCGTATGGAGCAGGAGCATGCCCTGCAAGACATCAGGGATGGTGACACTATTGGTCTCAAGGCGCTCAAAGGCGACCTCAAGGTGGTTAATCTGAGGCAAGGGGTGCTTGGCAGAGTCCAGGCGAAAGTTTAGGGCTTCTTTGAAGTCCCTAAAGATCGCAGCGGGCCCCACTGAGCCATACTTGCTCTTTAGACCGATCCATATAAGAAAGGAAGAGCCAGTTGAGGTATGTTCGTGCTGGATCGCAGTGGACAGCCTCAAGATTATAGTGCCGATCGCCTTGTTATCAGCGCGGTCCCATTCCTTCTGAAGTAATTTTTCATCTTCAGTAGGGTTCTGTTCATCCTTGGCATTAGGACGAGGGTCGGAGCCATTCGTGACCTCCCAAAGCCCACTAGACATAAGGAAAGCCCTCATCACATTGGCCCAAGCGGAATAGTTAGATCCGTCAAAGACAGGAACGGCAATTGTCAGTTGAGACGACATTGTTAAGATTTGAGTAAGTGTTTTTGGAAGCGTGAGTAAATGGTTTCTGTAAAAGAAGCCATAGTCAGCATTGAATGCGACAAAAGATACTCAGGCACAAAACAGAACTCAGGCTCTTAGAAACCATAGATGCGGCCATAAAGGCGCAATGGTGAGCTTAGTAGTTTTTATGCAGCCTTAAAGGCGCATTAGCAGTGCAGCCATAAAGGCGCATGAACGTTGCGTTCACTGGTAGCATCTACTTTTGCAGCCGTATAGGCGCAGACACTTATCGCAGCCATTGAAGGCGCAGAAAATGTTTATTGCGGCCATTAAAGGCGCAGAGTGTGTATTGCAGCCATAAAGGCGCAAGATGCCCACCAGGGCCCATAACCTATAGAACAGGTATGGCGCAGCCTACACTAGATACTACATTACTGCTAGCTATCTCACCTTTGATTTACTTTGAGACTTAGATGCAGTCGTTAATGCGATAGCAACTGCTTAATCTATAGCAGTTATACAGTAGTTTATATACAATTTAATGTACTATATCGGCTACTTAATTATACGAGTGCGTTATCTCGTTATTGATGTGATTTGATCACATGCCCGATCTTAGATGTATATTCTAAGTAATCTAGCTAATTATGAACGCGTTCTTACTTGCGTTATCTACGCGTGATCACAATCATGTCGTACCGCTATCCCGGAGCCTCTGTACCGGTATCTTGGTTCAACACACATCACGTCCAATTGTAGCACCAAAATCCAGTTAGTAGTTGCCACGAAAGTAGAACGGCGTTGACATCTAGAAATCTTAAAACCTAGGCGACTTCTTGTCATATTCCACGGTTATAGGGTGACCAAACTCAGAGAGCCCGCGCGCGGTAATGAATTGGTTCACCGATGTCGACTTCCGAGAGCTCCCAAACTGAAGACACCGTAATTTGAGCAACACCGCCATGGCTGGGTCCCTACTGAGGTCTTCGAGAGCAGGTGCGACATGCGGCCCCAGTTCCTTCGATACATACAGAGTCTCCACGGCGGTGAATGTTCGGAAAAGTCCAAGCCATTCCGCCGGGTCCGTGCCATCTTGAGACCATCGTTCTTTTGAACCCACAAAGATCGACAACGATTTCAAATTGAAGAGGATAGGGGATAATTGGTTGCATATCTGGGCCATAGATAAGAGTGGCTCATCTGTCGAGTTGCACGCGATCCTGCAAGAAAGCCAAGTGCGATGCTTAGAACCCATCATTTCATTATTCGTTGGTCTAAAACGGATGTAAGGGTCACGACCAAAGTACAAACGCGCTTGAATGACCGATCCGAAAATCTCTGTGTGACGGATGAACTGGGAAAGTTGTCGAATGTCAATCATGGGTTGATCAAAGAATCTTAGACGGAGTGAGACGAGTAGTGGAGCATCGATTCGAAAAACGAAGTCTTCCAAATACTCGCTGTTCCCTTTGAATGAAAATGTTGTAAGAGTAGGGAGGACGGCGCGTGGCAGTGGAGATGGACGTCTTTGATCAGGAAAATGAATCAGGCGTTTGAACGTGATTGTGAGCGATTTGAGTTTGGGCAACATAGACAAGCAATTGGCCATCACCTCAGGTGAAATACAGCCGCTGATCGGTATGCAAGTAAGGTGAAGCTTCACAAGGTCACTGGTAGACGAGAGAAGCTTGGGTAATGCTGGAAATAGAATGCCTTCCAAACGGAGTTCGAGTAAACGAGGGGAATATCCACCAAGAAACCCATCACATCAGGAAAATGACATATTGCTAGATTGACTAGTACTAGCCATTCTAGCCCTTCTAGCACTTTAAATTCAAAAGTAGATATAGCGAACGTGTCTTCACACCTAGATCTAGTTTTTTCAATCCAGAGCTAATTCATTCCTTTTCTGGATTCACTTTTATTTTTTCTTACTCCGATTTTCACATTAAAAAAAACAAATCTATTATAATATCTATACTAATACACTGAACTGGCCTATCACGTACACAAATTTAAACTAAATGGGCCATATACAACCGGGGTCCTGGGAGTCGTCCAAAGTGAAAAAAACAAAACAAAAGACATTAGCTCCCAGCAGATCAGATGAACACAGAAGACATACCAATGTTGTGTCCATTGCAAGTGTTTCACAAAACAGCATTTGAAACATGACAGCTCCTGGTCTGATATAAGTGACCAAAGTAGAAGGGCCCAGCAACAAAAGGGCACGCACAGAGAGAATGAACAGCACACCATAGCCCAAAGAGAACATCAGGATGGGCTCAAGAACACCATCTTCCTGGGAAAATGGTAATGAGAGTAAGAGAGAGCAACTCAAGAATGAAATAGGAAGGGCGTACCAAGTGTAACAAGTCAACAGCTGCTCACAGGCAAGAGAACACCAAACACACTGCATACAAGTATGATGATATTGCTGGAAAGATGAAATAGTAGAGCCTCACTTTTCTCCATGGCACCCACATGGTCAACCAGACTAAGTTCAAAGTTAAAAAGTTGTCAGCGATAGAAGGAAAAAAGAGCTTATATTTACCTTTCTGCATCTAGCCCTCAATAAAGAGAAAAGATCCTGTCATGGAAGGAAGTGACATGGTGAGCATGAGTAACTTGGCCATAAAAGAGAGAGATGGAGGAAGAGGGAGAGGGAGATTGTGAGAGGGAAAAGGAGAAAGATAAATGTGAAGACGATGCGGGGAAGACAGCTTTTTGATTGGAGTGTGGAGTGAGAATTGTGCATGCGGCGTGGAAAATGTAGTTCCCACACTCACACTCAATGACGCATTAGCTAAATATGATAAAGATAAGATAAAGTAGTTAATGTTGTCAAAAACTGAAGTGAACACATACAGAAATAGTCCTTTGAAACTACAAAAAGAGTGTGAAAATAAAGAGAGAAAATAATACTATTTACTTTTACTTGTGACAAGATTTGAAGGGACATGTCGTGCATGCAGTATGTAATTGTCTCTGAATGAGTTATCTGTCACACTTTGAATGATCTTATCAAGCCAGCTTGTCTCGGTAAATTTGTGGCCATTCAGACTGTTGTGCATCTGGGTGCATTCTTATGAGCAGCACATCTCATGCCAATTTATGGTAGTAACCAATTACCATTACACTTCACAGACTCATGATACATTCTAAACTATGTGGTAGTCTATATTATTAGTAGAATACGTGTATTGGAATGCAAAAGGTGTATAAGCGTATGTTAGTTAATCCGGCCCGGCATCTCCGGTGTCGATTCATGCTGCATGCGTGCTGCTATTCCCTCATATAGTAAATACAATCTGGCGCCCTAGCCATTCTAGTCATTCTAGTCTATCTAGTTGTGCTAGCGAAATGTAATTTTCCTGATGCAGGAAGGGCTCGCATGATCCTATCGTCTCTGTATCCTAGAAGATAAAGATATGTCAGCACTGGGGAAATGGCTGTTGAAGCATTTTGGCTAATTTGTCTGATAGTTGCCATGTCACACACAAGGAAATCCTGCATATGCGATCAGGGTGCTTGAGCGCGGCAACAAGGTTATCTTCATCTCCTTTGGAGGATATTAAAACGTTATTGATGGCGAGGGGCAATGGTGGCCAACAATCAAGAATCCTCCTCACTGGCGTTCTTGCTCTGCATAGGAGTTTTAGGTCGAGACGACGCGGTGATGCGAATATGAGCTGTCGCCATCTGCGACACACATGTACCAACGTATACCAATCCCAATAGGGCCTCCAAGGCTTTATCAAAATTTGCTGACAGAAATCGAATATTTGCAAAAGGCTGTCGTCAGAGAGAGTATCCATTTTTATAGAGCCTACATCATGACAGTCGGTGAGTGTGGTAATTTGTGTATGTATGTAACATACCCGACCGGGTTTTCATTCTGATCCCCTTCGATGACGAAGTACAAAGTGTGGTCGCCTTTAAATGTCAGAAGTTACGTTGCGATGTGATAATAAAGGCGTTAGCAAATGATTCAAATCAGAGAGACAATTCCATACTGTACACACAACACTTTCCTTAATATATTGTCACAAGTAAATAGTATAATTTGGTGAAAGTGGGCTAGAATGATGTTGGTCTGGTACGAGGAAGCCGAATTTGCCGGTACGGTTGGCGATAGCACGAAGATCGACTTCAGAGCGAAGAATAAGAGTAAAAGTGATTGTTAAATTCGCTTTTGTGAGATCTCCGTGACTGTGAAAAACTATCAAGGCTTTTATACATTTGGCTCAAAATAAATAGGAGTAATCGAAACAGGAGGCCCGGCTATCGCCAGCAATTGGAGAGATTGAAGGGAATAGACTATAATTAGGTGGTACCGGTGTTAGTCCGGTACGGCGAGCTGAATTTGCCAGTACGGTTGGCGATAGCACGTAGATCGACCTAAGAGCAGAGCGAGCGCGAGTAAGAGTAAAAACGATTGTTAAATTCGCTTTTATGAGAATTGAGTCGAAGCAAGCAGTTGGATAGGAAGTGATAAACTAGATGATGATTTCAGACAAACTACTAGGGTTTGTATACAATTTAACTATAGGAGTCAATATAGGAGACGTGTAAGACAGTAAAGTCGAAACTGGAGGCCAAAGATCTGGCCAGAGAGTCATACAATGTAAACTACAAGTCAATCAGAATGAAATGCGAAGCAGAGAATGCAAGACAAAGGGGCACGCGAAAGGAGCGGAACTGTAATGTACAAATGTAATGGTTTTAGTCGCGCTTGCATAAAATCAAAACGAAATAAGATAATCATGGAGAGATGAAATGCATTTACTCTTCCGAACGTGAAACCAAAATATCCGAAGCATCTTGAGTAGCCGCGAATGAACGTGGCGATAATCTTGTGTCCGAGTGCGATCTTGACACTCCTAGTGTCTCCTTGGGCCGGGCTCGTTATCATAAATTTCTTTCTCTTTTTTCACACTCTTTTGAGCATGATACGCGCATTGACCAGTTAAACATTTAGATTATCTTTTCTAGTGCATAGTAAATAGCTTATCTGCTATCTAAATAATGATAATAATTATAGCCTCTCTGCTCCCGACATTGTGTCTCGGTTGCCCCTCTCCTTTAGTAAACCACTGAGGTAATGAAGCCAGTTAATGGCCATACTAAATGAACATGTAACAAGTGAACAGGTCTGCACCTCACAGTTGATCATCAATGAAATGCACTTTTCATTCAGATACAACCATAGGCGAGGTTTTCTCTTAGATGTGGTGCACACACATAGGGGCACTGTAACCGACTTGCAGGTCGTGCTGAAGCTGGTCTGCTAATTACGTCTAGTGGGTGGATCATGTGGGTGAGACTGCTGTCATGACACAAGACAACATAATACAACACAACACCATACAAAAGACATAATAATTCACCGCATCATTTTCGGGCACGTCACATCGCCAGACTGCGTGAATATGCCCAGATGATTAGGAATCATGTTCTACTTGCATTGGATGCTAATCCTGCTCAACTCCCATTTTTGGTCCCCGCACTCCAAAAGCTGAAGAGTCACGCGTGGCCAGGGCTGAGCCTCATCATTCTATCCTAGATTCTAGATTCTAGATTCTAGATTCTAGATCTATTTTGTAGAATCGTCAAAAGAACGCGGATTCCAGATTGACATAATCGCGTACAACTAGTTCATCTTGGCCTGGGGGGACCTGGGGATACTTCTTTCGGGGTGATCCCACTACTAGTAGAACACTCGGGGCCAAACTGGAATGTGTCTGGTGGTATACTGCCACAGTGGTATATCACCCACACGATCAGTCCTTAATCCTTCAGCATTTCTTATGAGGCTGTCCATGAGCGAGTTATCTCGCCTGTGTCACTCTATGAGAAAGCAAGGTGCAGTTCCATTCCCTCACCTTCTCCCTGTCACATTTATCCGAATGTCTGCTGTATTTAAGGGTTTCAGGTTCTATTTCAAAGGCAGTCAGTCACCAAAAGGTCCTCACCTATCGAAATTCTGCTCCACCGCCCAACTTCACGAACACCAAATGGGCCACGACACTGCTCATATTTCGACAATCATCTGTGCTGCCTTCAAGCCTATCACAAACAGTCACTCGATGGTCTTTTCCACCTCATGGCGTCTTTACTAATCACTATCAGTTTCTCGTCATACTTAGATCATATACTTTTCATGTGATTAATAGAACAGACTCAAAACCATCTTCATTTTTTTTCCACTTCATCTCATCCCATCATAACTCCCGTTTGGACTGCAGTCCACAATGAGTTCGATGTAGAGAGTGTCCTGGATGCGCATTTTTGGCATCCCGGACCGCTTGAAAGCTATCCTGAGGGTGCGTGCGTTATACAAGTCAACCTTCTTAGATATAGATAAGATTAGAAGGAGTTTGGACTGTTCTGACCCGGTCCACGCGATGCAAAGTAGTTGCTGCCCTATGCAGCAATGGACACTGATAGATACACGCGGCCATTGTTTGAGTAATACAATTTGATGATTTGATTATAGAAAGGATTGCATGTTGGTAAATAAGATGTGTCAGGGCACTCAGGAGAGTGGGCCACTGATAACTAATTAGATTACATTGCACACTCAATTGGCTTTGGTATTTCATAGAATAGTATTAGGACTTATTTAAAGACACCCTGTAGCACACTGCAGACCCCATCTTGTCCTCTTGGAGCTGTAGGTGCACTTTATCACTTTATCTTTGTACTTACTTAGGCCAATTGATCTTGTCCTCTTGGGGCTGTAGGCTCTTAGCAAAGTTAATATAGGTCTATTCTTGCTGCATAAGTAAGGCAGAGTCCTCTGACTGCTTCAAGCCTTACACATGCATTAATCTCTGCATTCTGGGCAGCTTTCCAACTAGGATATCTTCACCACTGAGTTTACTACGATCTTACATCTAATCTAATCAACATAGCAAGCGCAGGATAGAAGCACCCATTACAGAGAGTGTTCCAAGAGAGAAAGGGTGTGCAGTGGGAAGGCCACTAATTGTGTCCAGTTTTTTAGGATTTGTAATGAATGCAGTGAGGTTAGATAAGTGCTACCTAAACAGGTAGCAAGATAATTCAGTTGTGAATGGTCAAAACTGTACATTAATTAGTCTTTACCTAAACGGGTAGCAAGATAACTACACAAGTAATGTTAGCTATACACATTGTAGGAATAGTGTGAGCTCTGAGCCCGAAACCATCCGCTTCGGTCTGCTCCGGCCCGCCTTACCTTCCGCCTCCAATCCTTTCTCTCAAATGTCACCACTTCTGGCTGGTCCAGTTTGCTCTCTTCATTTAAGTTCTGCTAATAAAATATTCTGACATTAATTCGACTATAGTTTTGGACTGTCTCCGATACAGTACAAATGCGATCGTTGCATAGCACGAAAGCTTTACTTAGCATTCTTTTAGACTGTTTACGCTCCGGGCCGCCTGCCTGTTCATTCGTTTTCTTCTGGTTTCATCCGGTTTCGTCTTTATTGCTATCTTTCATCTCGCCTCTCACCGCCTTAACTTCTTTCTTCTTTAATTCTACTTCATAACCGCTTTTCTATTAGGTCTCTCTACAGGTATTTAAAGGTACATACTTGCTTGTAGTAGGACCACCCAGCAGAAGCACAATCAACGGTCATTTTCTCTCCTTCTTTTTCTTGAGTGCTAAGCAGCTATCTCGACGACGACAAGCACAAAATTCGACAGAACCAGCAGCAGCGAAGCCAGCTAAGTCTTGACATCTTGACATATCGGCATATTCAGCACACTAGACATTTCGACGCATCAGCACCTTCGGCGAGTCCAGCATCCATCAGTTACCACCGACGACTAGACGCTTCCCTCTCCCTCTCTTTTCTCGCGGAACCTTTCTCCGCAACGAACTCATACGGTCTCGCGATCGTACAAATTGGCTGCCCCAGTGAGGCGGAGTCAGTAGATTCCTCCTTTCTTTAGACTTTTCACCTTTAATCTACACCGGTCGCTCCGCGACCTTGTTTATGCGCCGACAAACTAACCCGCCGCAGAGAATACAGCCCATAAGAACCACCAAAAGATCCTCCATTTCGACAAGAGCGCCGCCCACCCCTCCTGTTCAAACTAGCCCTCCATCGCCAACAGCCTTTCCAGCACCAATCCCCACTTCTCCGTCCTTGGTTCCTTCTCAGCTTTAGTCTCGAATACCGCTCAGCTTCTCTCGTCCACTGCTACTTCCAGCTCGTCTTTGATACCCTCCACTTCATCTTTACAAACAACAGCACCTTCCCCTGTTCCTCATCCACCTATCACCTTGTCTGTTCTGCCCGGGCCTCTATCACCGTCTTCTTCTGCCTCAGATATCACAGCTCGTCCAGATCTTGCCTTCCCTGGTTCCTTCTTAGATCCTGAGTCTTTTGATCCACAGTTAGCACCAACTATCAGTATCCCTCAGCCTATTTGGTCTACAGCTTTGCCAAGAACATCTCCGTCCCCTGACCCTATAGCCTCGTCGGAATCCATCTCACCCTTGTCTTCTCCCTCCCTTATATCTCGCTACCTAAGTTCCTCGCCCGATTCACTCAACATTGCTTCGACAAACATACCCTCCCACCCGATAGCTCCTTCATGCCGATCAACTATCACATTGGCTCACCCCGACGCAACCTACCCGTTAAGGCCAGCAACGTTCCGCGAGCCTTCATCCCCATCAGAAAATCCCTCAGTACCCTGGAGACTTGAATTCGAATCACCCTCTCAGGCTACAGCTTCCATTCTCCCCATACTTGCCTCTACACATCAAATTACAACAGTCCTTCCTGCCTCAGCGATACCAATGTCTACGCCCATTCATGGTCCTGCGGCAATGCCCCCACCGCGCTCACGGATGGCCCCATATTTCTCCGAACAGTCAGGTGATCCAATCGACATGTTCATCAGTGAATTTGAAAACTTGGCTACAGCTCATGGTCTTTCAAGTCAGCAAAAAGTGGAACAAATCACTCGCTACGTACCTTCTGAACTGCAACAACTCTGGAGGTATCTAGATGGCTACGACAATCAGGACTGGCACACATTCAAAAAAGCTTTGGAAAAACTCTATGCTGCAGCTTCAGAACTAACCCAGCACTCCAAGCAACGCTTTTGGGAGATGATCAGGCTCAATTCCCGTGACCGGATGAATGATGAAGAAGCAGTCCGAACATACTACAAGAGTTCCTGCAGCTGTCCAAACCGCTGGTTAATGCCAAACGTCTCTCGGAAGAAGAGCGCAATTCCTCCTTCTGGAATGGATTTCACCCAGAAGACCAAAGGCGACTATATTCGCGATTCCTCTCTAAATACCCAGACTACCCTACCGGTCATTATTACAACTATGAGGAAGTATACAGGCTTGCTTGCACGGAGTTTGCTAACCGGCCTATCGCCGCATCCGGCCTGGATGATGATTGGAAGACTTCGTTACCAGGACAAGACCAAAAAATGGACCCCTTGCTACAGCAGTGGTATGGCAGTGGATCCCGTGATACTAAACCAAATAACGATGACTGGAGAGGCCGCAATCGCGATCGTTCCCCCCAGATTTCCGGCATTGAGATGACACACCCAGGCGAGAAGTATACCCAACCACTACAGAACCAGCTTACAGGTCAGTTCGATTCCGGGACACCTCACGTGAGCGGGAGAACCAGGAAATAAAGGACTTCATGATGAAATTCCGATCACTGCCCCCAAGCGACCCTGAATACGCCAGCTTGTACGGACAGTGTATGTATAGGTACCCCACTATTGCGCAAACTGTCCCCAAGCCCATCTTCGCACAACAAGCATCCTTCTACCAAGCCCCAGCCCCCGCATCCTGGCCACCTCTGGATTGTTCAGCTCCCCCTGCCCCTCCTCCTAATGCAAGCCCTCCTGACGTCTCATACTTCCTACGCCCAGAATGTTTTGATGGGTGCACTTTCTGTACTCAGCCAGGGCACCAGATCCATCAATGTGCCGCCGCGTTGGAATATGTCAAGACAAGGCGTGCCATAGTCTGCAACGACTGAATATATCTACCAAATGGGCAACCAATCCCAAATGATGGCACAAACCGTGGGCTTCAGAAAAGCATCGATACGTGGCTAGCCCAAAATAGCTCTTCAGCCTCCCCATCTTTCACGCGCGATCCTCCACCTCACACAACTCTTAGCATTCAGGTTTATGACTGCCGTCCCGATCCAGTTACAGAAGCTCACATTGCAGAAATTGCCGAGCAGTCTGCGTCAGATTCAGAACCCGAATCTGAGGAGGATGGCCAAGATATATTTGAAGTCTTTGCAACTGAGAGAAAGAAAAGACAAGCTAAGGCCGCTAAGCTCCCTGAATTGACCCCTGCCAAACCACCTAAATCTTCCACCTCTGCTACTATCGTGCCAGCTGCTAGTACCCCGCTGGCTCACCCCGTAAATACACCCGCTCCAGCTCCCATCACTCCTGCTTCATCCACTTCAGCCCCTTCCACTTCGCGTCTTAACCCACAATATCGATATCAATCAACTGCTGAAGACCACCAACTTGTCAACGAATTATCATCCTGGCTTATGAATGGCTCACTCTCACTTACTACCCCAGCTCATGTCCTTGCAGCAAGCCCAAGCATCCGAAAAGACATGGTCGAGAAGTTGCGGACTCGGCGCGTGGAAGCTAACTGGCTTGAAGAAGCCGTGGACACCGGATTGCTATCCGTCTTGAAGGTTGATGCCTGCCGCTCTCCTGAATACTCACTTCCATTGCGGGAAATTGATGTAATAATTAATGGTGTCACCTCAGAAGCCGGAGTGCTAGACCAAGGATCCCAAATCGTGGTGCTACGAAAGGACTTGGCCCAGGAAGTCGGTGCAAGTATTAATCCCAGAAACCGGCTTGACATGGAAGGTGTAAACGGCTCAGTTACTCAAACCCTTGGATGTGCTGAGAACATGTCTATGAGGATTGCCGATATTTCCTTTGAAATACATGCTCACGTTGTGGAAAACGCTCCATTCCGCCTGCTCCTTGGTCGTCCATTCCACCACCTACTTTTGTGCCGTCTTGAGGACCACCCAGATGGCCGCGTCGAAATTTGCATCCGAGACCCATCGGACCCTGCTCGTTCTGTATCCATTCCTTCACGTGCTAGGCGAAATCAAGCTGGTCCTACTCGAACTCTTGCACTTGCAACTCAGGTCTCTCCCCCCCGCATTGACACTATCAACTCTCACTATCTTAAAGCTCTTGCTCAGGCGGCCAGTAATCCACCAGTGTCTACCTTAGTCTACAAGAAGGTTGGAAAGAAGGTCCGCCCAGTCCCCACCTCGCTTCCTGAAGATTTCCGCACTATCCGCCGCGTCCCTTCGGATCCCCTCCTCTCACTCCCTCCACTCCCCACACAACCGCCCACCTTCACTGCAGGTGCCCGTCTAACCCAAGAATGCCTTGAGGCCTTAGATCTTAATCGATACAACTTTCTTTGGCCCGAAGAACTCAAACTTGTGCAGCACATACTCCGGATAAATGAACTAGGCTTGGCTTGGACTGAAGAAGAAAAGGGTCGCTTCTGTGAAGACTATTTTGCGCCGGTTAAAATTCCTGTTATCGAACACATTCCTTGGGTACAGCGTAACATTCCTATCCCGTCTGGAATCATCGACGAAGTTATCCAAATTTTTAAAGACAAGTCTGCTTCGGGAGTCTATGAACATTCAGATGCATCCTATCGCTCCAGGTGGTTCTGTGTGAAAAAGAAAAGTGGAGCCCTCAGACTAGTGCATGACTTGCAACCCCTCAACGCCGTCACCATCCGTAACTCGGGGGTGCCCCCTCTGGCTGATCAACTCATAGAGGCTATGGCTGGACGATCTTGTTACTCAATGTTAGATCTCTTCGTTGGCTATGACCATCGCTCCCTGGACGTCTTATCTTGTGATCTCACCACCATCCAATCTCCACTTGGTGCTGTACGGCTAACCTGTCTGCCACAAGGATGGACCAATGCCATCGCAATTTTTCATGAGGACGTCCACTTCCTTCTCGAACCTGAAATTCCTAATGTAGCTTGGCCCTTTATGGATGACTGTAGCATCAAGGGACCTCCATCACGGTATGAGACTCCGGGCGCTGGATTTGAGACCATTTCCGACAATAACGGCATCAGGAAATTTGTCTGGGAGCACCTGGTTGACGTACATCGCATTCTCCATCGCCTCCGGCGTGCTGGCTCTACAGTATCAGCCACTAAGCTTTTCATTGCAGTACCTGAGGTCATCATACTAGGACACAAGTGCACATATGAAGGACGCGTTCCTGATGACTCAAAGATTGCCAAAATCCGTGACTGGCCACCCTGCAAGTCGCTTACTGACGTTCGAGCCTTCCTTGGCACAGCAGGCTATATGCGAATCTGGATTCGCAATTACTCGACGACCGCTAGGCCTTTAACTGATCTCACTCGCAAAAATCAGCCCTTCGTATGGGACGAACAACACACACGGGCAATGCACACTATCAAGGAGGCAATCATACATTCTACCGCCCTTATTTCCATCGACTACTCCTCAGATCGCAAGGTTTACCTGGCTGTTGATTCCTCTTGCCGTGGCGTGGGCTGGATTCTCTCGCAAGACTGCGATGATGGCAAACAGCATCCGGTTCGCTTTGGGTCTATATCATGGAATGACCGAGAAGCATGGTACTCTCAGGCTAAACTCGAGCTCTATGGACTCTTTCGTGCCCTACGCGCACTCCGACTCCACCTTGTTGGCATACGCAATCTGGTAGTTCAAATGGATGCTCAGTTTGTCAAAGGGATGCTCGCTAATCCAGACATTCAGCCAAACGCCGCAATTAACCGATGGATAGCGGCAATCATGCTTTTTGATTTCCAGCTAGTTCATGTCCCTGCAGAGAAGCACCACGGACCTGATGGACTATCTCGACGAGAACCGGCAGAAGGTGAAAGCGACGAAGATGATGACCCAGAGGATTGGATTGATACCACCCTATGCCTCGGAGTCTGGGCTACCACTTGGGCTAATCAACTCCATTTTCATCTAGGCAACGCCCCTATGCTAGTGCTTCATGCTGAAGCGCGAGTTTTGCCCCCTCAAGAATTTCCTTTTACTGCACAATATCATGAAGCCGAGGACGACATGCTCCGTATCCAACAGTACCTTACTACACTCAAACCTCCCATGGGACTTTCGGGCAACAATCTTGACAAATTCATAAGGCGAGCGCGGCGTTTTTTTCTACTTGACGGACGTCTTTGGCGACACAACAACCTTGGACGACACCAACTATTCATCTCCCCTTCCCAACGACTCTCCCTCTTACGTGCAGCACACGATGACTTAGGGCACAAATGTTACGCTCAGCGGAGCATTCTGTGCGGCGTGCACGGGTCGGCGCGGGTCCATTACCTCAGCCATGAGCCTAGCACAATAAGGCTAGACTCTGGGCACTGTCTAGCTTCGGAATCGGTTAAGGTTTGGTGCTATAATCAAGCACAGAGGGAGACGGGATGAGCCAGCCAAAGGGAGCTAATCCCCTAAGGCTGTTAAGTGGGGACAGGGCCCAGTTGCTGTGCCGGAAGCACACCAAGCACACTGGAGCCCTGGGGAATGGCAGAGGGGTTCAAAGGGAAGGGTACACACCCATTGCCAGAGGCAATGGGGGTCCCTGCAGGGATCTCAAGGACGCAAAAAGAGGGGAAAAGGCTTCTGATGTATTGGGGTCTAAGATCTCTAGGCTGAAGGCCCAAGAGGTCAAATCTAGGGTTGTACAAACTGTCTACAGGGTCTTATATACTGTATGGGGATCTGGTTTGTAGCTAATCAGGAACAGGGTCAGAGTCCTTATCATCCAATAGCAGATAAGATGTCAAAGATAGTCCATGATAAGGATAAGCCTTATCAGAAGCATAATCATGTGGGACAGCCCCACAGGAGTCATATCAGTGTGGGAGGATTCCCACCAGGGTCAGGGGTAAATGGGGAGATAACAGGTCCCACAGGAGTCAGGGTGGATGTGGGAATACTCCCACAGGAATCAGAGAAGCGAATGATAAGCCAGATGGGCCATGTGATCAGAAAGGGTAAATGATCAGATGAAGATGCTGTGATCAGGGTCAGGGATCACATGGTCCAAAGTCACATGGTCAGGGATCACATGGTCAAGGGTCACATGGCCAAGGGTCACATGGCCAGGAGTCACATGACTGGCAGAGGGTCAAGTACAAGCCAAAGTCGTCTAGTTGTCTGGACTGGTCAGATTGGCAGGGACAATGTCAGGGGTTCCTATGGGTGTCAAGCACAGGGACAGGGTCAGGAGCAGTGGCCAAGGCATAAGCCAAGGTAGCAAGGAAGGGTGGTGTACATCCAACAGTGTAGCAGCTTAACTACCAGCAGGTTAGGTGTAAATGGCAGCATGGGAGGTCAGTCCTATGAACAATGTCACAGGAATCAGGGTAGGGTCCTGGGCACACAGGCCACAGGCATCAGGAAGGTCCCAAGGCAGCATACCAAGGGCATAAGGGAGTGGTCCAGAGAAGGGGAAAGTCAAGGATGGTGCAAAGAATAAGGCATGGTGTGCAGGGCCAGGAAAAAGAGTAGGGTTGTAACAACAAAGGAGTTTACTCAACTCGTCGCTTCCTTCTCGATCGATTCTGGTGGCCCTCCTTGAATGTGGATGTAAAATGGTTTGTTCAATCTTGTCACGAGTGTCAACTTTGTCAAGAAACCAAGGTCCGCATTCCTCCTACGGTCGCGCCCCCGGCACCCCTCTTTCATAAGGCTTATATCGACACAATGCACATGCCTTCTGCTGCTGGCTTTCACTATCTCGTCCAGGCCCGCTGCTCGCTCACAGCTTGGCCGGAATGGCGCGCGCTCAGAACTGAAACCGGACGAACCCTGGGCAACTTTATCTTCGAAGACATCTTGTGCAGGTGGGGCGCAGTGGAAGAGATCGTCACAGACAATGGCACTCCCTTCGTCGCGGCTTTAGACTGGTTAGCTGGAAAATATGGAATCAAACACATTCGGATCTCAGCTTACAACTCTCGAGCTAATGGAATTGTTGAAAGGCAGCACCGCACCATTCGCGAGTCTCTTGTCAAAACTTGTGCAGGCAACATCTCCAAATGGCCTGTAACGGCACCTCATGTTTTCTGGGCAGATAGGGCTACCATTCGCAGGTCTACCGGCTATTCCCCCTTTTACATGGCTCATGGAGTAGAACCCCTCCTCCCTCTCGATCTTACACTCGCAACGTTTCTCATTCCCGATCTCACCCGCCCTATGTCCACTTCCGACCTTATTGCTACGCATGCACGTCAACTACAGTCTCGAGAGGAGGACCTTGCCAGCATCAAAAACAGCATAACCAAAAGCCGCGTCGCGTCCGCCAGAGTGTTCGAGCAACAGCATGCTCATACTATCAGGACCACATCAGGAAAATGACATTTGCTAGAACGACTAGAATGGCTAGAATGACTAGAATGGCTAGGGCGCCAGATTGTATTTACTATATGTGGGAATAGCAGCGTGCATACAGCATGAATCAATACCGGAGATGCCGGGCCGGACTAACTATCATACGCGTACACTTACGCTTGCATTCCAATACGCGTTAGAACCTCAGTCTTCTACCACAAAGACTGAGATTAGTGCTGCTCTCACTTGTGGCTATAGTATTTA